>OY740766.1:60359494-60959494 GCA_963513935.1 Aphrophora alni
GTGTGTTTCTGCACACGTTTACAAACACAAAATCAAACTCTCATTTTTAGCACAACTGTCTCAAGACATAACGGAAGTTATCACATTCACTGTATCCGTGTCACCGGTTTTATTTTCTTTGTTTGTAAAAAGTTTGAGTTTTCTCAACCGATATGAAACCATTTCGTTATCCTTAGAATGTAAAGTAAATACTTGGTGTCAGGTATTAAATACCGAATTTACAATATAGAAATTCTATCAATTAGGTAAAATATGAAAATTTGAGCTGAGGTAGTAAGCATCACATGGTATAAATGAATAGATATTAATTTATATAATATAAGGGTTGAGAATGAAAATAGGGTTAGGATGAAAAGCGAGAGTTAATCCTATGAAAACAATTCAATAAACCCTAAAAGGAGAATGATTATCGACTGATTTTGTTGATATTTATAATACTTGTTTTATATTTAATTATTAACCGACTTTTATAACATTATTAATTTTTACATGCTGTGTTTAATAACTTGAACTTGGAAAAGCCTGCCAAAGAACAATGCACAAAATTAGCTCTAACGATTTTGATCAAATTTTCTTTAAATGTGGCTCCTAATAACTCAAACAAAACATAATGATTATCATCTGTATAAAAATGCCGGATTGAAAAATAATCAAAAATGCTTTTAAATCACCCTGAAAATTTTAAAATAAGAAAAAAGGTTTTCCTGTTTCATCAAGTTTTGCAATATCAATTATTTAAAACATCTCTCAGTTTCATTTACAGTGTTCATCTCTAAATTCAAGGTCTGGTGTCTATAATAATTGTTAATAACAACACGTTGTAGCAAAAAACACAGGCTGACAAAGTGTTTCATATAACAATAATTTTGCAAATTATAGACTTTACCTAGAGATTCAATTATTGTTTTTCAGATTGCGAAATAAATTCGCTTGCTACAGACTTTAACTGTGTGGTGTTTTTCCTTAATGAGTCTTGCACTTTCAATGATTTTCAGTAGATTAATACAATTTACACAAGTAATGAACTATTCATGGAAGACGGATTCACCTAATGCACGATTCCCCTCTCCTCCCCGTACTAATGTATTTTCAAACCATATCTTAACATTACACTAGATCTTCTAAATGTCAGTAAGTCTGTTGTCAACTGATTTCCTTCCGGAAAAATCAAAGTGACAAAAGATTGTCAGTATTATTTACTAAAAAAGAAAGTCGTAACAATTAAAACTGAAAACAATATTGTTAGGTAACCATTGTTGCCGTAGTTACGCTGAAGGTTTTTATCCACGCCAGTTATTTCCCAACAATATATGACAGAACATGATATTAAGGTTCTACCGAAACTACCCACTGAATTGTTCTAGTCAATGCGTCTTCCGTGAGAAATTTAATGTCAAACTTAATAATATAATCCAACAGGAATCGAGCTTGGAAAAGATTCCACTTTGATGCTACGGAGAATTATGAGTTGTTAATATATCCATAGGTGATTTTGAAATACAATAATGAGCTACGGTAATTCAGTTGACAATTTAATGTACATAAATGCTCGCTTCTTAAACGAGAATCCACTTTGAAAACCACTTGGTTATTTGGTATATTTTTATTAGTAAAACAGTATATGATTTTGACTTATTAGTGTTTTTATATCAAGCAAAAGTCTCAAAAAAGCGATGTTTATACGGGCTCAAAATTCTAAAGTTTTTTTAATGTTTTCGCAACCACTGAAATGAAAGTGTTCATTTTCGGTTTGCTTTTGAGATTATTTGCCTAATTTCTCTTTCTTATTACTTAGGAATATTTTTTTATTATTTATGATATTTTTAAATATTACTAAATTTGTATTAATAGTTAGGCGTTTTGCTAATTTAACTCCTGAAATATATTAGTTTGAAATTAAATCTAATTTAAGTATTTCGTTCAAGTTTTAAAGTTATTTGCAGTTTTACTTTATTTGTGTGCTGGAAACAATGGATTTATAGTACATACTTTAACTTAGGCACCAAGATATAGCCAATATATTTTCAGTTACCTTCTAAAGATACGCCATATCAAGGTTTGTGCATTCTTCGTATTCATTGTTATTAAAAAAAAAAAAAAAAAAAAAAAATACGACTTCAGCAACAGCAATTTCATCTCTTATAACTGTAAAAAAAGTCTTCCTGATTCCTTTAATGTCTCCAATGGACCCAGTGGTTTCAAACTTATTAAGAAGTTTCCCTCAAACCGTTGTGAGTACAAAACTTTCTTAATCAGGCTGATAAACTCCGTTCACATTCAATAACAACACTAAATCAATGAGTTGTGTGTTTGTAAAGGAATGATGAAATAAAAAAAAATATTTCGAACACAAGTTCTCACATTTTACATAATTATATATATATATATATATATATATATATATATATATATATATATATATATATATATATTTGTGAGAACTTGTATTCTAGTGTTATTCTATTTAATATTATCACACAAGTCAAGCTCAACATTTTTATTTAAAAAAATACCAATTAATTAATTGTAAACTACTATAAGTTTAGCACCTAAGTTACTAGATTGCTGTATTTGAAATTAGTCAACAATGAGAAAACTCGTTGCTATGGAACGAATAAATTTAATGGTAATAAAAATAACAGCTGAAGTTTTAACAAAAATGCCAATTATATTAGGATAAAATAGCTATCTCGGTTATTGGACAACAAATAACAAAACCACAGCCATTGAAAGTTTTAACTTACTTTTGAAAGACCCGGTACTTTACGTCGGTACCTATGAGGACCTGTTTTGGCTGTCTCTTATCCAATCATTGTCATAGTTTATCAGTAAATAGTTTAAAGTAAACCGCTAGTTCATTTCTTTAAATAATGACGTCATTTAAAAAGATTTCGTGATGACATTCGGCAAACAATATTAGTGCTATGTTGTAATTTTATGGTACATGACAAGTGTAAAAACAAAAATACCGTTTCAGTAGAATTATTGTTTATTTGTGTAACACTTTAAAAACGGGTTGTTCAAGCTACGCTATAAATTTACACAGTTTAGACCAAATGGTTTGAACAAACTGTGTAAATCTACTTATGGTATTAGGCTTATCAGGTTTTCGATTCAGGTATACAATTTTAACTAGTTACAATCACCTTATATGTATATACGGTTGTAAAATGAATTTCCACGGCTTTTCTTGTAATTTGATAAATGAAGTACATGCCTTCCGCTTGTCACTTGATTTAACACACTTCCTTTATACAAAATATTGTTACAAATACGTTTTAAAAATCGATAATGAAATATATGATCACTTTTTTTTTTAGTTTATTCGATATTTCATAGTAGAAGGTGTTGTAATAAAGAAAGTAAGCGAATTAAATTTTACGTTTTTGTTTGCATTTGCACACATTTCACGTACAGTCAAGAACTTTAAATATAGATCTACTCAGGAAAAAATACTTTTAAAAGAGAATAATTTTCTTCAAACCGTCAATGAAGTGTATATTTAATGAGAAAACTAAACTACATTTTAATGATATTCTGTAACATAGTGTGTATACAATATACGGGTATAAATGTAGATAGGGCCTATGTTTGTTTGTGTGTTCATAGAGGTGAAAAAAAGGTTAATATTTTTTTTCTAATGTAACGAATAATGTCATATCAACCAAATTTATTTGGAAATTTAATTTTAGTTTAATTTTTGGATCAAAAATGAACTGGTACAGTCTATTTGAACCAAAACAGTTAGCAAAAGATTTTAGCTCTGAAGTGTAATAGAATACCTTATCTCTGGCACATTCTATTGCACTAACTCTTTTGATTTCTCTTATAACTATATAAATTCTCTTTTTTATAATACGACTTCTTTTTAACCACAATATAAAAGTGATAGGTAGTTTTCTTATTTCTTTTGCTGATACTAATTACTAAAGTGTGTCGTAGGCTATACAAATTTGAACAACTCATCAAAGATGTTGTTCATTTGATGATCCTGTGCAACGGCCTTAGCATTAATTTATAGCCGAATTTCTATAAATGAAAATTAACTAAAAACTAAATTTGTTTAGCCACAGAATTGTCACACCTATGAAGACAATTTTTCATTTCAATTAATGATTGTGTAACACATGTAGAGTTTCATAGTCTTTCATTAGAATGCAATATTTTACCTCTGACCCAGGAGTCAGAATTGATTAATGATTGTACAATTAGCTCTCTTGCATCGATTGTTTCGTAACATCAATTCTTTAATTGGCTTTGATTAAGTAGCTTTAAAATGATTTTCTAAGATTACTAATACAAGCCAGAGTTGTTTGGACCAGTTGATGATTCAATACAGATAAGAAGACTTTCACTTGTACTTCCCATTAATGGCAATCACAATGTGTTAGTCAAAAACTTTTTATAATAGAGCCAGTTTTAACGGATTGTGGAAGTACTGCCCTGCAGGGACAGGTTGTGAAGAGTTGATGTTTTTCGAGAACAGATACCAATGTATAAGACTTGTTTGTTACAAGTAGGTAGGCCCTACACATGGTTTGCAAATCACGCAGGTTCACTTTTCATACGAACTCATATCAATAAATGTTGTTAAAAAATCTGTCCCTTCCTCAAATAGCAACGGCGTCTAGGAAATTATGGTGACAATTAATTATTTGAGTTTCAAAAAGAATATCTGTATTTATATAGTTTATCCGTAAATTCCCGCATATTGTTTATGGGGTTTTTAACATTCACAATTCTAAAAAATGTCATCAAAATCTTGTATACTGAGGTAAATAAAATTCTGCTCTTAAGCTATAGAATTACGATGCTGATAAAGATTACTGACTGAAAAATGTTTCACCATCAACCGGGCTCGAACCTGCGAAACTTTTGGCGAGATAAGCACGTCACTACCTAACAAGCCTCAACAAACAAGCTAAGCGGCACCGGAAAATAAGAAAAAATAAAATATTAATATGGGGAGTGCTAATGAAGATGATGTTTTATGCATATTCATATCATTTTCATAATTACACGAATAAAAGGCAAATAAATTAACTTTCTATTTAGATTTTTTTTTTTTTATATAATATGGGAAAAATTAGGTTATTTTTTTATATTAGCTTCTTGTGAACACTAATGGAAATAATCAAGTCAGAGTGATTTTCTATTCCCCACATTTAGAAGATATTTGAAATAAAAATATAAACTTAAAAAAAAAAGGGAAAAAAAAAAAGAAGAAAAAAAAGTTACCTTACTCCTTCAGTTTACAAAAAGTGGAAAAAATTTTATTTTATTTAACGAAAATCCCTAGCTAATCATAAGCGTATAAAACGAAATTGGGTGCAATAAAAATTAAGTATAGTTTAAAATATCCTTATAGAATGATATTATTACACAGACACACATAAAGAACAGAAATAACCCCTGATATACAAACAAATCTACATCAAAATTGATGATGACCACGAGGTTTTTCACCTTTAAAAAACAAAACAACAAACTAACTCTTCGATAAATTCCCTACCCAAGATTGTGATGCTGATCCTGGCACCAGTGTGTGTGCGGTGTTTGAACACTCATTGTTCAATTTCCCCCAAGTTGTTATTTATAATATCTTAGATGACCACCAAACCTTTTGAACAATTTAAAAGTAGGAACCATTTAGTTTTCAAATAGTTTTGTAAAAATTCAACCTTAAATTATCCAAATCGTATTCTACACACAATCATAAGTTATTAATCCTAAATATCTGAGACAAAAAATAAATTAAAAGTGTGAGCTTTCAACTTCCAGATAGTAAAATCTACATAATATGTAGTTTTCAAAAACACTCAAAACTAGTACTAATCAGGATTATTACACCTTTTACATTCTAGGATCTGGATCTTACTTTACGGGCTGCAGAATATTTATTCATTATTTGACAAGACCACCTCTCGTTTGCTTCCCATTTACAAAATAGGGAAAAATTGAATTATGCAAAAACTTCGATATCGTTATGTTAAGCCAAAGTTTAAAATCGCACCAATGCCATTTTAAAAACGATATGTATTGTAGCAATTTTGATATCCATCTCAAATTAAACTGTCCGATTGACTCCAAATTTTAAAGTTAGATATGAGATGATCTTAAGGTGAGGGTAAAATGATTGCCATGTATAATCTCAAGAAAGGAGAATCAGAATGTCTAAAAAATTTTAGTTTGTTGTTGTGGGATACAGTATGATTATCTTTAGGTTAAAACAATTTAAGGGGTGGAGGCATAAATAGGAACCTCAAATTTATAAAAATGTGTATTTATACAGTTGCCCAATTTTGATATAATTTATAATAGTTCTTTTTTAAGGCGTTGAATTTGAATGTAACGTTGGATTTTACGTTTGGAAAGTCATGCCAATATCCAAATGGCAGCTTAAACTAATTTTGTAGTAGATCACTATTAAATTTTCTTAATCAAGAGGAAACAACATTATGTCATTAGTTTTACCTTCCAAGAAAGTATTGAGACACCTTTCAGAATGAGATAAAGCTCAAAAAACCTGTTTTTATAAGAAACTTGGTTTTTTATAAAACTTTTATTTCATTACATTCTAAAAACAAATCTGTAAACAATCATTGGATGTTCAGAGATCATTTGTAAGCCTTAATTGATAATAAAAATCAATGTGATTTATGTTTGGATTAAATAGTCAACAATGAATTCAGTAATACTAAAATGCTTGGACATTTTTGTAAGTAGTATAAAAATAATATTTTAATTAGCTTAAACAATTTTCAATATTTTCATCTTTTTAGAATAAATAATTATTTATTATTCGTTAGAAGATAAGTATCCTACTAGAGAAACACATCAACAACTTTCTGAAATGTCTTTTCTTTAGTCAATTATATTTTGAATAAACTTTCTAGTGAAGGAACCAACTTGAAAATTGTACTATTTTTTGTGACAAATAGTTTATAATCTTTTGACGAATATTAATGGTAGTTTCAAAATACACTATTTTTTAAATCAGTAAAGTAATCTATACAATGGTTAAAACAAAGTGAACGTAACACTTTAAATAAAAAGGTAATCTTGTTAATATTAGTTTCTTGATTAATAGTTATCCTGAAATTGTTTTATATAAAATAAATTAAAAATTTTTATAAATGCTACAAACAGTATGAGATGAATATTTCTATATTAATAATTGTCTGCATTAGTAGAATTTTACTTTTGATTATGTTGTTTTAAAACAACAAACTTTTCCTGTATGTTGGTGTAATGTATACTTATATCAAGTTTAGATTTACTTCAGTTATAAAGACACACAATGTAATGTGCACCCAGATTAAAAGTGGAGGGACTTAGTTGCTACTCTCAAGATAAATATTACACACACACACACACACACATATATATATATATATATATATATATATATATATATATATATATATATATATGATTTTATGTGCATCTCAGTATGTACCAACAAAATTTTATAACCTTATTTTTTTAAATTAATGTTAATCTTTAGTAATTTTTGTTTAAAATGTTAGGATTAAGTGTCTTTTTAGTAAAAATTTAGCATTTGGTATAACTTTGGAAATATAGAATAATTAAAGGTTTTTATAAAACAGTAGAATTAAACTAATTACAGTGCAGAACATATAAACAGTAAATAAAAATGAAAACAATAGGATAAAAGTTGAACTTAAGCAACCACCCTTGCCATATCTAAATTATTTTCTTAGATTCACAACCCAAATATAATTTTATTAACAACTTATGACAAATAAATATTAAAATTTACAACATTTCTAACCAATATGGTTATAATAAAAACAAATCTTCTATGCAAGCAATTTTACATTTTCTCAGTGAGATACAGTAAATACATGTATAAAAAACAAACATATAAGAATGTATTAAATACATTTTAACCGTAAAATTAAAAATCTAATAAACATAAATATATTTGATTTATATATTAAATATTAACATAAAATGGTGAAATTGGTTAGAACTCGTAATGAATAAGTATTGTACACTGAACATTGTTTTAATAAATAAAAAGTTTTAAAATGAAGAAGAAACAAATAAAGACGTAACAACAACAAAAACTCATGTATTATAACAACAGAATATTATCAACAAGTAGAGGGGTTGAAACATTTTCGTTAGTAAAATTTTTAAATGTCTTCTTATGTTTTTCATTGTTGTAATACTGCCATTGCATTGTTGATCCATTCAATCTGTGTTCTCATAATATAATCCAATACATAAAATGAGAAAATAAACATTTGGCAACATTTTCCTATCTATAAATACCCTTCAGTACACCCTTTTTTTCGTACCCTTGGGTTAAATTTCTCTTTCATCTTTCCTATCAGGTTTCTTATTCTCTTCTGACGCTGGTGCTTAAAAGTATTAGAGTGTTAGGAGTTTTATTTTATGTTACATCATTTTATAAGGTGATGATGACCGAGAGGTTTTCACCTTAAAATAACAAGGAATAAAAATCTATTTATATAAAACATTTATTTTTGTCTAAACGGAAGGTGAAAGTCAAAATTCTGGTTTTGAAGAATAAAACAAAAACCTCTAAAGAACAAAATATATGAAAATCATTAATAATAGTTTTTGCTGTAGGATGACTATAGTTTGAAAAAAAGGTTAGCTTATTATTATTTTTTTTTTTTTAGTAAAAATTGAAAATTAGTCTTTATAATGTGCACAGACAAACTAAAAATGTAGACACAATCATGTACAGATAAACAATTGAGCATATTTGATGGTGAGAACAATACTTCTGGTCGAACTTTCTTTCTTTAGTTTTGTTTAACGAATGATGGTAAATATCAATCTAAAAATGATATTGATAACTCAAAAATTTGAGAGTAAATGCAATAAGTGAAAAAATTCAATTTCCTCTATGTTGATTTTGATCAAATTTTCACACAGCTTTTAGAACCTGAACAAAATGAGCCTGCAAGGACACTTCTTCTATTAATTAGACTCCACACCCTGATAATATCATAACTTACTATATAGTTAATGGGAATCTCAATAAAAATATTCCTCACTTCAAAGAAATATCTGACATTTGGGGGAATTCTATAAATTGTTTTCTATTTAGGGAAATTTATTTGTTTTCCAAGTTAACTTTCAGAATAAGTACATAAATAATGCACAACATAGATCCATTTTGGATTCTTAGATGCTTTATAAATGTTTAATAACCAGTATTTTGCATTCTTATAATATGCTTTACAAGTGTTTAGTAATCAGTATTTTGCATTCCAAGATGTTTTATCAATGTTCAATAACCAGTATTTTGCATTCGTACCCCTTCAGGGGCTCACTTAAATTTAATGTGAATTTAGATGTGGCAATTTCAAGGTACCCTAGCTGAAGCTACATCTTCTTTTATGGAATGGGTTTTTCCTTTTCTTTTACCTTTCTTATCAGGTCTCTCTTGACAAACTCTTGTTCTCTTCTGACCCTGACACTTTTAGAGTATTTGAGCGCAGATAGGTTTTTATTTTATGGTATTTTCTTCTTTTTTTTAAGCAATGAAGACCAAGAGGTTTTAACACGTTTAAAAAATGCATTCCTAGATGCTTTACAAGCAGAAAAGGCCAAACAACAATGTTTGTTCAATAACAGGGTGATAAATATTGTTATGTTGATGGGTCAGCCCTGATAAACCTTGATGGTTGGTCCAGCTGATGTTCTTGAATTAATAAATCTGCCCTAGCAACTTTACTGTAGTTCACTGAATTTGTAAGAGCTAAATATAAGTTTAAGATGTGGTGAAATGGTAACTGTGTACCATAAAATTATTTTAAATGTAAATATTTGGTCAATATAAGTTTAAAAATTGAAAGATCGAGAGAAATGAAGATTTATAAAGACTATAAAACCAACCAGACATAATTAAAGGTTATATAAATAGGTTACATAATTAACAAAATAGAGCATGTTTCATATCCTGGAGAGTATATGAATGTCAGAATGAGAATTTTATGAAGGACATGGAAGTAAGACTTGAAGGAATAAGATGGCAGAAAACTTCACAGGAAAGATGGATACATGATGAATAAGGGAGCATTTATACCTGAAGTGAAAAGTCAGGAGATAGAAGAGGATAAGCAAAAGTTGTCAAGAAGTCTAATATTCTTCATAAAAAGTTAAAATTGTATTAATAAATAAATATATATATATATATATATATATATATATATATATATATATATATGGGAATATAATCAAAGCTAAGGATAAAGGGCTTTTTTTAACAAATCAGCTCTAATGATTTTCATTCAGAATAAGTTACAAGTCATAAGCAATTTGAAATAATTTTCTTTTAGCGCTTTTAAGACCATAATCTGAATTATCAGATCCAGGCTGTATTTACGAAAAAGACTAGGACCTGATCCAATATATTGAATCTTTGTTGTTTTTTTTTAATGTTATTTTTGAAATAAAACATATGTATGTATTGATTTATCTGTAAGACCATAATAAAATTACGTTTTTTAATGAAATTATACATTTTTAATGACACCTTATGTCATGATTAATTAATAAAATGTCTACTTAATTTGACATAACACTGCTATGACATTGTTACGTAATAATTAGCATCTGTGATTATCACTCAGCCATTTCTGTTTATTAAATACAATTTTTACTTTTATGAATAATATCAAACAAAAAGCTAACAATTATGCATAAATAATACGTATATTAATGTCAGGCTGCAAGCAAAATTATTAACTGTTAAGAATTAAACAAAGTTAAGAGAAAACCTATTTGATTTGATTATGTCTTGCAAAATTAATGTCAAACTTTGTAGAATCTTTGGAAAATACCCATGGAACCGTTTTATAGTGGTTTCAACACTAAAATTACTTTAACATTAAAATTAATAACTCTTATACCCAAAAAATTGTTTAGTTATGCAAAAGTATGTAAACAATTATATAATTATGTATATACATACATTAGTGGTTTATTATAATACTGAGTGATTTTCTTGTTAGAGCAAGTTAGTTTTTTGTTAGTTACTAAAAAGATTGACATCAGATTGGGTTATAAATTACCATGTACAAAACAACTCAAAACCTGTACTTCCCCAATGGGACTGGGCTTATCCATTGGCCGTGATTCAATTCGGCATACTATTCACATTTCTTACTGTTGGTAATATTAGTTACCACATCTAGGCTAAACAACATGTACTCAATCAAACAGTGGATGTTATTTCTACTGCCAAATGGGTTTGTTTAAAGCATGTTAAAGAGTACCATATTTAAAAATAAATATTGAGCTTGACTTGTGAGATAATATAACATAGAATAAAACTCTAACACAAGATCTCACAAAAATTACGTTTACTTAATCAAACATGTTTCGACTACAAAGTCGCCATCCTCAGTGATACATGAGATACAATGGGGAGCGCATTATCTAAAAAATCCAGTGGAAAAAGTAAGATCTCCCGACCTAACACTGCTTGACTTCTTTCTCTGGGGGTTACTGACGGAAAATGCGTACAGACCTAAACCATGCACAATTGCAGTCTTGAAAGAGAATATAGGCCTACACAAAGATATTGAAGTCATTACGAATGACACATTAGTAAAGATGTTCGAGAATTTGCACAAGCGGGCAGATGTGGAAGGAAAACATTCTCAACACCGGTTGTGTGACTAGGTCTCGTTTTGGTATGTATATTACCCAATTTTAAATCAATCTTTTAGTAACTAGTAATTTTATTAATAAAAGTTTGGGACCTCTAACGAAAGAATTACATATAATATAAGGAAACTAATAAAATAAAATTTTAATGTTGGATGAAACGAAACAACTTTGTGATATAATGTAAAATAAAATAGTAGAAAACTGACAGGCGCTTTTCACCAGTACCTTGTGCTAAATAGCCGATATAAAAGGGTTAAAGTTTTACAACACAAATAAAATTTATTGAACAATATTTGTTAAATTTTATACTAGAATTAAATTTAAAAATGTAAAAGTAATAATGTAACATTCAATACCGTCAAGTGTGCAAATACATTTATATACAGTGTTCTATCTGCCCTAGAATGGATCAGAATATAAAAATATCTTTATACATCAAACCTTGAAAACTCTTAAGCTGAATCATATCTGAATACACAATATAATTTTAATTCATTGAGGGAAAAAAATAACAAAAATAAAAATGGATGTAAACTGTTGGACACTGCTGATACAGACTGACATAATATTCTAAGTTAAGAAATATCAATGAGCTCTTTTCATCTTCCTTTCCATTTTGCGCTGTTTTTTCTCATCAATTTCTTGTGGTGGAGCTTCTTGGAAAAAGTAAGGTGACAAAATGTTTACCCACGCTAACCAAAAAGCACGGGCTGGAGCCTAAAATAAAATAAAATAAACTGTATAACATCACCTGCATAGTTAAATAAAAATATATTTTCATAATTTGATTTAAAAAACAATTAACATAAATATAACAAATTTAATTATTTCATAAAATAAAATAAAGATTAATTAATTATTATAACTACAATTTTTTTGGTACATTTGGTAAAGTTTATGAGTATGTTATTAAAACATGTACATGAGACCATAATACAAGATTTTTAAACGCTCTGTAATGTTCATATGTTTAGCAGTATGTTTCATAACAATTGCTCAACATATTTAAACAAAACTATTGTCATACTATCAGGAAGTTAAGTTAAAGTTATCAGTTAGGTTAAATACTGAATAAATTAGTAATAATGGGTAATAAGGATTATTTATAAAGAGTTGGTAAATTTTAAATAAGATGTTACATACTTTTAACATGGCTTTAAGAAATCTGTTTGTTAAGTAAATAAGCATTCTAAATTCCACACTAGAATTTGAATATCACCACTTTTATTTCCGAAACTATGGACTGATAAAAAAAATCACACAAACTGTTGTTGTATAATATAGTATTAATAGTAGCATACTTGATCTGTTCATAAGTCATGAATGTACGAGTATATCTAGTGTGTATCAATTAATTAATAAGAAAATATATTATATAAATAAATATATTACATGTTGGTGTGTTGGTGTAAACATAATGATCCCGAAATGGTATACACAGCAATTGCCATAATGTTACCAAATGAGTATGTATGGCATTTGTTGTTTTTGACATTACTCTATACATATTTCTCTTTTTTTTTTAATTCCCTGATATCTAGCGACCAAATTTTGAACTAGATGTACTTGCAACATGTTTATTTATCGCAACACATTGTTGATAGCGGTTGCAGTGACTAATGGATAGTAAAACCATTACTAGTTTTCACATATTTTATCACACACATTTGGTGTGCATTGTGATATTATCAGTGAGGATATTAGTTTATGTTGTTGATGCTTTGTGTTAAGTTGTATAGGCGTGTGTTTCTTGTTTATTTCAAGAAACAGGATTGATGATATTGACGTTTTACTTTAGAGTGAAGATATTAGAAACGAGTTATTCAAAGATTGGAATGATAATGAAGGTGGGGTGTTGGGTTGGGATGAAAAGTTTTTTGGAAGTAGTGACAAGAGCAGATATGAAAATGAATCTTCTGAATTTTTCAATAGTGATTTTTCGATTTATCACTTTGATGATGGATTAAACAACACTGTAAGTATGCCTAATGCATCTCAACTTAGGTGTACTGCTTGTGTAGATAATACACTATGTCATATTTGCAAATGGGACAATAATGACTTTACTCTCTGTAAACTTACATTTGATACTTCAAAGTCGAGATTTATTAGTTCAAATGAAATTACAGGAAACTAATAGAAAGAAATTGAAGCCTTTTAACAAACGTTTCATTATGATTTTTCACCATATTGCTAAATACATATTATTGTGAATGTACTGACCTAAGTGAATTTTCAAAATTGAATAATTTGGTTGATACAAATTCCGATGAAATATATTGTTTTTAGCTCAACTGTATTCAAACTACATTCAAAAAAAAAAAACTACTGGACTACTTATCTTCTTTTAGGATGCCAATTTATTCTACAATATTTTTATTCAAGATTTCTTTTATGGAGGATGCTTCACTTCAACAATAATATCAATGCTTCTAGAGGTGAAAGATTGAATAAAATTCTAATAATCATTGAAACATTGAGAACAAAATTCTTCAGTGCTGAATCCCTAAAACATTTGGTGATTGGTGAAACTCTTTTATTGTGGCTGTCTTTTAGACAGTACTTATATTATGTATATATATATATATATATATATATATATATATATATATATGAAATAATTTCAAAATCATAGCATTTGTTCTGTGTAACTAAATGTAAAAGCGATTTGAGTAAAACATTGATGTAAAGATTTCTACAAAAAGGTAAGGACCATTAAAAGACCATTCCTGAATAAAAAGCATTCTAATTTTGGTCAACTGATATCAGAGTCCTGAACTGTTTGATTGGCTGTATGAGAATGACACAGATATCATAAGAAAAGATGTCCCTAAGAAGTTAAAAAAGAAAGATGTAGTAGTTCGTCACAATAATAAAATGGTCATAAGATCATAGATCAACGAAAATGCTCTCTATAGCTGATACTGGTGAAATAATTACTGTGAATGCAAGATACAAATGAATGTAAAAAAGCCAAAATGTGTTTCAAATTATAACACAAACTAGAAATTAATTGATCATATAGATATGATGTTGTTTACAAACAAATTATTATTTTTCTCTCGCTTTGACTCATACTTATTTTATTAACTATTAAGTTAGAACGCTTTATAAACAATATTAATTATTGTTTTGATTTCTTTTACATATATTAATTTTAAATACATGTATATTGTATACTGTCTCATGACAAAATATATACCCACATATCACAGTTACTTCACACTGATAAGGTTATAATAAAGATTGTATATAACCTAACAATATTTTATTTTGAGCTCTGTGTACCAATTCTGATTCAACATGCTCTATAATACATTTGTTCTCCAATCTGAAATGATTTCAGGTAGAATTAGTAAAATTAGTAAATTTGTTCAATTTTTGTAGACACTTTGCCATCGTAATGTGAAAGAAACTTGTAGAATGTTAAGACAGTTTCCTAAAGAAATCAAATGAATTTGAATCCATTATTGATAGAGTCGTTATGAACAAAAATATGTCAGATACACAGAACAAGATATACTTTAAATTCAAAATAGGATTTTTAAAATAGCCATTTTACTAAGTCAAACATCTAATTATTATTGCATATATTAGTTCAAATGACGACTTAAACACGTCTGCTATATCAGACCGCTCAGACTCGTATAAAGCATCATCACCTTATCTCATCACCTTAAACTGCCTCACCTATCGCTTCCTACATTTAATGGCTGTTTTTGTCAGAATGGAAACATTTGTACCACGTTTTTCTCAACTATTCATCAGAATAAATCGTTATCCCCTATTGAAAAACTTACACATTTATTATCATGTTTAATGCAAAATCTTTAAATATTATAAAAATTATTTCAATCGCACCACTCAACTATTGAATTGTGTAATTGTGTAAAGAACACTCTATGTGACAGATATCAAAATCCTAGACACCCAATTAGCTTTTATATTAAAAAAATAATTGACATGCTGTCTATTAATCAAATAACTTTAAAGATTATCAGATAATTTTCGACATTTATTCTGAAAACTCGCAAACTTTAAAAGTTCTCAATTATGATCTTAACCAAGAATTGACCTTGTTAACTATTTTATTATGAAAATTAGATACTGACTCTTGAAAGAAAATTGAAGACAAGCGAAAAGACAAGCGAAGTCTGATCATAGTATCCCTACAGTTGATGAAGTTATTCAATTTCTAAATGAAGTTTGTATTCACCTAGAAGATGTAAACTTGACCATTTCAGGTCTTTCCAAACCAACAACTTCTAAAATAAATTTCGTAAAATCATGAAACAGTTCAGTATTTTGAAACAGCTCAGTATTTACATTTCAAATAATTAATAAACAAATCCCAACTTACACAAAAACAGAACACTAACGCAATCTATCCGCGGAAGTTGACAACTCAATTTTAACATTGTAAATATAGGAAATATAATTCAGTCCCATCAGAAGGAAATTAATAATAAATAAGCAAGGGAAAACCGATAAAAGAAAACCTGGTCTATTGAAATTTTAATATGTTGGCTATCTACCACAAAAAGTCCAAAACATAAACCAAAGCTGTTAAATAAATGAATAAAGGGATAAGTTGACAAACACGATACCAGTGAAGCAAATATTCCATGACAACACGACCTAGCCAGTACAAATAAGGCATACTAACGAATTATCCCAAAACATCGAAATATACTGTGGGATGAAGAATTAAATTATCTTTCAATGGTCACCTCACAATTTTAGTAAAGGTCCGTTTAATTAAATACGAAGTCTTCAAAGGTGATGAACTCAGGTTAATTTTCCAAGTCAAGTTACATACGAAGCTAAGCCCCGCCTCCAGCATGCATTGTGATTGGTTGACGCCATTCACGGCTGCAATGTTCAAATTGTCTTAGAGATTAGCAATTTTTCTAAATTAATAATTCAGGCAAAATAAAGAGTTTGTTTCTCAAATATTAGTTTTAAATTAAATTGAATTAGAACATGTAAATTAGGATATAATCACCATATCATAAAATCATTTTCAGTCACCAAAAATTGTATCCATTTAAGCCCATGCAAATAATCAGTACTAACGATTTTGGTAATGAGATTAAAAGTGAATTCCGATTTATGTATTAATGCGCTAAAAGGACGCTATATTCATTCCTAAGCAGACGCTTGACCCGGACGGACGCCTAAAATCCACGCCGGCTCTCTTCATTTGATTTTGACTGCTAGAACGTTTCAAAACGTCCAGGAATCATTACTAGAAAGAAGACAACAGATATTGGGTGAGAGAAAACCATTATACGAACATTTTATGGTTATAAACTTCTATTTTCATCAAAATTAATAACCCCAAAATCTCATAGTGATCCAAACTTTTGTGTACCAAAACCTACAACGATAAGACACTTTTGAACTCTCTCTTTTAATAATCATCCTCATCATTTAATGTTCTCACTAGATTTAAGTTAGTTAATAGATAATTTTAAGATTTAAATGCAAACTGTAATTAACTGTAGGTGTGGATGGATCCGGCCGAATACCCCTAGCCCGAGATTTGTAATTTAAGTTTAAAATACAAACAAAACTTGACTGAGACTATTATAATTTATTCTTTTATAACCCAATTTGTACAAATGATATTGATAATATTTTAATAGAATTTCAAGTAAATTTTATGTATAATTCAGTGATTGAGAATCCCAAGCTAACCAAACTAACATTCAGTGAAGGGATCAGAGGCATTAATAGATTTTAGAATAATTGTAAAGATTTTGAATTTTATTTGTGAACCATAATTATTTATGTCATTAAAGTTTTCTTTCTTTTATGGTTATTGTGTAAAACATATTTTGGTGCTTATTTCTTACTATAAATTAACCTAAGATTTTAGTTAAATTTTTCAAAGGAGATAGATCAATTTAAGTTACAGTAAATCAAAGTAACTCTCTATATAGATAAGTAAAGCATTCTTAGATTCAATTAAATTGATTTAACCAAAGATTTTAACAATATTAAATCAGCTTACCATAGCCTGTACATAGTGTGTACATGAGTTAGCTTTCAATCATCAACTGATTTTTAACAAATTAAGTCTGTACGTAATGTTCATCATGTTACTGCAAGTTCCACCACTAAATGTGTATTCTTGCAATAACAATACGCTTAATGGTTATTCTATAACTGGTTATTCTATAACTGGTTATTCTATATACATTCTATAAATGTATCTGATTCTCAATATCTAAACCTATATAAGATTAGATTTCATCAGGACAAAAAAATTCTGTACAAATTGTTTAAATAAATATCCACATTAGTATACACATACTAATGATACACATAAATGATACATCACACATTGTTATATTTAAACACTGATTTTGTTCAAAATAATCAACCTTCAAGTTCGAGTAGCCAAGCAACTAGGAAACTAATTTTCGGTTTAAAGTGCCATAAACCATATGGTTGTTTCACCATAACAAAAAAATTCTTTGAGAATGATAACAGCAATAACAACATAGCTAGCCTTTCTATAACCCTACTATACAGCTTACATCTGATGGTATAATTACAATATTAGGCACCACTAAAATCCACGGACATTGAACAAAAATAAATTGCAAAACGTTACTACTATTTTAGATTTTGGTTGTCAAATAACTTTAATGACTACTCGCTGCAGTGTTAATTTGGGTATTTACATCAAACTTTCTATTGTATATTTAAATAGTATCTCTAATGTTCGCGCTGAAATTAAAGAATTTGCAAAAATAAATCTTGATGGTTTTTTTAATTTTTATAAATCATGAAAATCACAATCATGACTGGCCAATAGGTTTGGATTATATCAATTCTGAACTTCCAATATGTGAAATACAAATCATGCTGATCCACAATTCAATAACCCTGACAAAATTGATCTTCTAATCACTGATTTATACAGGATTTATTTTATGGTTGCTGGTTACTTGAATGATCATAAAATACAATCAAGTGAATATTTAACTACCGCAATAGGAACTATTTTTGCCTATACTTTAATTGATCCTATTCATGCTAAATCTTTATTTCAAAATTCACTTTCTTCATTAATTAATAACCTGAATTTAAGTAAACTTTTACAACAATTTTGGTATGTTGAAGAACAACCTACTTTCACTAAAACCACTGCTGAAAAAATGGAATATGAAAACCATGACATTTCAAATATAACATACTATAAAATTAATTATAGATATATTACATCACTTCCTTTCAAAATTAATCACACAAATTAGGGGGATTCTTTTGATTAAGTAAGAAAACACTTTGTTAGGAATTAGGATAGTTTTAGTTAGAAATATAGTCTAAGTTCTTTTTAAGAAGCCAGAATGACAACAATTATTGTGACAGACTTGGAAAACTGACGAAATTGCTTACCATCATTACCGTCATTGCTTACCATCATTGATGTTACAATTATATATAGACCCTTGGGTGGGAGGAAATGTGGTCAGTTGGCCAAAATTGATCAAGGGAAGGTGCTGCAGGAATTCTTGAAGATAGCCAGACGGACTTGGTGAGTAAGAGCTTCCTGGGAGAATTGAAACTTTGGACAAGCATCCACTAGAATTGCAAACAGGGTGAGCAAACTTCATGTATTAATAAACTTAATTATTTCAGAGTCAGATAATTAACGTAGAATCAGATCTATGAGTTACAACAATTATAGTCATTCTGGATTAATAAAGAAGAAGATCATAGCATTGCAATAAGATAGGGGATAGTTATCCTTGTTAATATTTGTTAATAAAGATTAACTGAGTCCTGAACCATTCGATTATACGGAAAATAAAGAACCAAGGCTGTTTAATGATATGAATCTTAACAGCTTTCTAAAGTTGCTAAAATCTTTAAATTTAAATCATGAATTAGAACATGCTTATACTGCATTTATAACTGATTATTTCAACTCAGGTTATATTCAACTGGTTGATGAAATTATTATACACAACAAACACTACTCCCCCCCTCAGGCAGTATTTAAAGAAAATAGTTTAACCATTAAACTTCGTGTTAGTTTCAATGCAAGTGATAAACGCATAATAAACTTTTACTTAATGACATACTACATTATGCTCTTAACCTCCAAAGTAATATTTGAGACATTATTTTTCAATTTCGAAGATATAACACCGTCTTTCCTCCCGTTGATCAAAATTACAAATTAATCTTATGGCAAGAATATATAGATTACAACTTTCAATCTATAGTTAACTACACAGTAAATTATGGTGTAAAATCTGCACACACCGGTATTTTGCTATTCATACACTCAATCAATTATTACATGATGAGGATCCGTAGCACCAATACACTTCATAAATTACAAAGGAAAACATGTATATTGATGACATTATAACTGATGCAGACAATGTCCCCATGGCTTTAAAATAAGAAAGGAAACTTATCACATTTCTCGCAAAAGGACAATTTGAATTAAGATAATGGTCATGAAATTCTCCAGAAAACTACACACAATTCCTGAAAGTCCAAGAGAAACACCAATTAATTTTAAATCACTTGAGCAACCACTTTTCTTCAAATGAATGCTTAACTAAATGTTATCGACTATACTTATAATAAATGCTCAGCACACATTATTTCTACACATTTGTATGACTCGTGTAGTTGGCTATCTCCAATTGCATTTCACGCCATATGTATTAATCAATTTTTGTGGTCGATCAGGGTCGACTGGGATGACATTCTGCCTGAAAACATTGTCCAAATTTGGAAAACATTTATTAATGAATTGCCTTATTTAGAGCAAGTCAAAATATTTTGGTTTATTGATTTACATAACACAGTTACATACAACTTTATGGGTTTCTTAACACTTCAAAACAAGGATATTCAGCTGTTGTTTATTTACATAGTGTTGATAACAACAATGCACATTTTAACTGCAAAATCAAAGGAACTTTGTGCATATTGCTACCATGTTTGGAACTTTGTGGAGTATTTTTGTTCACCTAGTTAATGCACTACTGCATAAATTTACTTGCACTTTAAAATATACACTAATTTGATATGCTGATGGTCTGATTCATATGTAACTTTATCTTGGATTAAAATGCTGTCATACAAACTGAAACTGAACATACATCGAAAATAGACCAACACAAATTCAAGATTGAGTTCCACCTACAAATTGGTCTCATATTCCCTTCTGTACCAGTTCTGCCGATTGTTACATGTGAACACACCTCATCCACTTTTGTTAATCATTCTCTGTGGGGGTTGGGGCCAATTTTGCTGAAACATTCCTTCCATGCCAAAATTGCCAAAATCACCAACTCAGGTGATGGCCATTACCCCAGAAAACACACAAACTCATAGGATTCCCTTCTAAAATGTATTGTTTGTTTCAAATCAAAACCCTTTCACAAACTTACACTAATGGAAGACTTTCCAGTAGACAGATAACCAACACCTTCAAAGCCTTTTTTGAAAACCGGAGTCGACTATGCTACATTTTTTGTTAAAATTCACACTTTGCACAGAGTACAAACTGTCAAAGTATATTCTCGTATGTTTCTTTTTTAAAGCAGTTTATTAAGAAGTCGCAATTGACTTATCCACTAACACTTATAACCAGATTTATTTTACGCAGAGGACTATGTTCTGATCTTTTTTCCGATTGCTTATAACCAGATTTATTTCATACAGAGGACCTTTTTTCCGATTGTGGAAATAATTTCATGAGCACCACTTCAAAATTAAATAATATTGTAACCATAAAACGATTACAGGAACTCTTTCTAGGCCTGCAACTAAAGTGTTTAAACAAACTTTCACTCAACACCAACCCTTCTACATCCAATTAAATGTACTACACCTCTCACCTACCTACCTTCTTCTTCGGGTTTCTGGTTTCCTTTATCATTCTCTTCTTTTATCCACAAACCTCTCTTCAAAGCAAAAATTCTAGTAAAATTAATGATTCTAACACACTACAGTTGTCAAGTGGGAAGTTTATTAACTTTCTAATGTCCAATCATAGAAATGGGTTCAGTCAAGAAAAACAACCATAGAAACCAACACGCTTATTACCTTGGGACGTCCTGCGAATCTGCCCTACATCAGTTAGTAGGTAGGATTGAGGCCGCCTTAGAGAGGAAGGAGATGGTAATGTGTGCCTTCTTAGATATTGAGGGTGCTTTTGATAATGTCTCATTTGACGCAATTGTGAGGGCATTGCATGGTCATGGAGTTGATCATACCATTTGCAGGTGGATAGACTCTATGCTTCGCAGTAGATAGGTACAGTCCTCTTTGGGTCACGAGGTACTAGAAGTAGACACGAGTAGAGGTTGTCCACAGAGAGACATTATTTCGCCTCTTCTGTGGGCCCTGGTTGTGGATAGCCTCCTTAGAGATCTTAATGTTTCAGGGGCATATTTGCAAGGTTATACAAATGACATAGTTATCATGGTAAGTTCCCAAGTTCAGTTGAGGAGCTGCTTAACTACTATGTGGGACGCACCTGTGACTGCTGTCGGAAGAGGGGACATTATCCCTCCAAGACGGTCATTGTCCTGTTTAGTACGAATTGTAGTTAGATATGGCTTGAGGGAACTAGATTAGACGTTTCACAATCAGTGAAATATCTGGAAATAATCCTGGATATGAAACTGATGTAGAACACCCATCTAGACCATGCCATATTAAAGGCAAAGTCGTCTCTAATGGTGATGAGATGACTCATATTGGTTGACGACTAAGGATATGAATGGGGATTGAAACCAAAGGATGTACACTGGATCTACAAGGCGATCGTTATACCTCAACTGACATACGTTTCCCTGGTATGGTGGACAAAAGTGGCAATAATCACAGTGGGCAGCAAACTTGCAGCAGCTAGGATGCATGCTAGTCACTGGTGCCTTTATGAGCACACCAACAGTTGGTCTAGAGGTGCTTTTAAGCTTGCCCCGCCTCTAGATATTTTCATAATGTCGGAGGGGAGAATGGCAGCTTATAGGCCATACAATCATGGTGAATGGAGAAGCTACAGTGAGGTGGGGCACTCAGAAATCATCAATAAGGTATTGAAGAACTCAGTTTTGGAAATGACAACTGATGGAAAGCAAACCGAGGTCGTCTTCACTTGACCCTTCAACGTTCTCTCAAACCCAAGAGAGGACTGGAAGAATGGCAAGCTACCTGGATATCCAGGACAGCTTGTTTGGTATACAGATGGATCACTACATGATCAACAGTCTGGATACGGAGGATACTGTCAAACCACAGGACAACTTTCAAAACCTGCCTAGGTAGCTATTTTACAGTATCCAAATTGGTATGGGATTCTCTCAATGGGTCCTGTCCAATGTCAATATGTTGCACTTGAGATGGGTACCTGGGCATTGCAAGATCGAGGGTATTGAGACGGTTGATCTGTTAGCAAAGAAAGGGGCCTCAGGTTGCCTTGTGAGAACAGAATCCACTTGCGGGATCAGTCATTCAACTCCAAGACGAGCGGTAAGAAAATAGGCCAAGAAAACGCATATCAAACAATGGAGATATTTTCCTGGCCAGAGATTGAGTAAGCGTCTTCTCTCAGGAACAGATCTTGCACTGTCAAGATTACCGGACATGGCCATTGGCCATATTCGGAGTCATTTAAATAATGTGGGACAACTACAAGTGTACCTAAACGTACCTGAGACCGCAGTACACATTTTGTTTGATTATAAGATTATAGATTCAAAAAGAAGGAGAATCAACAATCAAACATAAATTGCGACAAGAACACCCTGCATAAGATCCTGGAGTTTGTTAGAGGCACTGGGGTCGGTGTAAGCTGAACAAGAAAGGGGAGCACAATAGGTTCATAGCCGAAGTGCCAGAGGCCAATTATAGCTTCAAGGATATTCCTAATTATGAGCTTCCAATATGTCCCCAAGGATAAAAAAAAAGTTCACTCAACAGTCACCATAATTCTTGTATTCTGATTGGTCAATGTCCACACTTAACAAAGTTGAACTAAGGACACTACTGGTGTCTGTTACCCTGTTACCATGCTCACCAAAAATGTGGACATTTAATAAATATGTTCCACTCATATTCACTCTCAACAATTCAGTGCTTGAAATTAGTTTCATTTTATTAAAACAATGACAATGTGTTACCTTGTACTTATTTTGTCTATAGTTCTAATGTATTGTTATGAACTGTGCTAACAATTTGTGGAAGTCCCGGAATTAGACTCTCTGGTCAACCAGATTATTTGATCTGATTGATCAACTTTTATCAATTTCTGTTAACAATCTGCATTCATTTGCAGTCCTTTTTAGTTTGGTCTCTAAAATATGGTCCAGCCTGAATTAGATATGAATTTTAATTCAATGTGTTTTGAAATAATTAATTAACGGCATAAGTGTTCTAAAATAAATAAAATTATAAATAAATTTGTATGATAAAATGTTCATTCACATATTAATACTGTATATATATATTTTAGCATACTTACCAAAAGCCATAATAACCAAAAATAGTTAGATGCCAAGGACAGTAACTGACAACCAGAAGAGAGAATAATCATGTCTTTTATATGCCTGAAAATATATTATATTTATAAACCACTCATTTGAAAGGATAAATTAAAAATTAATTACTTCAACAATTACTTTATTCTAAATCCTAGACAGGAAAACATTTTTTATAAATATAAAACAGAGATTATTGCATTAAAATTTTAAGAGTCCACGGCATAATTATTATTAAAGTTAAAAAGGGGGAAAATTTAATGTGTGTAAAAGTAATTGATTTTCTTGTAAATATTGATTTTATTTTAATTAAAAAGGAATTTGTGTTTTATTCATTCTATACATTGACATCTGTTACTGTAGAACAGTTGACAGGATCTAAACAAGTTCATTCTGTTTTGGGTGAATGTTTTCTCAATATCAGTTGCAAGTTTTAAATTCAAAAGTTTTATCATAACCACCTTTATTTTTCGGAATCTAGGAAACTTCTAGAATCGACATTTACTTTTAATTTAACTTTTATTATACAAGTCATCAGTAAGTGATGCATTTCCTTTACTAATAATTCGGTGAATAAGTTAATCAACAAAACTACTTTTGGAATAGTATATTTAAATTATGAAAAACCATCTCTATTTGTGCCTTTCTGTGAGGAGGAACTAAAATCAATCAAGCAAACATTTGATCATTATGAGAATAGAGTACAGAGCATACCATTTCAGTCTAAATTTGTTAAAGGTAATTTTGTAAATAGCCCTTGAATGACTTGGTTTAATACACCTACCAAAAAAAATGCAATGGTTTGGTGAGTGTCAAATTCATTAATTTGAAGAAGAAAAAATATATGGGCATATGAGATAGTTTAGTTGACTAGTACTTAAAAATAGTAAGATTTCAAAATTAATAGGTTACATACAATATACAAAATACAAGTAAAATACTCATGAAACTACAACTAAAATATCAATCTACGGCTTAGTGTTACCACTATTACAATGCTAAAAATCCTAACCACTAGCTATTGTATTAAATATGAAAATATAGACTACTGATAAAATATATTTTTTAAATTAACCTAAAGCAACAATTTTAACAGATAGATACAAATATATTTACTGGATTCAAAACTTATTATTATTATTTTAAAAATCATACATAGTAAACTTACTCTGATATTCCACCTTCCATATTTAAGTCTATTCCTGAATCCAGTAACTGTCCAGAATCCGTATACTTTGGTACTGATATGTGAGCCATAAACTGATAGCTACCAATACAAACTGCAGCTGTTACTATCAGCATAAACTACAGAAAAACCACAGGTTGTATTAGTTTCAAAGCAGTTTCAAATTAGTTTCAAATAGCTTATAGAACTAATTACTGTTAATTGTATTTTGGTATTTGAGACATTAGGAAGTAGAATAACATGGGAAATTAACAAGTTTTCTCTTTGCAAAACTAACCAACTTGTGTATTTTAATCTTCAAAATTAAAAGTCAAAATAATTTATTTTATTTTATTTTTTTAATGAGAAGTATTTCTAACCCAAATGAGAATGTACTTTTTATTTATTTATTTTATTTTTTTTTTTAATTGATAAAAACAGAGGAAACAAAAATGTATTTACAGTAACTAAAATTCTAGTATATTCTAAAACCTATACCAAATTACTTGCATTTAAGGCTAGATAAGCGTACAATTTTAATTTCTTCACGACTTATATAACAGATTATTTGTAGTACAATATAATTTTTTATCATGTATAAATATAAAAAATATTTGTTTTGTCATTTTGGTAAATACAGTCGGATGTAAAAAAACAAAACACCACATACAGAGTTGGACTAATGAAGTTAAAAAGAAAAACATGCATATGCAAAGTTGTCACATATAAAGTTAAATTATATTCTTCTTGAAAACATGAAGTTTTACATACTACTATTAAATTTCCTTTATAAAACTATGTACCTTTAAAATGTTTCCATCTGATACCCAGAGATATTCTGTATAACCTGCTTAAAGAATTTAATTCTCTTGAATTTAGCAATGCACCAGAACAACCGCTTATACACTATAAGCGAACAATAATAATAATCATATTAATATTATATTATAAATATTCCTTGTTTTTATTCAAATCAATTTTCTTCTGGACATACCTCAAGCAAAACATTATACCTAATAAAAAGTGAGAAAATATAAAGTTCTCTAGATTAGTATATTCCACAGTTTGGAAGACTGATCAGTAATGTCTTTACTTTATGCCCATTACACTAATGAAGATGGAAAAGTAGCATAAGTCTGGAAAAACTCAATGCAAGAAATTGGGCATGAACCTGCATACCTTTAATTGTTCGCAAAGTACAAACTGCAATGAGCTTGGCTTTTAGCAACTGAGCCAAGCAAGCCACTCCCCATCTTAACTTGAATTACTTTAATGATATTAGGTAACTAAAGATACCTAATCAACACAAAGCTATGTATGACCAAAGAGAGAATGTGTAATCACATAACAACTAAAGTGAGAAAAAAGCAGAAGTTTCTTTAAACAAATTAAACTTTTTTAAATGATTAACAGTAACAAGTTTTATGCATAAGTCAAGAGCTAAAGTGGCATGGCTCTTGATAACAGATGAAAGTAACATGGTATGAAATTTAATAAATCAAATTTCTAAATACTAATTACTAAAGTTCCTTTTGCTAAAATTAATTCTTACAAATTATTTCTCTGTTATTTTTAATCCAACTATAAAAAAAAAAAATCATAACTTTAATATTTATTGAAAGTTTTGAATTTGATCAAACTTATTTTTGTCACTTGTTTTTGGCAATTGATTTAGTTGGCTAACTGATTCAGAATTTTACATCATTTATAACCTAATTTTTCTGCAATCTTTTCCATCTTAAATGCAAAATAGCTATCAAATTTTTTGAACCTTTTATTTTGGTCAGATTTTGATGAAACTAAAGTTTTTATTCTTTCTTTTGATGCTGATTTTAAATTTTATGTCAGAATTTGCCAACTTTGACATAGAGTAGTACAAAGAACTTTTGGTCAATACTGTTTCCTCCCTTCTACATTGCTGAACAGATAAATGAAAGTTGTTTGTTAATCAAAATAATTATAAAATGAATATATAACTTAAAAAGAACATGAACACTTACAATGTTTAACCAGGTGAAACAGTCGTTTAACAAAACAAAGGCAAATATATAATATATGCAATTTGCACCAAGAACCATATTGCGGAATAAACTCAAAGTAGCTTTGTTTTCTTCAACAATTTGCTTTTGTCCCTTTGTTCCTTGCTTCCCTTTTTGTGGCTAAAACACATAGATCAAGTTTAGTTTTTACTTTAACTAAAAAACAGACAAATTTCAATTTTTGATAAATCTTATGATCATATTGAACCTATTGTGTGCCTGATCAACCGTTCTGTTTTGGTAACAATAATAAATATTTCATCAAGGTGGAATTTACATGTAGATTTAAATATAGTACCTACCAGGCTCTTAAGGGATGAATAATCTCAAGTCCAAAGATGTTAAAATTGATATATTATGTTATGGGTAAAGTACAGAAATCAGGTACAACTACACAGATTTTATGCAGGTGAAACTCAAGCTTTAGAGTAATGCTAGAACTAAAATACAGATTTCCCTTGGTAATCTACAGCCTATCAACCTCGTTGGACAAAACAATTCAGTATCAACAAACATTCTTTAAAAAACCACTAACCCAAACTCCACAAGTTTCGTTTCAATTCCAGCTATCTTAGAAAGAATATATCACCTCAAAAGAAATTATTATTTTGAACCTACACAACCACACATGGTGAATGCACTTTTACTTGGAAGATTTAGGAAATTACATGTTTTATTCAAAGTCGTTGGGTTTAACCGAAGAAACCTCAAATTATCCAGTCTCCATGCCTTACTTGCAAGATATATACAAACCAAACAAAAAAAATATTTTTAAAAAAACCCAACAAAAAATTTTTTTGTTTTTTTTTTGTTATAAAATATAACAAAAAAGATATATCTTTTTTTATATATTTAAGATATATATATTTTTTTTTTACACAAAAAAGTGACACACCCTGATACAATTTTAAATAAATTAACCTAGGAATGATTAAGAACTTGAAAATTAAATAAATAATTAATTAAAAGAAACACTGAGCTATTCTGTGTTGTTATTGAAATATTACTACACTTTATTTTTTTTTGCATGTACAAATTTTTGAACTGGCGTTATTAAGAAATCCAACAAAATACCGTCAACCTCATCTTTTCAATCTATATATTGTTTTTATTGTAGATGGGAGCTTCAATGATATTGTAAACAGAAATTTTGTGGTGGTTTTAATTAATTACAGTAAAAACTCTCTAATCTGGATTAATGTGGCGCCGGCCGATCCGGATATCGAAAAATCCGGATCTCGGGGTGGCTATTTTTATATAGTTAAAGTGGTTTTAAACGTGAACAAAACGTAGCAAATTTATGTTTTTAGCGCTAAAACGTGTTGCGCTTACGATTAATTGTAGCTTTACCACAGTATTCTAAGAATTAACTATGGTTTTTTATGTATTTGACTATGGTCAAATTACTGTAATATATAGATGTTACGTTTTAACTGTACTATTATGTAATTTGCCGTAGTTTGCCGGTACGGTAACCGGTAACAAAAGTACCAAAAACAACAAAAGGTAGGTTAATTAAGTAAATATTACAATAGCTATGATTAAAATTCTATTTATTTTAAGCTGAATGAGGCTCAGCATAAAGTACACAAACAACAATTAATTAGGTCTACAGTGTTAACTAAAAATATCAAATGAAAAATGAAGATTAGAAAGACCAAAACAAGTCTTAAGACAAAGCGAAAGGACGGCCGAAGTTACGCTACACTCAAACACAACAGAACTGACTCCATGACAGACAATGCACCTGCCGTGTGACCTTGTTTACGCACACCCTTACCGCTTTCTTAGACATTCTTGGAATCAGAACTACAAGCCCAGTGCCCAGCTCAAAAACATCGTTCACTACTATTCGGCCCAAAAATATTATTTTTATATAGAAAATTGTATTTTTATTATTTTTTATACGATGGCATACGACGGCCGGATATCGGAGTTTCCGGATATCAGAGATCCGGATCAGAGAGTGTTTACTGTACTCCAATAACAAAAAAAAATTGTATGAATTTTGTTTACCTGCAAAGTACAAATTTTTGCTACCATTTTGCATAACTTACAAGATACCATTAAAAAATATAAATTAATAGTCTAGTACAAAGAAGATACATTTTAACAGTAAATTAATTTAGAGGAATGTGAAATTTAGGTAATGTGGAACTGGTTGAATAATATTGTCAAAACCACAGAAAATCAAAATTCGAGATCAGTATCTCAATACACTTTTGGGGACACATGGGAATTGAGCGATTTTTAGTGGGAGAAAACTAAACATACCATTTTGGTATGTTTTACTTGTTATATGTTTTCCAGTATCAATATAAAATCATTTAAAAATTTAGTTTATATGTAAGTTAATACACAATCATAAACAGGTATGCACACATCGATTTTCTTAATGAAGTAGGGTTTCACAGCATGAACCTATTACCAAGACTCACACCAGAACCAAATAGAGACATCAACCAATAAAGCTTAGTCAGTAGCTAATGCATTAATTTGCTTCAAGCATTTCATTACTAGTCCTCTTTTTATTTGTACTGTTACATCTAAGTGGACTTGGACTGTTAATTTTAGAGAGAACTAGGGCCTAGTCATTTCTAGTTAAGAATTTTAACAGTTTTGAATAACTACAAACTAATAAAAGGATACAGAAGGCGGCAAATTTGAACGTTTCAAGAGTGCAGTGAATTGAAGATTGGAATTGTTGTTAGGGTGCCAAAAGAAGGACGCTTCCCAGACGCCTAGTCTTTATATCAAGAAGAATCGGTCAAATCTAATAATCGCGAGTGACAAAGGATTCACAATAAAAGATTAAATAGTTTGGTGTGTTGTAAAGTCATCATATATAGCCGAACACCACGTATTAAGGAAGAAATTTTCAAATACAATCCAGCAAATTGGTGAAATAGTTTTAGCCAGCTATTTAAAACCCAAATATATAAATCCAAAGACCCTCATTTACATAAAGATACAAAGCCTAAGAAGCCATGATTCTATTTTATAATTTTCTGAAAATGCTAAAGACAATAAATGAATTTATTGAACTATGAACAATAACTTCTCATATCATTGCAGACTTTCATTCTTTTGAACTATTACTTTGTATTGTACAGTATTTGTGTATTTGGGACTTAGAACAAAGACTTTCATTAATTCAATTTATGTTTATTGTTACCTTGAGAAAAGCCGGCACTTATCTAAAACTGGAGATAAGACTTGTGTTTATGTATCAATGTTTCATTTAAGTAAAGATAGTCCTGTGATAGTCAAATGAACCGTTAAGACTACATATGTCACAAACCGTCCTAGATATTGTAATGAAATGTTTTAATTGATTTTTCTTGTTTGTTTTTTGTTAGACTTGAACTCTTACATGATAATTAATTAACAATGACCTATTCTTAATGTGTAATATTGTATTCTATAGATTTGTTAATGTCAAAATTTCATACAAGTTCAATTCAATGGCATAGACTTATTGAACTATCCATTCAAACCTATATTAATTTCTTTAATTTTTTTCATAGTTTGAATTTATTCCCTTATTAATCAATCTAACCTATATTTTATTGTATCTTGTGTATTTTTTCTTTAGTCGTGAGAGTCAAATTAATATTTAAAAAAATAAATAAATATCAACGTGAGATCACATAAAAAAAATTAAATAACTAATTTTTACATGCAATCATACTATACGAGTATGGGATCATACGAGTATTTGATGTTCTGTAAGCTTTTATGTTACTCCAATTTGATGCACCAACGTAAGTGGGCCTAATATTTAAAAGAGAGAGAAAGAGATATCTAAAATTAAAAAATAATTAATTAAAATATCAAATAGAAATAAAATATAGCAATTTTGGTACACCATATTTCTGGCTATCATATTTGATGTTGTGGTGTTATCAATTAAGCAACATTGAGTGTGGTTAGTACTTGGATGGGTTTACCGCTTGGGATCCCATGCACAATTTCTTCTTTTTTATTTTTTTTTTTATTTATGCTTAGGTCAGGTAAGGTGGTAAAATATATAAATATACCCTGTAAGATAAAAATTCGTGTACAAACCTATTTTAACATGTAATTCACAATGGACCTTAACCTAGAAAAGTGGAAATTATGTTTTTTCTGTTAACTTTCAACAAATGTCATACAATTATCTAAATATCATTTTCACAGTAGGCTAGGACTGAATTTCATTTGAAAAGACATGAAATTCTATAAGAATGGACTACAGACGTGATAGTTTCTACCAACTTCTTAGGTTAAAAATACAAAATCACATAGAAAATTATAAAATTAGTAGGTCTACCTAGAATTTAGGCTATACAATCAAACTAAATTAAATATTGTATTAGAGAATGTAGAAGCACCAGAAAAAATCAATTAGAAAACAGCAATTAGGATTTGGAATTATTTAATTGGAGGAATATATCAAAGCCGTAATTACAGTGCTTAGAACCTCACTATAGTGAGTACTGTGTGATAATTCTGTGGGATCTAGCTGGATATGTAGTCTTGGGTTAGACACCTCTCATTCATCTTTCCTATCACTTCTCTTTTAATCAACTCTTGTTCTCTTCCTACCCTGATGCTATTAGTGTGTTTGAAAGCTAGGGGTCTTTATTTTGTCTTTTTTTAGCGATAATAAGCGAAAGTATTTTCTAATTAAAGAAAGAAAATATTGAAGTAATAGGCTAATTATAAATACCTACATTGTATTTAGAGAATAAGTTTCTGAATTCGATAAGCACTTAACACACCAGTAATGTAAAAATATTGAATGACATATATGATTAGGCCTACTCTATGTTACGAAAGTAAAGTAGAAGCTTGCTATATAAACTATACAGCTATAAATAACAACCTATTTTCAATTTGCAAAAATTTATCTAATATAATTGTACATATTATTAGTGAAATATTATTTATTGTCAGTTTAACACAGAAGATAAATAAGAGTGAGTTCGATCTGTATCCAAGTTGGCCAGTAATTTAAAATTGTAGGCAATCTATGAAGAAGCCAAACAATTTTATCATACATGTGGTCAGCTGCAGTATGAACCCAGCCTGAAAAATTGGAATAAAACTAAATGTTTAAGAACATAAACATAATCTTATATTAGGATTATAATTTATTATAATAAATTAATTTGTTTATATCCTATTTAATTGTTATAGATTAAACTATGGTAATTAATGTTTATTTAAAAATTAATTAAATAGGTCTATCTTAAATTAATAATAGAGGCTAATGTGATTAAAATGTTTTGAAACAATACTTGATACAAGTAAATTAAGACCATCTACAAAGTAAATAAAGGGTTAATATCTACATTTTGAAAATATAACCTAACCATTCTGTTTATTCTTACCCCCATAATTTATAGCTGGAAAAGATAAACCCGCTATTCCAAGATTTGAAACATAGACTGCCTCCTCAGAAAACTGAGAATGCAAATTTACACTAAAACTAATGTCATGAATGGTAATAATCCTTCTTAATATAAAATAGGTTATGTGTTCCACGTTGAGGTTAAACGTCAAACAGACTATACTGGACAAACACAGCCTTCGTCATTAGACTATCTTTCCGTTCACTATAAGGAAGTTTTACCAATTTACGGTTACAGAGATCAATGAAAATATAATTGTTCATAAAATTATCAATTTTATAAAAAATTAGAAATTTGGGGACAGTTAGTTGTAACATTTATAATAAATAAACAATATGAATTGATAATGGGTTGAGGGATTTGTGGTCAAAAGAAAAATGAGATCTTAGATGCATGTATTGAATCATATTGAACTTTAATCCTATTATTATGTAGAATAATTTAAAGGGCTCTATATATATATATATATATTTTTTGTAATAATAGTTTGAGTTTGAGGCATGCAAGCAGCAGACTATCAGAATAGTTTCAAGATCAAGCACTCTATGATTATATGTTGCTAGTGTATTTCAAGTCTACGTGTATTATCTATTTGTCACGGTACGTATAAAACATTTTGTCCATAACTAATCCCGCCGGTTTGGATATCTGCTTTGTATATTCATTTTTAAATGCAACAAATATTCTTCCTACTGGAATTTATCGACAACTTGCTAAACGTATGTATGAGAAAATATGCCTAAGTGGTGTAGGTTGTTTAATGAATAATAATTGTTCAGAATGAGCCAAGAACCATACAGCCAAGGAACTAGGAAGTGATTTCACTAATTAAGAATTTTAGTGTCATATTCCCAAAAAATGGCGCTTCACTACGGATGAACAGCATAAAGTTTCTCGAACTTTAATTCATAACAATGTTTCTGTTAAGCCCCAGTACAAGAAAATTTATACCACCTGGTTTCCAAGTATACTTATACAATCTAAAACCCAAATGAGGCAGCCATTTCACAAATCATTTGATTGAATATGGCTTCTGTGAAAATAAAATACATACAGGCTATTAAGTAGTAAAGGTGAAAATTCGAATATGATTATAACCGTCATAATACAAAATCAATAAAATGCCTTAAATCTATCGACTACTTATATTTTTTATTTGATTATAATATTCCCAGACCATCTACAAGATCATGTACTTCTAAATTAATGTGACTAATTTATCATCCTTTCACCATTGAAACAATAGATTAATGAAATATTCACCTAATAAAATAGGAACATATCTGAACGAATCAAATTATGTGCAAATAATTACAATAAAAATAATAATAGTAATGTTTGTTTGCAAAAAAACATTCACATCTTTCGATTTATCTGAAAAGTAAATAACAATAACAAGTGAAGTAAAGAATATAATATATTAAAATTTAGAAATAGCAAGGTAGCGTATTTGGGATACTAAATACTAATAATTTATAACGTGAATAACTGTAATGACTTTCCATTAAAACTTTCCAACCAAAAAGAAAGGCATTGGCAATATACTTTAATTAGTTAAATAGGAAAGTGCTTCATGAAATAAATCAGTACTCCTCTTTTTGGAAAACGGAAAAAAAGTATTTATTTAATTAATCACCTTTAATCTCTGTCAACAAATCTGTTCAATGTGGTGAGTTATGTGGTTTATAGTCACGGTAAACTTTAAAGATTACAATGGTTTATAAATTTATAATATTATTGAGTTTCCAATCCCCATTTAGGTATACATACTGTATATGTATGGTTGGAACATTGGTAGAAAAAAAGAAAACCTCAAAAAGATACAAATTTTAAATAAAAGGGGCCGGAATACAACTGAAGTGAATCTATGAAAATAGTTACTAGTAACTAGGCCCCTACTACAAGATTCCATTATTACATTAGGTTGACTGCAGTGCTCAATCTGCTCATAGATTTATACTGATTAGCCTATTTTATCTGTGCCTGCACTGATTCATCTTATACTTGAACACATTCGTCACATTCTGTTTCTGTTGAACTTTGAAGGCAGAAAGACTGAGTTGATTGAAAATTATACTGCTGTTCTGTTCTGTTGTAGTAAAAGCTACCGGAATTTGAAGGTGTTATTGTTCTTTACTTAGGTTTTAAAAATTATGGGTGATGAAGCAATGCCATCTGGGTGGGAAAAAAGATTGAGCAGGTCTACGGGTGTGTGTTTTTTCATTTTATTATATTTAATTAAATGTAGGCTATATTATGTCATTTTTACCTAGCTAACCTTTCTTTTCTAAATGCTTACCGCCATTATTGTTTTAGGAGTCTTCATATTTTTTAACATCAATCAATAACTTTCTTAATCAACTAGAAGAAAAGATAATATTGTAATCTTGGATGTCTCTTTTGTTGTATAAAAATATCATTTCGTTTCAATTGCACAAAGGTTTACAGCTGGACCCTATGTTGAAAAGCTACAGTTTGATATCAATATTTTTTTTTGTAATTATATACTGTAGCGTCCCAATTTTATTCCCCACCCTGTTATTTTTATACTACATACCTCTCTATAAGATTAGTAACATTTTTGGTGAGCAAAAATGTTTTTTATGGACAAAACCATAATTTCAATTTTCTAGGTTAAGGTCCATTATGTGAATTGCACATTCAAATAGGTTTGTATGAGAATTGTTTTTACCCTACAAGGTCAAGTAAGGTAGCTATATATATATATATATGGTAAATATGGAGAGAAGTTGTCCGATCGATTTAAGTGTGAAATCTTGGTAATTCTGCTTCAAAATGGTGTTTTTCCATCAAGTAGATACTCATTTACAATGCAAGTGGGGATATAATTTTTTATATCAATTACTTCATTATTTTCGTAACAATGTATGAAATTGACAAATTTGTAACATATTTAGTCGTATAGCCATATTGAATTCACTCGTGGGGCGCATGTGTATTGCTTTAACTTCTACAGGTTGATATTACTATGCTTCTTTGATATAAGATTCAGGATGACTAAGTCTTTGAAACCCAGACCTAGTAAAAGAACTGGTACTTACGTATTAACGCCACCGCAGCAGACGTTGCGCTAATGTGCATGCGCCAATAAATAGCAAACTGGTTTAAGGGAAGCAGAATTCAATTTTTTCTCAGCTTTGAGATTCATATAGGCTACTTTCATTTTATGATTTGTCACAAAAATTTTAGGCGTAGATTGGCGGTACTTCACTTTTAAAGCTCATGTTTATCCATGATCTAATTTCAAATTATTAACTTCAATAAACTTACGAAAGGTTTGGCCAGGTGATTATATATATATATATATATATATATATATATATAAGGTTTGGCCAGGTGTTTATATATATATATATATATATATATATATATATATATAGCTACCTGGCCAAACCTGTCGTGATATATAATTATATCGCAAAGTAAGCATATATAGGCGCATGCGCATTAGCAACTTCTGCTGCGGTGGCGTTAATACGTAAGTACCAAAGAACTATAGGTCAAGTAAAGTATATATATATATAATATGATCTTCCTTTATCTGTAGTTCTTTAACTCGGTGTGGTTAGGTAAAACCATACATGGCATCATTGATACTAAATGATATCTACTTTGATAGTTCTTAAAAGAGAACTTTTTCTCGGAATAAAAAAAAACATCGATAGATTTTATTTAAAATTGATGAAAAACCTCAAAATGCCATAATACAGTCATTTAAAATTCCTGATATCGGACAGAAAAAATGAATTGTGAAAGATGAAAAGTGGGAAGCGTCTTTAATAAGTATTGAAATGATGGACAAAACGCTATTTTGAAAAGAAATTGCAGAGATTTTGCACTTACAACGATCGGACAACTTCTCTCCGTATTAACCATATATATATATATAGCCACTATAGTCATCTTACTTAACCTACGTGTAAACAAACCTATGTACGATATGACAACCTAATCCCAATTAAAATTTTTCACGTAGTGTTCCCAAGTGGTCTTGCATTATATATATATATTCATACATCTCACACTCCATGTTGACTGTTCAATGGTTTGAACAACACTTATCCCATGCACATGTGGTATAAAAACTATCACCCATCCAAGTAATAACCATGCTCAATATTGCTTGACTTCGGTGATTAGTCGAAACATTGTATTTGTCATGTAAACTTAACCCACAAATACATCAATTTTGAAGTAATGAACATTTTAGCTCACGCACGTTCGCACACCTACACACACACACACACACACACACACACATATATTTATATAGCCACCTGACCAGACCTTGCCTTTGTCAGTTACGCCCAGTTTCTTAACTTACGAAACTTAATCGCTACTGACTGTGAAGTCAATTTTATACTTCATTGAAACGCGTCTGATACTTAGGCGTATTTTTTTTTTGTGAGAATTGTGTTCTGTGTGTTTGTTATACTGTATAATTTTTCTCATAAGTCGAGCTCAACATTTAATATAACACTAGACAATATTCAAGTCTCAAAATTATTAATATTGAAGAAACAGACACTTTTAACCCAGGAATCAAGGATTATTTGGGTTATTACAAGCAGTATCAATACTGATTACTACATATGTAAAATGACAATTTGTTGTTTGTACTTTTAACTGAATTACATATTTGTTGAAATGAAAGTGATTGACCTTATTAGATAGGTGCCTGTTCCGTATTACTTTTATTTTTGTTGGTGGAAGATTTTAATGTTCACCACTATACATGGGAATCATACTTGCAGCCCTAGGAGGAAACTGTATTAAGAGGATTCAATCCAATTTTATTTGATTATGCTCAATGACGGTTCATCAACTAGCTACTTCTACAGTGGTTGGACAACTGTTGACTTGTTATTTCTAGTCCATGTCTTGCCACTAAATTTGAGTGGTCTGTTCTATCGCAGATTGATTATGGTTCTATAGTCTCCTCATCTGTAAGATAATCAGCAATTAAGAAGCTAGATTTCATTCATATCTCTACTTTTTGTTTTGTGTCTGGAACATTTCATTCGAGCTTAGTGTTTTCTAGCTTATTTGCTGAGACTGGTCATCTCTTTCTCTACGACATCAGTAACTACAAATATTATATATATTTATTAAAATGTCACAATTTTGATTTTTCACCGTCCAGATTCTTGAAGTACAACACTATTGATGTAGTTACTATATTGTCAGAAGTTCACATATATAACTAATGAGTACCACCTGATCTAGTGAGTATAGTATCGAGAATACTATGCTATATGGATTTCATCACTATCTGTTGTGTGTCAAAAGTACTCTACAGGCTATCCGGGATATGTATTCTAAGAATCTCTTGGTTGACGATATTCTGTATTTTATATACAGACTTCAGCTATGGGGGATTGGGGTATCATTTTGCTGGGTACGTGGAGATTACGGAATTATAGAAAACACAAAGCAGAAAAGTAAGCTACAAGTCAGATCTCAATGATGCAGCAAGTATGACATCTGACTTTGTAGTGGTAATTAAATGTATTGCATGGTCAGTAGGAGGAAGAATGGGACCTATAAACTGAGTTAAGTCAAAAATAGCATCTGTCCGTGGAGTTCATCGATGTGTGCCAGTAGTCTAGAGGATGTGGTAATTACCCATGTTCGTATCACTCAATCCATGATCACTTATCTGATGGGACACGGGAATCTGCCGCAATTTCCATATTATCTGGGTCTCCTTTTGATTAAACAGATCCTAATAGATTGAGTTGTTTTGAAACTTTCATCCTATCCAATTCCATTCAGGCTATGTTGGAGAGGATAATGCTTCGATCCTCGATCGGATATTGTCCTTTTTGTGTTGTATTAAAATTTTTGATAAAATAAAAAATATGTCGATTCGATTGTTGCAAGGCTCCTTTACTATTAATAATATTATATTAATATTATTTTGTCTTCTCTATTAAGTTTGATACAAATTTTATCATTGTTAACTTATTGCAGTTCCCTTTTACAGTCTTGTAATATTTTATTTGTTTTACTTTATCATAGTTTATATCATCGTTAATTTATTGCAGGGCTCCTGTAATATAATATGTTGTTGTTTATTAAATTTTTGCAGAATGTAAGATTGTTAACTAGTTTTAGTGTTGGTAATGTTGTTCAAATTTTATATTTTTGTTTTTAGTTGTATTTGTTAATTTTACATTGAAGAGCATTTTATGCTCTTTTTTGTGAAGGCAATGATCACAATGGTTTTTCGCCTTAAAACAAAAGATTTAGTAGTTACATTATCAAATGTGTACATTTTACTCTTGTGTTGTACGATATCTGAATTAAATAAGAAAAGTTAGCTAGATATGGGATTTTTGTTGTCATTTACAACCATTTATATAGACAAATTTAATTATAAAGTTTAGTAAGATGGGTATACACAAATGATTGTGAAAAAATAAAATAAAAATGTGCATAAATAATTAATATAATATAGTTAAGAAAAAAGTTTATAGCAGGTAGATGAGGACCACTGTGTAGAATAAATACCTAACTACAACTAAATATCCAGTTATATGTTTACAATGAAATAAGTTTAAAATCGGTCCATTTATAACAACTTTTGGTACCCAGTATATCATTAAATAGTTGTTTTTTATATTGTTGAGACAGGTAATTTTTTGATTATTGTAATCATACATTTGTTATCGTTAGTTTAGTTTGTTAAGATCTATAGTTGTTATAGTCACTTCACATATGTATATTTTGGACTCCCGAAAATCCTAATAGTATGATTTTTCTGACTGCTATCATTGAAATATTTCATCCTTGTATGGTTGTATTGTAAACATTTAAAGAACTTAACCATACATTTTTACTTCTGGTCATAGGGGCTTGTTGTAATTTACTTCAGTGATGTAAGAGGCAAGATGGCAATTAGCAACCTAAATTAAAAATGTATTTATTTTAATGTGACTAAAATTGTTGATGAAATAAAAGTTTGTGTGTACATTAATGAATATGGTAAGTTTAAACAATATTTATTTGTTCATTGAAATTATTAACACACCAAAGTGTAAGATAGGTATGTAAAACCATAGGATTAACTTATATGCCATTAAATAACTATATTTATATTCTTTCAATATGCTTTTACTACAAAAGTAAATTGTTATTAAATCTTGTGTTTATGTTAATAGGAATCATAAAACTAATCATAGATGCCCAATTTGGAAAAGAGCATTTAGTGAAGTTGAACATTATGAACTCTGTAAATATACTTTGAACAATATATTAGTAATGGAAATAGTTGTTGCAAGAATGTTCACAATTTTTATAAATTTTTTTATGTGAGGAAATACAAATACCCTTTAGTACACTGAATCTTCATTATACAAGCATCTCACGGTCGAACAGAATGTGTTCTTCTGTTCTTGTCTTGAAAGACAGTATCGATAGACGTCTCATCCTACCAACCTGATTATTTCTAGATGATATCTCATTCAATAATGTAAAGTTAGCAGGCCAATTGTCCATCTGTTCAGTGATATGTAAGCTACATTTTAGCTTTAGGCCCTAACTGAAATATTTGTCCATTGATAGGGTCACTACAGAGATAGCCACATTTAACATTCCTGATGATCCTTAAATAATTCACAATCACTTCCTCATTTTAAATTGCAACGAATCCAAGGCTAAGAATCCCCTCACAGTTATTGGAATAGGTAACTAGAATCTGTCTTGAAAGATGTTTTTTCTCCAACAACTCTCAGGGTTTCTCCTCCCCAAGTTTTACAGAATTATCCAGAGTCATGACCAATTGTTCAGTGCTATTAACAGCACAATTCTGGGTGCAAGAGGACAATTTAACGTCATACATAGGACAAGTTTTATGTTGTTACGGGCCTTACTACATAAATAATATTGGTAGGCCTATAAATTATTGTGATGGTATTTAGTATTATACTTCTAAAACACTACTATATTGATTGGTGAAGAGGATTTATGTATAACCTACCAAAGGAATTCTGTAAAATCAACCTTAATTCCTTAACCTTAATAATGTCTGTTGTAGGTGGCTTAGGCATTCTCCATCGAGTTAATTAACTTGTATTTAATATGTTAAAACTATAATTATTATAGTCTATTATGTTTTTGATAAGACTTACATAAACTTTTGCTATTCTTGTTATATCATATTCATGTAACATATTTGTTTTGGGCTTCCATTACCAAAACTTCCTTACACTGGATTTATCAATTGTATAATCACACATCTGTTATAGCCCATCAGTTAGCTTCGATCAGTCTCCTTTTCATTTCATTCAGCTGTTGTACAAAATATTACAATTGTATAGCCAGGTCATTGTATAAAAAAACTTACGTTCAATTTAAATAATAATAATAATAATGCCTCCGACAGAACCGTTGAGATTTCACAATACATCTATAACATAAAATTACTCAATCACAACACCAACCACCAGTAACTCATAATAGCAAACAAATAATAAAACTGCAAACTTATGTTGACAGTAGCTTATATAGATAAAACAGAATACATATTCCTGTCAGCAGTACAAAAAATATCAGAGAACACAACAATAAATAGACAAAACAATCAATGAATAGATTCTGCAATACAATAAAATACAACTGGCAGTACCCCACAATTCAACACAACAAAGTCTCATAACAAACACCAAAAATTTGGGCACAGTTTTTCCAGACTTGTACCCTTATTTCATAAACTCACGGAGTAATATCCACCTCTCAGTAATAAATCCTTCAAGTGCTTTTTAAAAGTTTTATAGTTTTTATTTTCTTATAGATTCTGGGAGCCTGTTGAATAAAGCTATTCCAGCTTGTGCAGGTAGTTAAAGAAAGAAAGAAAAAAAGAAAAAAGTTTGTATTTTATCAATCTTAAGTCAGCCATTTTTCTGGTGAAATAAGTATGGCAGTTACTATTTTGTGCTGTACCACACTTAAAACGACAAAACAATATTACTTCCATTATATAAATACAGGGGAGTGTTAGTCAGTTTTCTGCTTTAAACATACCCCTGATGACTGGCCATTGTTCAAGTGTATGGCTCTTTTCTGCATGACAAATAATCTTTGTATTTGCCTTTTAGCTGAATTTCCCACAATATAACACCATAATTTAGATGAGAATATATTATGCCATAATACACGGTTTTCAGGATATGCTCGCTACAGCCATGTTTAGCTAAGCTTCGAAGAATAAAAATACCTGAAGCTATATTTCCGCAAATGCTATTGCTATGGTCTGACCATGTTAGTCTTTTGTCAATATTTAGACCGAAAAACTTAACTAGTTGCTCTTTACTCAAAAAGATGTCAGTACCTGAAGTACCAGCCTCTGCACTGAGACCAAAGTGCATGATATTTGTCTTTTTGGAATTAACATGTAAATTCACATCATTAAAGAACTAAGCTAGCTCAAAAAATCTAAACTCTATTTCATCTGAAGTTTTAGCACTAAAAGTGAGCATTGTGTCATCTGCATATTGAACCACATTGTCAATATTTACAGATGTAGACAAATCATTAATATACAATAAAAATAAAACCGGGCCGAGAATTGATCCCTGAGGGACCCCATACTTGTTTGTTGGAACGCTCACCACAGTCATATATGATTTTATCAATCATAAAAGTAGTCCCCTTATGCCAATATATTCAAGTTTATTAAAAAGTGTTTCAAAACGTACAAAAGTGTTTGGTGAGGTCTAAAAAAACACTGAGTGCCTGATCATCTCTATCCAAAAGATTCAACTATAAATGATATCAAATTAACTATGGCATCTACTGTTGATCTACCTTGCCTAAAATCATATTAGCAATCACGAAGGATTTTATACTTGTTCAAAAAACTAAGAAATTTAACCAAGAATGCCCTTTCTACCACTTTGTCAAATATTGGCAATAGTGAGATTGGGTGATAATTATTTACATTGCTGGATTCTTCTTAAATATTGGAACAACCTTTGCTATTTTTAATACCAGTGGTTATTTGCTACCATCAAAAGAGGCATTGATAAGAGCAGATAATGGTTTCACTAATTCGTTTTCACAGTGTTTAATTAACCACATTGAGATACCATACGAATTGGATGAATTTTTTGCTTTGAAATTTCTTATTGTTCTTTTTATTTCAAGTTCATTTACGGGAAAAAGCATCAGAGTACTATTACTATTGGAAAAAATATTTGCTTTCTTTTATTCAACATATTGGTTATATTTATTTAAGAATTCCACTTTTGTTTCACAACTTCTGAGCTCTCCAAATCCGACCAAGCTTCACACGAGAGCAAAGATCCCAGAAATATTAGGCTTCAGAAGCCTTTTCCATTTATAAGAAACCGCTTCTGCTTTGAGAAAAACATTACTGAGAACAACGCCAATCGCAAAATGATCTGAAATGCCAGTCTCCATACCCTCAACTCTGAAACTTCCTCTGGACTAAAATTTGTTAATACATTATGTAAAGAAGTTTTTATCCTGTATGATCTTACAATTACACGAGTAGTTTTAACTGCTACTTTAACCAAGCTTTAAATTATTCTCTAGAATCATTTAATTTTAAAACATGTTATCTTTTTGGTTATTTATTGAAAATTTTAGATTTTTACATAATTTTTTCTGGTTGCTTATTTATTTGGGCTTATAATTAACAGTGTAATAAATTAAATCCAATTAAAGATGCTGCAAAGTTGTTAGTTCTTCTTGTGGTTTTGAAGTTAAAACAGTTAGCATATTTGTATGTTTGTTGAGCCTGAAGATGCACATTAAATTAAATTTTCTTGTTCAAACTCTAACTGAATATTTCAAACGTTAAAGTTGCTTAAAGTGATAAATTTAATAGTAGAACTAAACATATTAATAAGTTACAGAGTATTATCTCGTTAACTCGGAGTAACTGGGATCAGAAACGATTCGAGATAATAAAAACCCCAGTTAGCTGGAGAAAGTGGGAAAAATCAATAATTGGAAACTTAATTAGCGGAAAACAAAAAGCAGACTCGAAGAACAACTGAACTCAACTAATACAGTTTCAGTATGATAATGACAATGATGTATAGGCGCAGGTAAATCCAAGCAGCAGGAATTGACACTACTGTACAGTACAGACAGACATGTGATGCTGATTCTCAGAATGTACATTCCCAGCTAACATTCCAGCGAACATACTCCCTTTGAGATACTCTTCAGTCTATTGCTCCAGTGAAGTTTATTAATATCTCCCGATAACAATCAATGTCACTTAGTATATTTTTGAATTTAATTTTTTCTAAATTGGTCCGGGTTATCTGGAGAGCCGGGTCCACGGAGGCCGACTGAAAGAGGTTGTACTGTATATCATTGAATTAAACTTTTAGTTTATCTTGTAAATTTGGTAGTGAAATTTCTTAACTATAGTACTAACGGTCATTTTTTCCAGTGGATGGCAGGGTTTTTTTACTAGTCTATACTAAAAATTCATATATACATGTTATCCTGTATATCATTGAATTAAACTTTTAGTTTATCTTGTAAATTCGGTAGTGAAATTTCTTAACCATAGTACTAACGGTCATTTTTTCCAGTGGATGGCAGGGTTTTTTTACTAGTCTATACTAAATATTCATATATACATGTTATCATAACTGAGCCTAATAATATTATATGTTATTTGTATCAAAAAAGTATTGAAAATATAAAAATATATTTTGGATTTTTTTTTGAAATTTTGCGTACAAAAGTAAAATATACAATTTATAATTAATTTCTGATACATTTTATTTTCAATTTTTTTTTCAATTAAGGTAAACAAAAAAATTGTATTTTTGGCGCTAATTTGAAAAAAAGTATTTTTGTTTGTTTTTGTATAAAATATTTATAAGAACAATTATCATTTAACTATAGTGGGTAAAAAAAGAGTATCATTTAAATGTAATCCTATTTTATTATATATCATTTTGTTCAAGAAAATATATAAAATGTTTGTATTATTTAGGGATCAAATACTTCTGTAAAAATATGTATGCAAACTTAATTTTTCCATGGTGCTACGACCTATTACTTAGTTTTGGCCCCTCAAGTATTCTCTGTCAACTCTCGCGGTCCAGGGTAGCAGTCCTTCAGTTCCAGATTCCCAGTAGTTTGGTATTGTTGATCACACCAGCCAACCGTCTCATCATTGGTCTTCCGACCCCTCTCTTGTCCTTTGGTTTGGATGATAAAATTCTTTTGGGGATAGTGCAGTCATCCATTCACAATACATGACTAATCCAGTGCAGCTTTTACAATTGTATGTATTTAACAAGATTGAGCCCTCCTCTATACATTCGTTCAAGGTCATGGTTGTGACGTATTCTCTACTGATCATTGTATTTCAATGTGCCTTATATTCTCATTACTCTAAAAGACGAGTAGCTTACATTTTATCATTTCGGTTAGAGTCCAAATCTATAGGCCAGGAAGGAGTTTATCAATAGTTAGTGTACTGTTATCTTAGTTATCTTGATAGTATGAGCCTATAATAGCAGCAACAAGCCTATGTGTTAGCTCTTGATCTATTCTATGTTATTAAAGAACACATATATTTGACCATTTTGACTATTTCAAAACTCTTCCTCCAATTAGGATAGTAGTACATGCTTGTCGTGCATCATTGGTCATATATTTAGTTTTGTTTTCATTTACATAAGATTTTTTTTTTCTTGCTGCCATGTCTAGAGAAATGACACTTCCGTCACATAGCACAATCTTTAGTGATCTTCCTACAATGCAAACATCATCAGCATGGGCTCATACTTGTATGATTTTTATTATAAACTGTGAACTTGTTATATACACGGTAGAATTACAAATAACTAGGCGGAAATCAATCAACATAACATCGACAGTATAAAACTACCCTGGAAACATAATTTTATATTAACATTATTCACTATAACTGCACACAATCAGTTGTTGCAGTAAAAGTTGATACATTACGATGTTATATTTTGAATGATGCAAATGGAACTAAATTCCATACAATACAAATTGATGGCAGTTGTATCAATTGTAATCCATTATATAATTTTCGATTTTTCAATAATGCAACCACAGAAAGTATTTTTATAGTCATTATATCAACAATTTTGTTAGTTTTAGATTTAAGAAGTTCTTGGCTTTTTTAAAGAAATGATATAATTTGTTATAAGTTATTAATTAACCATAGGTTTGATTTTGAAACTACTTATATGAATGAGCTATAAATCCTATAGAAGGGGCAACTATATATAAAAAAAAAAGAAAAAAGTTTATAGATGAAGTCCTAGATACTAAAATATAGTCATAAAGAAATTTGTTTAACAAACAAAAATTTGTTACTAACATGCCTAACCATTTAATCTTGATAATGTCAATGTAAATAAAATTATATAGTTTTTTAAAAATTAGCTTAATAATTACTTTTTATCAAAAAAAAAGAAAAAAAAAAAGTACATGATAATATTGTAGTTATAAAAAAATCATGTAGAAAATAATAATTTTGAATACAATTTGTAAACATGCTATTATTGTTAAAAAAATTTGACATTTGGCTAATGTAACAAAATTTTCAAAAGGAGTGTAGAATTAAATCGACCAAATGATTATAATCCTCTCTAACTTTAATTTTACATAACTAATAATATCATTGTCTAGTGAATTAAATTCAAAGCGTCTCTTCCTCCTTATAATATTTTCCTAGTGTTAAATTTAAAGAATCATATATGTAATTAGTGTATTGGCCAATCAAAATTTACAGCACTTGTTTAGTATAGGTCGTTAAAGGATAGAACCTCACATTAAATCCAATTGATTAAATTTTTGGTCAGAGAGGTTGATTACTAGTTGAATAATATCTGTACAAAAGTTTACCACTATCGGGGCATGGCTGGATAAAAAATAAGGCACGAAAGGGGCTCATTTTGGGTTTTAAAGAATATCTCGAAAAGATATAATTTAATTAAAATTTGTTAAAACATTAAATAGTAAAAATGAAGTGATTCTACATAAAAAAGGTCTCTTGATATTTTCGCGTAAAATGTAGCATTTTAAAGAAAATCGTGATCTAAAAAGTATTGTTTTGCTCGGAAGCGTGCTAATTGAAATTATGACTTATGTTGTGCCCTGAAAACTGCTATAAGTTTCTTAAAAATAGTCATATTAAAAAAAAAATTATTTGAAGGGGAATGTTTTACCTTTCTAATACACTCGTAACACCCAAAATTTGTTGCTAATGAAAACGGGAAATGCATTTGAAAGGATAACTTTTTTATTTATACAGTCACTTGCACTTTTATATATCAATATCTTTGTTAAACTTCATCTAAGTAAAAACCTTTCTGAGATTTTCCTCTTTATATATATCTTTTTCATTTAAGAACATATATTTCACTACCTGTTACACTGATTTTAAATGTATTGAAAATAAAGAAACATGTTTTTTGTCATTTTTTAAGGTTAGATAATTTTTGTTTTCTATTTTTGAATTCTTGAAAATAACTACCACTACTGTATGTATATTTTTTCTTAAACATTAAATATTGTTCTTCAAGAAATAATTTTAGAAATACGCTTTCATCACATTTTTACACTGATTTATATTTTTTTGGTTTAAATATAGGAATTGGTATGTTTTTTAAATTATTGTAAGATATTCATTAATTTGACACTTTTGAGTTGGAACAAGAAATAAATGTTTTGAGCTAACAATTACAGATTGTAGGATTTTTCTCAGGGGTTCAGGTAGAAAATATGCAGCTGTTAAATAACCCCTTTTTTTCTTCTTGAAGAAAAGTAGAGTGTAGTACTGCTCAAATAGCGTCACTACTTCACTAAATGAGTGTTTAATGTTTGCACATGGTATTTATGTGAATGTAATTTCGGAGCAGTTTTAATTAAAGTTTTACTTTTGAAATAACAATTAAAATTAAGTAAATTATTTTGTGAAAAGTGTTTCTTTTAAATTTGGTATTGGTGGTACAGTAATTGCGATACTTAATAAAAAAGTGCATACAAATTAAATACATTCAGCTATTGAGTCATGTATTTTGGAGTAAGAATTAAAATTGTATGAAGCAAATGGTGTCAATATAGCATTTTTATTGATAACCTATTTATAAGTAGTGATCGAAACTTTGTTTACTTCAGCTTTGAAATTTGTATGTATTTATAAAATGTACAATAAAATAATCAAACTTAACAAACTCATTTGGTGTTTCTATGTCATTTTACTATGTTGTTATACTGTATATATTTCCATATGCTGTAGATGTTTATGCGGTCCTGTAAAGTCAACCACACCAATTTACACTATAATAATATATAAAAAGTTAATATCAATTTAACAGAGGCCCATATTGGTCAGAGATAGGTTAAAATTTGCATTTACTGCAAAGCTACATATTTTGAATTGCAATTTTCTCGAAAACACTACTTTTTAAAGGAAAATATCAAGAGACCTTTTTTGTGTAGAATTTACTTGATCTTCATTTTTACTATTTAAAGTTTTCACAAATAATGTATTCTTTTTGAGATATTTTTAAAAACCTAATATTTTTTTATTCGGCCATGCCCTGATAGCGGTAATCTTTTCTACACATATTATTTAACTGGTAATGAACCTCTCTGACCAAAAATTTAACCAATTGAATTTAATATGAGCTTTTACTACATTTTTGTCTCTGGCGACTGGGCTATGTAAGTATATCAAAAGGATTATTTCAATATTAAACTCACTTAGAATATCAATAGTGTCAGCAATATGTCATTCAGTAACCAATCAAACATTTAAAACATTTCAAAAATGTATGTTATTTGGATAACATTATTATTAATAATATGAAAAAATAGAAAATAATAATTATTGTAGTTAGTGGTAGAACATTATTGTAAATGTATAATATTAGAATCAGATTTGACAAATATAAATTGTGAGAGCATTCAGTTATATAGTATACTTAGGCTATAAATCAAGATGGTATAACTCGAGTAATCTGATTGTAGCCATATAAAGAGGTACTACAACTAACAAACAATATATATGTAATTGCTGAATATTAGGTACTATTCACCTTATTTACTCTGCTATCTGACTTTGTCAGTTTCAGCACATAAACTTTGTCAATAGTTAAATAATTTAAAATAAGTTAAAGCAATTGAACAAAGTTTAAGCAATCGGTCAATCACGCACGCACGCGCACACACACACACGCACACACACACACACGCATGCATGCACACACATGTGCTAGGATATAACTTTATAATTAATAGAATGCATCTGTTGTAATATATTATTATAAACAAACAATAAATTTAAGGCTGTTAAGTACACAAAGTGGAGTTTTCTTAGAAACTAGTTTGCTATGTTCCAAGGATTAAAAAACAAGACAAAGATCAGCTGAGATGCTTTCTACAAAATTTGAAGCATAGTTTTTATTTTGCTGCCTAACACCATTAATCATTTGTTAAAAACCTTCATAATTATGCAAAAATCATTTCTAATGCTGATGTACAAATTATGGATAGAGGTATTTTATAGGGTTTAGGAAGAATCTTCTATAGGCAGGATTGTTTGAAGTTTAGGATAAAAAATATATGGTATTTAATTTTGTTAAATATAAATATTAATTGTTAGAATTTGATATGCAATTTAGTAAGTTATATTTGCTGAAGTGTTCAGGTATATGTGAAAGGTCTACTTCTACTTTTACTTCAAGTTAGATATTATTGTATTGATTCTTTTTGTTCATGACAAGAGCTTCTATATTACACAGAAAGATTAAGAATTAGTTTGAGGAGCTCGCCTATAGCATATTATACAAGTTAGCATGACACATACTACCAACTTAAATGTTCTCACTTCTGAGTGTAAAATTAGAACATGTAGATCTACTATGGAGATGAATCTGCTTGCATTTTACAGAAGGTATTAGAAACATATAATTAAACTTCTCCTGCCCCGCAGGGAGGTGCAGACTAGCTGAACCTAATAAGAGGGGGTTGACGTCCCTTGAGGACCCCAGTCAAACACTCGCTTAATTCTCACAACTCATAAACTTTCATCTACATAGACATACACACAGCTCACCTATATACGGTATTTTGCATTCATCTGTACTTAGGGTTCTCATTGCAGATGGGTGCAGACTATCTGCACCTATTGAGAGGGGTTTAGCGTCCCTCGCGGAACCCAAGATATACAGGGGTGGTACAATAAACATCTTCTCCGAATATAAACACATTCATACATATTTTACAATTTGTAGAGGCTGTTACACTTCACGATTCACTGGGGATACCTAAACACTTTACATTCATATATTATAGGGATTAGTTTTTTGTCCATGCAGAGCCACAGCGCTTCTGGGAGTGTTTACCATGCCAAAGTGTGACAACCTTTCAATCTGGTAAGCTAATGTGAGCTTGCTCTGCTGAAGACATATGCGCAGTTTCTGTTCAGTAGCCAGCCACTTCCGTCCTTGGTCAGGAAATGTTCAAGATGGGGGAGGTGTCGGATTCTCCCTCTCCAGTTGCGAGTCTGGACTGATGCCCATCCAGTATGGGGTTTAAGTTAATATGAATATTCTAGATAGTACTATAATTTTTTACTAATATAAATTTGGTTTAAGAGGATACTCTGGGCCCCAGAATTCTGGAGTTTGGAAATGATTGAAAGTGATCCAAGGGTATACCCGTTGTATCATCTTCAACTGCTTAACACGGGCTGGTTAAACTTTTTATGGTCTCTACCTATAAAACCGTCAACCCGGGAAGTGAAAAGAGACAACTATCGGCTTTGTCTGAAGAGTCTTTGTGTAATGAATATAAGAGAAGAAATTTGGACGTAAGGAATCAGAGGCCTGCTCCCAGATTCCTTATTGTATGTAACAGTGCTGAAGGGTCAGATCTGTCTAAGACCTCCTCCTTTGTTATTAATAAAGCTTTAACTAGTGCTGTAAGAAATGTTCGTTCCATTAGGAAACTTCGGAATGGGACTTTATTAATACAGACTGACTGACAAACAGAGTCACTCTTTGTTGAAAATGAAGTCCTTTTTCAATGTCGTTATCATGTCTGTTGAATATCATAAGGGTTTTAATTCCTCTAGAGCCATTATTTTGTGCTGACCTTTTGAATGAGACCATGGAGGAAATACAGAAAGAGCTCGCAGAACAGCATGTTATCATTGTGGAACAAACTTTCCGTACAGAAAATGGTGAGAAAATACCAACCGGATCTATAGTATTAACTTTTGGTACTCCAAATCTTCCGGAGCGACTGTTTGTTGGATTTTACAGTCTAGCTGTTAGACCGTATATTCCAAATCTAAAGCATTGTTTCTGATGCCAAGGATTTGGACATGTTAACAGCACTTGCTCTAAACAGGAAGTTTGTGGACAGTCCACAAAAGTGAAGGGTGTAAAATTGAGGCAAAGCGTGCAAATTGCGGCAGTGATCATCCCTCACGTTCACAAAAATGCCCAAAATATCAAGTCGAGAAGGTGATTTTGGAAATTGTTGCTAAAGAAAAACTTTCTTGTCCTTAAGCTAGGAACATGTATGGACAAAGAACTGCTTTACCTCCTACTATAGGAAAATTGTATGCAAATGCAACATCTGCCTCAGTCCCGAATACATGTTCATCCTTTAAGGAACTGGGTGAGATGGTTCGTAGAACAGATCAAACAATAACAGTCCAAAGCTGTACATCACTTAACGTTCCATATTTTTCCAAAGTAGACCTTCTTCATAAGTAAACAAAATCTATTGCATCCAAATCAAAATCTGCACCTTCGCCACTAAAGAACATCAAAGTACCTCCATAGCTGGACAACTAGCGAAACAAAAATTGCAGTCAGTGTCTTTTCTGACTAAATAATCGTCCTTTTTGAAAATTCAGAACAAAAGTAATAGAGGCAAGGCCAGTACACCAATGGTTGTAACTGCCAAGCCTCTTCAAAAGAAAAATAAGTTGGGGCTGGTCCTTCTAAACCCCTCCCAAAACCACCTCAGGGGTCTACCAAGCCTTCAACACCTGACATCCAGTTGTTGATGTTGTTATGGAGCTTGACCCTGAAACCTCCAAAATTAAAACTAAAATTAAACCACTTGATGGTATTCCAAGTCTGACAGGTGGAAAGAATAATACAGTTCCAAGCTCTTTTTAATTGTTAATTGTTAACGAATCCATTATTTATATTTCATCATAAAAACTGCCAGGAACTTGAACTTGAATAGTATGATACAATGGAACATTAATGGTATGAGAAGTCACATCGAAGATCGTAAGGTTAATGTAGGTGATACATCCCCCTTTAGTCATTTGCCTTCAAGAGACTCATCTCCATCAAGCCTACTCCTTTATTGTGAGGGGGTTTTCAGTTTTTAGAAATGACTATGTCGCTATAGACACAGTTAAGAGCGGAGTAGCAATACTTGCCCACAACTCCATCTGTGGTACGTCTGTGAACCTTAGGACTTCATTGCAAGCAGTAGCAATAACAATCATTACTCCATACAAAATGACAATTTGTTGTTTGTATCTGCCACCTATTGCAGGTTTGAAGAAGTGGAACTGGTTGTCCTGATCAGACAGTTGCCTGCATCATTTCTTTTGGTGAGTGATTTTAATGCTACTTGGGGATAAAACACCTGCAGTCTCAGAGGAAGCCGTATTGATAGAATCGACCCAATTTGGATTTCATTCTGCTCAATGACAGTTCATAAACTCATCAGGTGGCTTCTACAGGTGGTTGGATAACTGTCGATTTGTCATTTTGTAGCCCTAAACTTTCCACTAAATTGGAGTGGTCCGTTCTATCTGACACTTACAGTAGTGAGACACTCCTGTAAAGCTTACATTTTCTGACTCCTCACACTGTAATGATCGTCTTTCGAGATGAATTATGAGGAAAACAAAATGGAAAAGTTTCAAAAATTAATTTATACCAACTATTTATAATAATAACATTCCTATTAATGAATAAGTACAGTCTTTTATAGAAGCACTCATTATAGCAGCGAACAACAACGTTTCGAAAACATCGACAAAACCACTATGTCTACCAGTTTCGTAGTGGAACTGTGGTGGAACGACAAATGTAGTGACGCTCTCCGTTAAGTCGTAAAGCGCTAAGGAAATTTTAATCAAAGACCTACTTGTGAAAACCTCAAAAGGTATAAAATTCTACGAGCCAAAGCATGTCGAGTGTTTAGGCAGAATAGAAAGGAATCATGGGTTTGGTACATTGGCACAATCTTGAGAACTTCACCAATATCAACAGTGTGGAAGAAGTTACGTTTTGTTTGTGGTCCTCCTCCCTCCTGCTCTCTTATAGGGACTTAAGCAGGGGGATGGAGCTTTGATTACAATTAACTATGAAATTGCTTATGTTTTGAGCTCATCATTCGCTACCTTTTCTTCAAATACTGCTTAGAGTGTTGCTTTTGTTTTGTTTAAAATATGGGATGGAGCTTTGACTACAATTAACTATGAAATTACTAATGTTTTGGACTTATCATTCGCTACCTTTTCTTCAAATACTGCTTAACTAAAGTTAAGCAAAACGGCTTGACTAGATTTTGTATGTTTCAAATATGAATGGAACTTGTTAATAAATGTGTGTTTTATTTCAGAGGTTTTCATGATCATTTAGCGTATCTAGTACATTTTCCCGTAATTCATGACCTAAGGTAAAAAAAAAAGGTTAAAATTAACTAGTGTTTGTGCTTTTATCACAAAATGGCGCTCAACAAGTAACAGTAAACTCATCACAAGTAAAAAAAAATTTTTTTATTTTTTTTTAATAAATGTAACAATACCATATTTTCTTTAGTAATTTTTATATTATTACATATTTAACATTGCCTAAATTTGATATGCTGTCTCTATAATACAGTGGTGGCGATAGCGGGTCCGCGAGCCTTGATCGGGATTTTTCGGGAAATTTTACCGGGACCCAGACCCGCGACGGGCCCCTGCCACACGGGCCCCCCAATCATAACAATATTTTTATGAGTATTGTCAAGAAATTACTAAAATAAGCTAAACTGACACTTGACCGATCGATAGAAATTCTCTACTAACCTAGGTCAAAAACATTGTCTGCAGTCATGCATCAACTGTCCTCGCGGCCTGCGTGAAGGCGCTAGAATAGGTGAAATACGAAATTCTATTAAGTGATGTCTACATCAGTAGTTAAAACTAATAAAGCTTAGTATGTTGTGAGTCAGTAGTGGAATTTTCGCAGAAAGGTCTTTGCCTAGCATCCACCCACCCCCGCCAACACTGCTGCGCCAAGCCCAAGTGCAAGCTTAGGTGGAAATACGCGTAATAATGTTTTTAAAGATTATTGGGAGAAAGGGGGGCCCGATGAACAAACTTGCGGGTGGGCGCGGGTTCTTTTCGCCGCCACTGCTATAATAACACTTTAGGTAGGGTCTTTTAAAAACTACATTTTCACTCCATATACTAAAATGGGATTTTTTTCAAACTTTTGAACAATGTACAATATTTCTATTCTACTTATGAAAAATCTACATTTTTTGAATTACGGCATAGATATCTTTAATAGGCCTATAAACTGTGAAAAATGGATTTGTTTCAATGGTTGGTTCAGACTTCTTAATAAAAATTAATGCTGGGAAATTAAAAGTATATATATGAGGATTACATTTTTGTGACTTGTACTTATGGCAAATTCGACCCAAGAACCAGCACCATGGATTTTTGCAGATCATCAGGCCAACCTAAACAATATTTCTTTCCACTTGCTTGGGTATAGTTATGAAATTGGAAATAAATAGATATGTTATACAAATATTATTTCAAACTATTTATGCTAAAGACCGTAGGTACTTGGTGGTATTCCATTTTAAATAAATTAAAACAACATTTTTTTAGTATAAACCACAATATTTTAATTGAAATTAAATCACAAGTTGTTTTAATTTATTTAAAATGGAATACCACCAAGTACCTACGGTCTTTAGCATAAATAGTTTATGGCAAGGTTCAATTAAAATATTGTGGTTTATACTAAAAAATTGTTGTTTTAATTTATTAAAATATTATTTCAGTAATTTATCACAGATTAAAAAAATATATTTCATTATCTTTTTTAGGTAGGTATTAAAAATATTTTCACAATATTCTAGCAGTGTGTGTTCTTTAAGTTAATAGTTAAGAGTTTAATGGTTTGTTTGAAATTGGTTTTATGAAGTTTTTGGTGTTAAACAAAATGGAGATACTTTAGAATATTAAAAAAAAATCAAATTTGTAGATTGGCCCACCAAAATTTGAATGACTTTTTTGTCGTTTAGGTCACAATTCATACAAAAGTTCTACCTCTAAAGATGTTGGTACAAATTAAATTTTTAAATCTTTTAAAACACAATGAAGGTGTATTTTATATAAAAAAGAAAAATGTTTTAATATTATATATAGCCATTGTGGGTAGGCATACATAACAGAGAGTCAACATTAAAATGAATCTCAGCTGCAGAAATTTAGGTCTTCACCATTTGAAACACATTTTATTCTCATATTTATTGTAAATGTTTGTGTTTGTGTGAGACAGTGTATGCCATTTTTTATAACTATTTGTTAATAATATATTGTGACTTCCATTTGAGATCAGAATACTAATTTTTTTAGGTCAACATTATTACCTAAATGTTTATACAAAAGAGAGCCAATGGGACAGACCTGAAAAACCTGCTGAACCAATATCCAGCAGTGGCCCAGAGCAGGTACAGTGTAGCCATCTGTTGGTGAAACATGAACACTCACGTCGTCCCTCATCATGGCGGGAAGAAAATATTACTCGAAGTCAGGATGAAGCCCTTGATCTCATTAAATGTAAGTTTTGTAAAAGTATAGTGTGAAATCGGAAGTGTAATTAAAGAATAATTTAATTATTTCCAGTAGAAGTAAAAAGTTTGAGAGCTAATTTTATCTAGGGTTTCGGTAGTCATAGATATACTAAGTTTTATCAAAATATGGGTAAAATAAAAATGTCCTTATTTGGTTGTTGGGAAATTTGTTGAATTTCTAGGGCTTTATCAGCGTGAGTATTATTCACACCTCTAAAAGTGAACTTCTAATTACTTTTATTCATTTTTTAAAAGTAAATTTTAGACGTTAATTATTTAATCTTAATTAGATATGTTTCCAGTTTTGTGTACCACTGTTTTAAGACAATACATAAAAATACTGTATTTGTGTTTGTGTTATTTTGGATTGATACAGTTATCAAGTCATTTTCTATTCTTTTGTTCCTTTTGATTACTTTTTAAAATATTTTTCTGGTGGATATGGCTTCTATCTGTTGAACAAGACAATTTTAAACTAACTGTTGGGGACTACTGAATCGGTGTCATACATATTCATTTGAACACATAAACTGTAGCATGATTGATTTTACTGACTGAATGTTAGTTTTAGTTGATGACCAGAAACAGATTTATTGGAAATATTATGTTTTGACATAATCAATAAAGAACAAATAATAACCCCTGCAGGGGGGGGGGCTAGTGTTAGACTAGCTGCACCTAATGAGAGGGGGTTGGCGTCACTCACGGACCCCAGTCAAACATTCACTTAACTCTCACAACTCATAAACTATCATCTCCATAGACATACACACAGTTCAACTATGTACAGTATCTTACATTCATCTTTACTTAGGGTTCTAAATTGCGGGGGGGGGGGGTTGCAGACTATCTGCACCTATTGAGAAGGGGCTAAGCGTCCCTCGCGGAACCCGAGTATACAGGGGTGGTACAATAAAACATCTTCTCCGAATATACACATATATACAACACTTATACATATTTTGCAATTCATAGAGGCTGTTTACACTTCATGATTCACATGGGATACACAAACACTCTACATTTATATAGGGATTAGTTTTTTTTTTTTACCGTGCTGAGCTGTAACGTATCTGGGAGTGTTTACCAGACCAAAGCGTGACAACCTTTGAATCTGGTAAGCTGATATGCTTTGCTGAAGACGATTGCACGGTTTCTGTTCAGTAGCCAGCCATTTCGGTGCTTGGTCAGGAAGTGTTTGCGATGGGGGAGGTGTCAGATCCTCCCTCTCCAGTTTGTGGGTCTGGACTGATGTCCATCCAGTCTGGTTATAGAGGATATTCTGGGGTATGGAAATGATCAAAAGTGATCCAAGGGTATACCTGTTCCCACAGTCTCATCTGCAACTGCCCAACACAATGCGCTGGTTAACTCCTTTATGGCCCCTACATTTACAAATGTCACCACAAGAAGTGAAAAAAGACAACTTTCTGCATTGTCCGAAGAGTCTGTGTGCGAAAGCAAAAAACGAAGTTTAGACATAAGGAACCTGAGATCAGCTCCTAGATTCCTTATTGTCCGTAACTGTGCTGAAGGGTGTAACTATTTAAAATATATACGACCTAGAAGAGCTCATATATTATAGTTACTTAAAGAAAATAAAAATGAGTTTACGAATTATTATTAGATTTAAAAGTTTGCTCAGCATTTATGGGCGCCAGACATTTCGTCAATTTTGAAAAGTTAATTATTTTTTACTGTATGAAATTACATTAAATCTTATCTCGGGTGTGAGCTCTGTCAAAAGTGTACTTTTAGTCACCTGGTTGAATGAAAAACACTGAAACTGAAATTTTAACATAGATATTTATTAGACAAACAAAACATCTATACATGAACATTTACCATAAGAAACATATCATGAACATCAATTATAACTAGCATCCTATTTGAATTTAAGTTTTAATGCCTTTGAAACAAGGTCTATTTTTATTATTAAGAATTGAATTTATTTAAGAAAACTTGCAAGTATAAAATTACTCTAATGAAGTTAAAATATTAAAATTATTATTTACTCATTTGTCTGAGTACAAAATATATAAAAAGAAAATTAATTATGTCCATTACCTGATTGGTATTGGGACTAATAAACTTATTTAATTAAAATTAATTGAATTTACATCTATAAAAATAAAAAGAAACAGAACATATTACACAAAAATTACAAATTTGAATATAACGTGTTTTATAACACGGTTTTACCAAGCTGCCAGAAACGCATTGTTCATAACGTTCACTGTTCCTAATCCTGCGTTTTGAGCGTTGAATTTATGTTGACTACACCTGTGATTCGATTAACGTTCGTGTTGCGATTCTTGAAAACATGGTTCATACAACATGTAAAACACAATAGTCTATTGTCCGTATTCACAAAGCACATGTTCAAAGTTGAACAATCTAGTTTTTTCCTTATTTTCAAGCAAGTACGATTTTAAAAACATAAAGTATTATCACTAGTACTTATAAGAATGTTCGTACACTATGTCTTTTTTCATTTTGAATAAAAAACTCGGAGAGCTATACATAACAGGTCTCACCCACTCAAGTTCTGCACAAAGACTGACCATGCACATGGCGTGTTCAATATTCAACTTCCCGTTTTAGATACCGGATTTATTCCAATTTCTCGACATCAGCTAATCGTATGCAACGTTCCATTAAAAATAACTACTCACTTCATAAAGTGTTCGATCACATCATTTCATATAACACACAAGTAATAAACATTTTATTAAAAAATTATCTTAAATTTATACATTATTATTTATTTTTTATTTGGAAATCTATTTTATTTATAAATTTATTTTGTTTAATACTGAAGATCATCAGATACGCATTTGACTCAAAGTCATCCCCACTACATTACCCGCGATTTTAAATATTTAATCAAACCAACATTTTCTAAGTGTCACAAGGGTCAGATCTGTCTAAGATCTCACCTTTTGTTATTAATAAAGTAATTACTGATGCTGCAGGAGTTGTACGTTCCATTAGGAAACTTTGAAATGGGACTTTATTAATACAGACTGACTCTGATAGAGTCATCTCTATTAAAAGTCAAGTCCTTTTTCGATGTTGTTAACGTGTGTGTTGAACCTTATAAGGGTTTGAATTCATCCTAAGGCGTAATTTCCTGCCGTGACTTATTGAATGATAGCACAGAGGAAATAAAGAAAGAGTTTGCTGAAAAGCATGTTATTAATGTTGAACGTATTTTCTGAACAGGTGTCTACCAAGCCTTCAACTACTGATATTCCAGTTGTTGAGGTTGCTATGGAGCTTGACTCTGAAATATCTAAAATTAAAACTAAATTTAAACCACCTCACAGTCTTTCAAGCTAGGCAGGCGGAAATAATGATACAGGTCATAACCCTTTTTAATTGTTAACGAATCCATTTATATTATTAATTTTATATCTCATCATAAAATATGGCCAGAAATTTAAACTTGAATAGTGTGATACAATGGAACATTATGGTGTGAGAAGTCACATCGGAGATCTTAACCCTCCAAGTGGTGTATGTTAATTTGTCTTAAAAATTCTTCGTTTGTTTAAAGATTAATAAAATATATTACTTGTATACAAAACCTAACTTATAAGACATCATTTTTCTCAGAAAGATGCATAGAATTCATCTATGTAATAACATTTTTTTTTTTTTAAACGGTTTTGGAGTAAGTATGTTACATGTCAAAATCAAAAGCTTACCACCTTTTTCTAAGATATACAAAAGTTTTATGTAATATTTATGAATATATTTAGGGGAAAAAAATTGTTACATTTTCAAAATAAAAAAAAAAATTTTACGAAAAATGTTAATTTCATTCATTTTATTTTCAAAAATTCACTAAAAATAGTAATATATATCTTTTACACAACTTCTATATGTCATTATATTCAGAAAGGTGCATAGAATTTAGCTGTGTAGTGAAAAAAAATGTTAGATGTAAAACATTTGGAGTTTTTTGGTCAAATTAAAAATGACGATTTTCCCTAAAAAGTGATACTCTGACGCTTGAGGTTTGGTTGGACACCTCGACAATTTATGCGTAATTAGTAACTTCTAAAGCTAGGCCTAAGACAAAATCATTAGATTTCACTAAAACAACATACTTTACAAAGAATAACACACATGTTCACTTGTATAATCAAATAAAACACTCTATATAAGAAAATTTGGTTATAGCCTAGATTACAATATTTACCCTTTAGGTTATGACAAATATAAACCTTTTACAAACTAGAAATTCACTAAAAACATAAACTTTAGAAATAAAAACACATATTGTAACTTGTATACAATATTTATATACAATTTGTATACACAAACAAATATACTTCAAAATAACAAATATCTAACCCCAAAACAATATGCGCCACGCATAATATTACAGTTTTTACGTCTCACAATTGCTATGTTTGGAGATCAAAACAAATCCTTCTAAGTAAGTATTTGCCTATATCAAGTGGTACCAACTTATAGAATAAAATTTCCTCTACAACATACTGTAAAGAACGAATACGTTTTTCTGACATAGAATGAATTACGTCATTTCGTAAACTGCACCGAATGCCTAATGAATTTCGTCCTGTCAAGTTTCTTCTATGGTCAAGTAGAAATATCTATGGATTTGTGAGGCGCAGAAAAATTTGTAATCTACGGTTTGAAAGAGAAAGATGTGATCGATAGAACAGTGTTTTGGTCAACCCGTTTGACAGATAAATAGAGTTGTAATCATATGGGGAAAAATGGCCTCGCGTTTACAAAAAGGCGCAGAGTTGAAATTTACGATTTTACGCATAAAAAATATGCGAACTTCACCAATTTTTGGAATATTATTTATAATGTTTTGTGGTATTTTTTTTGCATGATTATGAATCTACGAAACATTACTTTTCCAACGGTATTTTATTTATTGCGATAAGACAATTCTAAGTGGGCGTAATGTTGAATTGCAAAATACGTGTTTTAGAGTTAGTGAACTAAGCCATGACTAATGTCGCGACCCGTTTGTTAGGCAAAACCGGGTCGCCTATCCGTTCCAGGGTTAAGGTTCTTGTACGTGATACATCCCCTTTAATAATTTGTCTGCAAGAGAATCATCTCCATCAACCTCTCTCATTAAATTTGAGGGGGTTTTCAGTTTTTCCTACTGATTTTGTCAGTGTAGACAGAGCTAAAGGAGGAGTGGCAATACTTGCCCACATTTCCATCTGTGGTACGTCCGTGAACCTGAGGACTTCATTACAAGCAGTTGCAATAACGATCACTACACCATATAAAATGACAGTTTGTTGTTTGTATTTGCCACCTAATATCAGGTTTGTGGATATGGAACTAATCGACCTGATCAGATAGTTGCCAGCCTCATTTCTTTTGATGGGCGATTTTAATGCTCACCATTATACTTGGTGATCAAACACCCCTAGAGGAAACTGCATTGACAGGATTCAATCTAATTTGGATATGATTCTGCTCAATGATGGGTCTCCAACCCATCTGGTGGCTTCTACAGGTGGTTGGACAACTGTCGACTTGTCATTTTGTAGCCCTAGTCTTGCCACTAAATTTGAGTGGTAAATTCTATCTGACACTTACAGTAGTAATCACCCACCTGTTAAGCTTACATTTTCTGACTTCTCACACTGTAATGAACGTCTTCCCAGATGGATTTTGCGTAAAGCAAAATGGGCAAGTTTCACTAGTGAATTTTTATCACCTATTTATAATAATAACGTTCCTATTAATGAATCAGTACAGTATTTTACGGAAGCACTCCTTACAGCAGCGGACAACAACGTTCTGAAAACGTCAATGATACCACTACGCCCACCAGTCTAGTGGTGGAACGACAAATGTAGTGACGCTCTCCGTTAAGTTGTAAAGCTCTAAGGAAATTTTAATCAAAGACCTACTTGTGAAAACCTCCAAAGGTATCAAATTCTACGAGCCAAAGCACGTCGAATGTTTAGGCAGAATAGAAAGGAATCATGGGCTTATTACATTGGCACAATATCGAGAACTTCACCAATGTCAACGGTGTGGAAGAAGTTACGTTTTGTTTGTGGTCCTCCTCTCTCTGCTCTCTTTTAGCAGGGGGGGATGGAGCTTTGACTACAAATAACTATGAAATTGCTAATATTTTGGGCTCATCATTTGTTAACTTTTCTTCAAATACTACTTACAGCGATGCTTTTATAAAATATCTCAAGAAGCAATACTTTTCTCAGTAGCTCTGTTGGAAGAATCACCAATAAATACTCCATTTTTTTTACAGGAATTAGAGTCTGCTATGTTGTCGGGACGGGATTCCACTCCAGGCCCGGACAGCATAGTTTATTCTATGATCAAATACCTCCCAACTTCGGGGAAGCTGACTTTCCTTAAAATATACAATTGTATATTCAAGGAGCAATGTTTTCCCGAGGCTTGATTGGAGGCTTTAGTAATACCTCTTCTAAAACCAGGTAAAGAAAAAACCGAGCCAGAAAGTTACCATCCCATTTCTCTTACTAGCATGCTCTGCAAGTAAGAAAACTTCCTCAAATAATAAATTTACTTATATTTATTAGCCCAAAAAACATAGAAAAAACAAATCAAAAGTGGATGTGACTTAGAAGGCGGCAATTTAAAAAACCTAGAAGATGAGTTTTAAAAAAAGAGGAACCTCGGGAGATTGTTAAAAGAAAAAGGACACCAAAACTGACGCTCCAAAATTGAAGAGGATTTAGTTTGAATTTAGCCAATAAATCCCTATACTACCTGAAGAAAGAGTATAAAAAATATTCTTGATAGTGTGGTAATAATAAGTGACAATTTGTTTAAACCAATTTACTAATAAATCAGAAGATATAATCAAATGAAATCTTGAATACATGGCGAGACCAACCCAATTTGATAATTTACTAACTTTCATGTTTGAAACATTCCATAATTTTATATTGACATTATCCAAGCCTAAGAAACCTTAATTAATATAAACATTTCTTTGAATTGAATATCTATACAATATGAGTCATTAATCTTGAACTCTATAATAACGAATCTTCATACTAATACACTTAAACAATTTATTACACTTATCTTGATTTGATAATTTTCCCAAATATTTCAATTGTTTTAATATACATATATGTATTATCTTGTTTCCTCCCTTAACTTGGGAAGAGCCGGCACAAATCCCACCCCGAGATACGATTCTGAATATTATTAGTTATGTCTGTTAGTTTGTGAAATATTATTAAGTTAATTCATTGAATCAAAGGCTATCCGTAATTATATCTATTTATCAATTACTTGACTCAAGTGAATATTAGCCTAAAGCATATTAGGATAAGAAATATGGCATATCTCATTAGCCGACGGACTGATTGCGACAAAATTGGACTTGAAGGAGATATGATTGATCAAGTGAACAATTCCTTTCATATAATTTATTGAGGCAATAATTAATAGACTAAAGTAAATAATTATTCAATCTCAAAATGAAAACTTATTAATTTTGTGTTGTGGACTGATAGACACGCACACCAACAGTAAATAACAAAGCCTTTGTATAATTTTTTTCTTTGAATTTATAGGTAATATTGAATTGTTCTATTTTAATGTGTTTATCTATGGTGAACTTTTAAATAACTTAATTTGAATATTTCCAATATCTGTTATTGTATTAACTGAATCTTTATAAATTATCAAATTTCACTACTGTAAATGTATTTAACTTTTAATATATTTTGTATTTTAATTAACTTATCCCTTTAGCCACTAAAGTTATGTATACTTGGATAAATAACTAAAGGTTAAGAACAGGATATAATGTCCCTAACTTAGGCGATGATGAGGAGGTTTTGGATAATTTGAGGTGAAGTTTAAGGTGTTGTATGACATTTTGTTTTTTCTTCTATTATGGGGCCTAGGGGTTGATGATATTTTTTGAGGGTTGTGACGTGGTAGTTACCATGTTCGTTCTGATTATGAATGTCTGAGATATAGTATGTAGAAGCACCTATCTTATGACTAATCTTGTAGGGTCCTTCGAAAGTTTCAAAAGTTTGGCTGATTCTCCATACGACACATTGGATTGGTTGAAGTTCCTAAGTAGCACTAAGTCCTTAATCTCAAAAATGGTGGGCTTAATTTTGAGGTTTAATTTCTTTGCTCTTTTGTTTTGCTTGTCCCGAATCCTTTGATAGGCATAGTATAATTTTGTTTCCAGGGGTTCTTCAGTTCGTAGAGGATTTTTAATGTAAGGTTCCCAAAATGTGATGTTTCTTTGTCCAAAGTGGAGCTCATTTGGTGTGTATCTGGTAGACTCGTAGACTTCATTCATTATACATCTTGAATAATTTTTATTGTTTTCTGCACAGTATATGTTCTCAGACACCGTCTTACCTCTTTTTAGGTCTCTTGGCCATGATTGATTTCAGGTGGTAATATGGACTGTAGATGGGTGTTATGTTATTTTCTTCCAATTTCTTAACCCATGCTCGGCTTCTGAATTGTATGCCATTATCGCTCTGCAGAATTTTTGGTTTATCTGAAAAGTGGGAAGTGGATTTCGAAAAGCTTTTGCAGAATAGTTTTGGTGTTTGCTGTTCTAATGGGGTAAAGTTTTATAAATTTAGTGGAATTGTCCAGAACTACTTGAATCTATTTTGTTCGCCCTGTGCTGATGGGAAGAGGTCATATAATATCTACTGCTGTTGTTTTCTTTGTAATTTATTCCTTGGACAAAATCTTTAGGTGGGTGCTGGTCACATTTACACCATTGGCAGGAGTCACAAGTAACTAAGGTGTTTCATATTATTCGGTCCATGTTTTTGAATGCAAAGCTCTCTCTTAAAATATCCAGGGACTTTTTTGGTCCACAATGAAGGTAATGTTAATGGCACTCCCATACTAGCTGTTCTACTAAAGTTTCAGGGACACGAGGATTAACCAATTTGATGAAGTTTTTATAAGGCATCTGGTTGTAAATTTGGTATGAGTTGTGAATGGGGTTATCTAAATTGATGGTTGTATCTTGTAAATTTTGATGATTCGGCTAATTTTGTCTTCCTTTTGGAGTTTAGTTAAATTTTGAAAGTCTTGTTGTAGGTCTAAATCGTTAATTCATTGTAGATAAGAGATAATTAGTTCGTGTTGTGAATCAAGGGGGGTGGTTCGTCTTGTGTGGTTGTGAGGTGTTGGATTCGGCTTAAAGCGTCTGTTTTATTTTCACTTCCTTTACAGTGGAATTTTTTTAAATTTAGTGTTGAATCGCTAAGATTTAACCTGTGAGTTATGGATTCAAAAGTTTACAGTTCTGTTGAACATGAGGGCCTGGTCCGTAACTATTGTGATATCCACTCCATAAATGAGGTATCAAGCCTTCTGTAAACAATATACTATAGTTTAGAGCTCCTTCTTCATTGTACTATAGTGCTTCTCAGCTGATTGGGGTGCTCGGGATAGAAACATTATCGCACCTTTCTTTCTGTCCTGAGTAATTTGATAAACATGGCCCCTAATGGCATAGTCTGATATATCTGTTTGAATATAGAAAGATCTCGTTAGGTCCAGATGATGAAGGGTTTGAGTTTTGAGGAACAGGTCCTTAATGTTTCAAAACGTGTTGTCATCTTCTAGCGTCCAGATAAATTTATTTTTCTTGAATGTTAAACGTAATAATGACTGTATGGTCTGCACGAACTGGTCTAAGAGTTTATTATGGTATCCGATTCCTCTTAAGAATGATTTTAATTGCTTCTTAGACTTAGAAGTTGGAAAATCTAGAATGGGTCCATCATTAGTCCGGTGTTTGTCAGGGTGTATCCCAGGAATGGTATTGAGTTGCGGCAAAAGAGCGATTTGTTAAAATTTATTGTCATGTTGGCCTCCCATTAATTTTATAAAGATATGTGATAGATGTTGAAGATGACTGGTGAAGCTATACAATTGTCATTAATATATATTAGTGTGAATGGTTCTATTTCTATTTGTTATCTTTGACTTACCGCCAGCAATCCTTGATTAGTTCTTTTTTTCAGTTTATATTGTCATATATCTCATTACACTACACGTTATAAAAAAAAACTAATCAAGGATTGCTGGCGGTAAGTCAAAGATAACAAATAGTTATTCAAGCATATCCGGTTACTCTAGACTATCAATATGGTTCTATTTCATTTCCAAAATCTTTGTCTAAGGCTTGGATGAGTGCTCCTTGCGAAGTTGAGACTCCAAATGGTGTGACTATATATTAAGCCCTACCACAGAACTGAAAGGCTGTGTATTTCCTTGACTCATAGTCCAGTGGTATCTGCCATTAAGAGGAGATTAAGGCTCAACTATTTACAATCTCTTCCTTTGGACAATATCTCATTGACGCTCCTATTGTGCTCATAATCAGGTATTATTATCTTGTTAGCTCGGTGGGCATCGAGGCATAGTCTTATTTCACCACTCTTTTTCGTTACAGGAATGGTAGGGTTTATAAAGGCATTATGTGATCTCTCTATTACATTTATGTCGATCATGCATCTGATTTTCTAGGCCACTGTTTCCTGATGTACAATTGGGACGGGATAACTCTGTCCTTGAAAACTTTATCTTATCTAACGTTTAGATGGTGTATATATTTGTTGCACATTCCTGGCTTATCTGAGAATACATTTTTATAATTTAATAGGATATCGGTTAAATGGTTACAGTAAAAACTCTCTAATCCGGATTAATGTGGCACCGGCCGATCCGGATATTGAAAAATCCGGATTTCGGGGTGGCTATTTTTATATAGTTAAAGTGGTTTTAAACGTGAACAAAACTTAGCAAATTTACGTTTTTAGCGCTAAAACGCGTTGCGCTTACGATAAATTGTAGCTTTACCACAGTATTCTAAAAATTCACTATGGTTTTTCAAATTACTGTAATATATAGACGTTACGTTTTAACTGTACTATTATTTAATTTGCCGTAGTTTGCCGGTACGGTAACCGGTAACAAAAGTACCGAAACAACAAAAGGTAGGTTAATTAAATAAATATTACAATAGCTATGTTTAAAAATCTATTTATTTTAAGCTGAATGAGGCTCAGCATAAAGTACACAAACAACAATTAATTAGGTCTACAGTGTTAACTAAAACTATCAAACGGAAAATGAAGATTAGAAAATAAAACAGTACAATAAATACGTACAGGATTGTACACGTGGAATTTTGATGAACGTACGATAAATGTTAGTTTTCATTACAGTACAGTAATTTATACTCATGTCAGTTTTTATTTAAAAAAGATGTAATGGTAGCTTGCTTGGCTCGTTGAACACGCTTCTTAGATGTAATATCTCTCCATCTACGAAAAAGAAGGAGATCGGCCGGTGAGGATTCTTCTTGTTCTTCCACGTCGTCTATCAGCTGTTCAAGTGCGAAAAGCTTCGCAATGAGTCATGATTTGTTTTTGTTGTTGAATCCGAACCGCACTACTGCCCAGTGCCCAGCTCAAAAACATCGTTCACTACTATTCGGGCCAAAAATATTATTTTTGTATAGAAAATTGTATTTGTATTATTTTTTATACGATGGCTGGATATCGGAGTTTCCGGATATCAGAGATCCGGATCAGAGAGTGTTTACTGTATTTTGTTTTGGGCTCATATTGTGATTATCTATTAGGATTTTATGAATCATTGGTGTTGAGTATCATTTTGTCCTGCTTCGTATCTGGTACTTCCTTTAATTTATAATTTTGATATATTACATTTTTATTTAAATTATTTTTATGATATTCATGATCATCAATTATGTAGCTTAATATTCCCTCCTGACTCATCTCCTCAAACCTTACTTCTACATTTAGTTTATACACATTTTAATTATATTCTTTTTAAAATCTAGATCCATCATTAGACGTTTGATAGTATCCATCCCTATTAAGAGATTTTTGATTAAATAGGCTGCATTAGAGCCTGCAGTTGAAATTTGTTTCCATCAATTTCAGCCTTTTACATGATTATCCGTGATACTCTTTTTGTCTTTGAGCCTACAGCAGTTGTGATTTGTAGACTGGTTATTTCCTCATATCTTCCTAGGTTTTTTGTGTTCCTGGAACCACTGTTCTGCTATACAGGAAATGTTTGAGCCAGTGTCAATCAGTGATAATATTTTATATGATCCGATCTTTACCCTTATTTCAGGACATTTGACTGTTTCAGATCTGTTTAAATTCTCTGGTTCGATGGGTTCTACACTTAGAAGACACTCTCTGAGTACATATTACTTATAGCATGTATATTATTTGGGTTGTCGTTCATGGAAGAATTTGTGGGGCTTGTTGTTCTGAAGTCTATAAGTTGCACAGGGGGGATGCTCAGAGAGATCGCATAGTTGCATATGTGGTCTTGTCTGTTGTGGTTTGCCCCTTTGGTACCTTCTATGGGTTCTAGTTTTCCATTGGATGGTTTTCAGCTGTGGAGTGTCAGTTGTTAATGCTTTCAGTGACTGCATGACACACGTTCACATGTTCAGCTGAAGGATAGTTTTGTGTTTGTGAATCCAACTGTCTGGGTCCTGGATTCCTAGTGTCTTCTCTTCTATATGTGATCTGTGCCCTGTTATGTTCTTGTGGTTGATTTGAAAAATTTGTGGGCAGATTAAAAGTGATAATTCTTCTCTGGAAATTGGATTCATGGTGGTGTTTTTTGTGCTGGTGGTCCAAAATGTGGTGTGTTGTGAAAGTTGAAAATGTTGAGTAAAATTTTGTGTTGGTGCGTGTAGTGGTTCTAGGTAAAAGTTGTGTGGATGTGGTGTTCTCATCTTTGGTATTTGATGTCTTTCGGTGTGTGCTGGTTGTGTTGGTTGATGAAGTGGTGAGGACGGGGAGTTGTTTTTCCATGAGCGGGCGTGCGATTCCGTCAAATCTTCTCGTAGTAGAAGCTCTAAGTCTCTGATGCTCCTTACATTTTGCACTCACATCGCATAGCATCCTGAATTATTCCTTCGGAATGTTCAGTAAGACAGGTTACTATCTCCTCATTGGGGATTGCAGATTGCATAGTTTTAAGGGTGAGAGCTTGTTCTGTAAAATATTTTACTCTACTGTGTTTTCAGTATGGCCTGTAACTTTTAAATCTAAGCGCTGTTTAATACCATGCTCCACTTCACGATTCCAAGACTTAGCCTCAAAAGCATTGGCAAAGTCCTCCCAAGAGACTCCCAAATATGTTTATAATAGATCTAAAAGCAGTTCGATGTTATCTTGGCTTGCATTATGGCTTCACCTCCTCTCGTAATATCTTCTGATCTTGCGCAGGTGTATATGCCAGTTCCTGAACGCCCGTAAGTCATGTGGACCTGTTGAAGTCTTGCAGTCTTGTGTTCCTGCAACTCCTCTATATGTATCAAGATTCCTTGTCCATCAGTTGTTGTTGCTTTTCCATCTGATCAGGTTTTCTCGGATGGTCATGGATACTGTCGTCCTCAACGCATCATACTCTTTGTTGTTATAGACCTGATGTTTGATTTGAATCAGTTGGTCTTGTTTTTCTAACTGCTGGTGGATTGCCTCAGACTGTTGACTTATCCTCTCTCTCTTCTTCTAAGACCTGCTGGTTTTGAGGGCTCATTTTCCCTTTGAACTCAACCTTGTATTCCTTGAGCTCTTGTTGTATAGCCAAGTTCTCTGTTTCGAGTTGAGTTCATAGCTCCTTTCACATCTGCTCCATGGCTGTCTGCATTTGTTTGAACTGCAGCTTTAGCTTTCTAGAGTTTTGCTCTATGATGTCATCATGCCTGTTTTGAAACAGCAAAACATAAGTTTAGATTCTGGTTCAAATCCTCGAAGCATTGCGTAAGAACTAGAGAAGTTTGTTCTTGAGTATTAAATCATTGGTCTACATGTCCAAGAAGGGCACTCAACCATGAGGGTTGTGGTTCTGATAGAATGTCGGTTAAGGTTTGGGTTGCCACCAGAATGTCGTCATTATAGGTGTTATGTTGGTTGACGCGACTTACCTGTTGGGTTTAGTCTACCTGCACCGGTTTTACGCATGGTTCGAACAGAACACCTCTTCATACCGAGATATTCACGTATGACCTACATGTCCCCCCATCATTTTGCTGTTGTCCCCCCACCCTGTTGTTTTATGTTCAAATTTTCTCTACGCTGTGTTGTCAACATTTCAGGCAAGCCTAATGATTCTTTATCTTTTTTTATGTTTAATCCTTTTCCTTAATACTTATTAAGTTATATCTTTTTTGTTGATCTATCTCCTATATAATGTATATGTGTCATACAATAAATAATAATAAACAAGCTTAAATCTAACAAAATTACTTTAACAAATTTCTTAACCTAACCTGGAAATGGTAAAAAAGTTATTTTCCTAATCTATCCTTGGAGAATTGTCGAAATCTTGGGAGCCAAATTTCAATTTTACAATGTTTTACTTATAGCATTTATTTAATACAAATTTACATAAAAGAAACAACAACAACAAAACAAACAAAACAAATTTCCCATTTTAAGATTTTATGGTATTGCTGGAAATGTTCATTAGTCTTTGAGTATTCAATGTAATTTTAAATAAATGATGTTTAAAGAACAAGCAGTCAAACGACAGAGAAAATAAATTATCACCTACAGTATACTTATATAAATATATATATATATAAATTAAGCAAAGATCTATTTCCAAGTGTCATGTTAAGTGGTCAAAAAATTGTGATGCTAGCCTGCTGCTGTTCATGTCAACTCGTAGTATCCATGCCATTATAATGATTTCTTCATCCTCAGTGGTTTTTTAAAGTGTGCACAGAAACCTGTATCTGAGATACGATCTTTCCTTGTGGCATCTCTCCAAATCGCATACAGTATCCAAGAATCTTCATTTCTGCACTCCTTGGTCTTAATGTCTGTACCATTGCAGTCTTTCCTGATATGTCCATATTTCAGACATCTTAACACAGTGAGAAACTGTCACTCTCTTCCTCAATAAGAACCATCCTCTGTTCTCTTCTATTTGGCTCCAGAACTGATTCCTTAGTCATTCCTTGATTTTCCTCAATGATTATATCTGCGATAGCTTCTTTGGCTTCATCCCCAGTGGCTATGCAGTCAAGGTCTCTTATTTTTTAGTGTTGTCTGGGGTGAGATGTTGCTCACTTTATGACTGCAGCAAATATCTTTTCATGAAAAGATGAGGAATTCTTGATTTCTCTCCCTAGTTCAAGAAGCACCCCATTATAGGTTTTCAGCAAGCTTCTGATCTCTATTTCTCCGTCATCATCAATCTCATCGTATTGTCTCAATGATCTGAGCATAGGTTTGTCCCTCTGCTAGTTGTATCAGTAGGGTATTCAGCAGCTATCTTATCAGATCCTGCCTATTCCTTTGCATGTTATATAGCCCTTTTTCTCTGGGTTTTGATATCTTTGAAAATCAGTAGGTTTCTTCAACTTCATTCTGGTCTTTGTATTGTGATTTATTCGGTTTGTTCCTAATCACTTTGGTCTACTCCAAGGGCTCCATCCAAAACCTCCTTGTTTTTCTTCTGAGATCCTGTTTTCTCATTTGTACTTTAAATTTCCACCCAGCTCCTAAATCGTCTTCTCGGTTTTAGCGGGTTAATTGATAGTCTTTGTTAAGGTGGAGGTGCATTTTGCATACTAATCTAATACATTAAGAGAGAACAGCAGATGTAAATAATCATCTTTACTTACTGCAAAAGATCTTCTAGCCCATTAGAGTTTCAATAGTTACTTCCCTACTTTCGGGTATCTGCATCCAAGAAACTGTGGCTGTTCAGAGATCTCTATTTTCTATTATGTCATCTAACGCATCCTCCAGCCTTTGAAGGTCGTTCTTTATCTCCATGGTGACATTATTTTGCTGTTGGTGGGTTGCTGCATAACTTTTATTACCTGATTTATGCTGGCTAGTTGTTCTACCTCATTTTTTTCTCACTTGCTGTTAAGTGAATCATCAATTATACACCTCCTCCTTGCTTCGAGCATGTATTTTATTGTTGTTGTTCCGTTTCGTTTCTTGGCCAGAAATTAATCAAGGAGTGGCTCTGGAGTGCAGGAGATTGACTGGAGATCTTCGAATGTTCATGCTTCTTTTGAGTAGTCACTTTACCCCATGGGGAATATTCATCGAGTTATCTCATGTGTCATTTGAGGTTACTGAAGAAAATGAAAAATAAAACTATAAAAGCCCCCAGTCGCCGAATACTCTAATAGCGTTGGTGTGAAAGAAAATGACCAAGGTAGGCCAGCTGGTTATGTGAGCCCCTTTAGGTTTACTCCCCTAGATCTGATGGGTTCCCTCTAGATCGTCAGTCTAGTCTGGTACCACCTCGAGTAAGATGTAGCTCTTCACTGCACTGGGGTGCAAATAATTTTTGTGTATCATTTTTGTCAGGCTATATATTACTTATATGAACTGTGGCTGTTATACCACTTCATTCATTTATATTGTTTTAAGATGTAATGATTATTGTTGAGGAAACAATAATTTTACAAATACTTTCTTTAATTATTAAGCAATAGTGTGAATTAAATCACATAGATAATTTTAAATAACAGTATCAGATCCGTAAAGCTTATAATTTTAAAAATAACTAGTTTTTTTTAATTTAATTTTTTATTTATTTATTTATTTTTGGTGGCAATTATCCACCCCCCCTTCCATTGCAGGGCTAAATATTATACTTCTGCACTATGTGCACATGAAAGTCTATAGCAGTGATACAAATCTGCTTCTGCTTCTTTAATTTCCTCATTGTCTTTTTTCAACAGCTCTTCGAAGTACTATGTCCATCTTTTCATAATTTCATTCTGTGCATTGAGCTGTGTAACCAAATGTGTGTATGTATATTTAGGTGATGCCTCGGACTCAGATTATCTTAATTTATTTTAAACACACTATTATTAGTCACTTTTATCCAACTCACAAATTGATTCCAACCTATAGTTATCTTAAATTTAGTCTAATAATTTGTAAATGTGCCTGACAGATTTGGTTTTTAGATTAAGCATTTTATTTGTATAAACATGTCTTATCAACAAATCTAGTTCAGTTATAAGGTGGATTTCCTGTGTCTGTTTCATTGGGAAACATTACAAGTACAATAGTTTTGTGGGTCATTAATAATTTATTTACTGTTTTATAAAGTAATTAACTAATCTTCTGATGGCGTTATATAATTATTTAAAGTTGATATGGCGTAAAATTTTATTTCTTACAGCATTTCGAGATCAGATTGTATCTGGTAAAGCATCTTTTGCAGAATTAGCACAGAAATACTCTGATTGTAGTTCAGCCAAACGTGGTGGAGACTTAGGACCATTTGGACATGGTGCTATGCAGAGGCCCTTTGAACAAGCAGCTTTTGCTTTAAAGATCGGTGAACTCAGTGAACCAGTTCATACCGACTCTGGTGTTCATATCATCCTTCGCACAGCTTAAGAATATTAATTTACTACATTGGATAAATGTTTAAAAATGTATAAGAGAGCTTAGTATGATAAGTTGTAATTGTATAAAAACATTGATTCCCCTATTTAGTATTTTAAAGTTATTTTAGTTTTAAAAATACTATATTCATTCAGCCAGAAAATAAAATTTAGTATGCATAATTAACTCATTTTAAGTAAAACATTGATAAGAAATTTAATTTTACATTAAATAAATCATAATAAAATAATGCGTCTCGATAAATAATTTGTCTAGAACAACTTTGTCTAGCCTAGTTTCTTATTCTGCATTGGTATAAACCTTGTAAATTGTTTTAGTATAGTAATGTATAATATCAATTGTTCGTAACCTAAAATATGTATATAGAATTGGTGTTGTAAAATGTCAAGAAATAATCAATATTCCTTATAATTGCTACTTTACATATCCTTTTTATCTCGCTTGTATTCTTAAGTAATATTTTGACAATCGTTTTATGTCAGCTTAGGTATAATTAAATTTAACTATATCCTGCTTTCTTTTCAGTACTATCCTTTTCAGTACATATATTATATTTCCTCTTTATCTATTTAAACACCATTCATGTTGTATTTATTTTTATAAATTTTATTCTTTCTTTTTATATTTTAGGTTAAAACAATAATGATTCTTAGGTTACATTTTTCTATTCTTACATTTTTGTGTTTGGTGTAGATATAATGTTTTCCAATATAATTCTTTAATCAAGTGTCATTAAAAATTGTGTGTTGAATGGAGTTTACTTTTTTTAGTATTATTTTAAAATAACATTTTACATTGGTTTATATTTTAATTATTTTTAATGGAATTTATTACATTCCGTACATAAATTATTATAAATGAAATCAACATTTGTAATAAAGTTAAACTATTATTCCAATTATAAAGTTTGTTTTTATTTTAGTTCGTTTGATAATAATGGAACATGAACTTGTGCAATATTTTATTTGTATGCTAATACCTTCTTATTGTAAGCTGTCACAGTTGGAAATAAACCTAAATATTTCATTAAAAATTGCAAAGATTTTTATTATATTTAAAAATAGCAATACTAATTCTTATCAAGAAATATGTCTAGGTTATGAGTAACAGATTAAACAACAGGTTGGTGTAATAAAATAGTTTATGGTGCAGCTATTTTTCAGAAAGAAAAGCACAATAAAGTGGTTATAATTCATTCTTATTTTAAACCATGATTTATTTAAAAGTTATAAAAATAATACATTATAATAAGAGATATAAAACAAAATATTTTTGCTCTGTATGGTAATTTTATAAGCCACACATTATCAGTGTCAGTTTAATTTACTAGATTTGAAATATTTTATTTTGATTTATTTTAATATATCTCAGGGTCAAATGATTTGTCAACAATTAACTATATACAGTAGTAAAATATTTTAATTTCACATTTATAAATGAAAACAAATTGTTTTGTCCTGCCAATAATATTATTCTAATTTATTCAATCTTTAAATTAACTACCAATAATAATCCATACAATTTTATATCTCTAATAACTAGCTCTTTTTACTTTTACAATTACATAAACAATCACTTTCTCTCTGGGGCATCACTTCTGGTCAATTAAATATACATTTATGGGTATTTAATTTCATATATTATAATATATATTACTAAATAGTTTTAATAATTTCTATCTTTTAATCAAAGTTCAAAAAGTTTCAATTTGAATAATCAGTTCAGTTTAACCCATATATACCGTAACTTAAAAAAAATTGTATTTTGTCTGATTTTGCACACAAATACAACTAAAAAAGTAAATATAATGCAAATTTATTTATTTCTTAATCCGATAGGCCCTTGGGTCGAAAATGACCCCTTGGGTAAATATGCTTCAATTCTTATATATACTTAATGTTATGATATTATCAATAATAATAGGTAAAACATAAATAACTTTTAACATATTTTACACACAAAAAAAGTAATATTTATTTGAAATAAGATATTTTTACAGTAGTTACATTACATGTATATAGATGGACTATTTATGGTACTCAAGAAAACATTTATCGTGAAGTGGTACTTTACATTTGTGGCATAGTTTTGTTTTTACACTGAGCACATCATCGTCTTGGTTGTTTTGGAACAATGAAGTGACCACTGCTTTACTTCACTGCATTCGGTGTTGTTTTAGCCTGGGACTTCGATGGACCTGGTAAATTCGAGGAATACCATATAGTGTAAGTATTGTTCTTGCTAGACTGCGACCAAAACCCAGCATATCTAATGACTTGTTATATAGTCTTGAGAGTTGATAGGCATTATTTACACACACTCAATCAACCAAAATTTAATAGGAATATACCATTTCTTTTCTCTGATTGCAATTTGGTAGGCGATATATTAGCATTTAGTTGATCAGCTCCACCCATGAACCAATTATATTGGTGGATTACATCAGGTTGTGGGGTCTAAACCTTTTTCTTTTCTTGTGCCAAATACTGTTTCACACTCTTCATTGGCTCTACTCTATGTTCACTGGACATAATTGTAACAACACCATTGTCCCTTCATCTTACAGCCTTAGTTTTCTACAACTTTTACATCATATGTGCCTCTTTTTTCCCTTTTGCATGGTTTTGACTACTATCAAGGGACACTGTTTTGTACAGTTATCTCTAACCGTTCCAGTTTCGTTAATATTTATTTTTTTTCATTTCAATCAATAAATTCAGTGATGTGAAAAAATTATCACTAAAGATTGAAAAAGAAGTCTCCTTATAAACTTCTTTCACTTTTGAAACTAAGCCTGCCACAACACTTTCTTCAAGACTGCCTACTCTGGTATCTTATTCTTTTTTTTTACCTTGATATAAATCAACGGTGATGCAATACCCCAGTTTGGTTGTAATCACCCAAGCTTTAAAACCAAACTTTATATGCTTTTTGTAACCGTGCCGTCCAAAATTTGGTATCATAGACTTTTCGATACTCAAATCTTTTTCCATACACGCATACCTAATAAATTTTGCATTTTGAATGTCACACAATGGCCTCACCATTTTATCGTCATATACTAAATTTTCATTGTCTACACTGTGGAAATATCTAAAATGTCTTCAAATGTGTTTTGTCAACAGAGTTTGTTACTAGTTCATTATGACAACCATCAGATTATTCCCAATTCAATCCTCCTGGGAAATGGAACATATTTACTTAGAATAAAGTACTCCCAAAAAACAGTACATTTCATTTACTGATAATGGAGATGGAAACAATTTTTTTCCCCTGCTGCAACTTGACTGTATATTTAATTATTTCTTCAACAAGTTCTTCATCAAAAAACAGTCTAAAAAAGTTTATTGCTTTGCTATCATTTCCTAAACTTGTTACCACTTGAGAGAGAGGATATACCCATTCATTTGTAAATTGATGTTTACATAAACTACCATTTGTCCATTTTATATTGAGAACAGACGTTTTAGAAAAAGATATTATTTTACATTTATTGCCACTATTTTGTACTGATTTATTTTTTTTTAGGTAAAACATAAGTACAATTATCTCTACAATTTCTTTTCCTACTTGGTGTATTTATCAGTTTCATACATTATTTCTTCTGTATTTGTTTAACTAGTAGAAGGTTCATCTATAACTAAATCAGCAGCAGGTAGCTCAGATGTATTACAAGAAATAAGAGAGAGAAAATCGGGCATACCTTTGTCGCTAAGAATGTCTGGGTCTTTATTGAGTACCAGTTTCCCAGGAGCCTGTAGTTGTCGCCATCCAAGGCGGTCTGGGTCGTTGCAATTTTCTTTGCCTGAATCACAGTCAGTTTCTTCACCCTCATCGAATGGTTGTTGTCCCAGTAAAGCTATATCAATTTGTCCTACAGCATCTTCATTTGCGAACCGGTCAAGTTCTTCCAATATCTAGAACATATTCAAATTTTCCCTGTAACACAAAAAAAAATTATATATATTAATTGTTGATTTTAGATAAATGTAATAAGATTATGTAGCTTATATTATAAAAAAAGAGTTACATACTAATTGTCATAAAACAAAGTCAAATTTATTAATATTTTCAACCAAAAATTGAGAAGATTTAACCAAGAACACTGTGTTAGAACTTCAAAGTATGTCAAATAAATTAATTCGTTAGATTTGTGTAGAGAAATCATTCGTTGTTGTCTAAATTCATTAGGCTATGAAATACTGGAATAGCCTAATTCACTAATAATAATAGTATTCCGTGAAATTTCCTAAATAGACAACTTTTTCTTAACGTTATAATCATGTATAGGGAAAAAAACATCATTTGTTTCATTTGCAAATCAAAGTAAAGCATTAGAATAACTGTGTAACTAATAATTTTTTTTTAACTATCGGACAATGTCATCTGTGTGGCAGAGCAAGGAACAAAGTTTCCAGTGCACCAAATGGGTCTGCCCTGAACATCAGGAAAGTGTTTGCTAAGAGTGTGTAGACTAAAAACTGTCACATTTGAGTTATGATTTAAAGGATGGTTACAAGGAGAAACATTTATATAACCAATCATTTCCCTTATTCTTATCTTTAGTAACACTACTAAAATGATTAAAAAATTTTTTTTATCCTTTTTTAAAGATATTTTAGCAAATATTTTAAGTTAACAGCAAACATGCAACAAAAAACAACTTAAACTTTCTATTTTTGTAATATATGTATTTTGGTTTATTAGGCTATATATAAATATTTTTTATTTAATTGTGTCTCTTATTAATCCTAAACCCAAACAAAATATAAGAAATAAAATTTAAATTATTCTGAAAATAAAATATTTCAAAATGGATTACAATAGTAATCTGCGCTACCACTTGCGTGACTAAATTTCACGCGACTACTTCAGTGTAATAATTTAACAAATCGAAAAAATTCAGGAAAAAGTCCCAATCACCATTGTTTTTTAATTTCAGCTGGCGAATTCACCACCCAGAAAATGTTTAGTTGGTAAATACTCTTCCGCTGACCCTACTTTCACTATTTCCATCAACAAATAACTTAATATGATAAATCACAAACAAAACAAACTAAAATTCTTATTTGATTGAATTAATGCAAAACCAATTATTCAAAACTAAAACTAATCATATGTTTCCTTACAGAGAATAGTTATTTAAAATAAAAACCAGATTACTTGAAATAACCAAACAAAGAAGTTTTATAACTAAAAGATAATTTTGGACTTTGGTTTTACAAGTTCTATTTTTTACATTAGATGCAACTCGCAGAGAAAGGTTTTTAATATTACAATGGGCAGAAATATGCAAGTCTTTCCTGAGACACAAGGAACAAATTTTTATTTCCTCTATTACTATTGTTAAAATGTTTTTATTCTTAATTTAGTGAAGCATTAATTTACTGTCATTTAATAAATGTTATCATTAATAGTAATAATAAAGTAAAACCACTTTACTGAATACATTAAAAATTTTAAGAAGATATTTAAGGAAAGATATCAAAAATTTGCATAAGTATTTTAGTTGTGCTATAAAATATTATTTACAAATATAAATCCAAAAATTCCATTGAATATTGGTCATTGATATGCCAATTCTGTAAAATTTTGTATAATAAATTAAAGTATTTTTAGAACTAGTTTTGCCCACTTTATCAGGTCCTTACATAGTTGTAGCCTGTATTTATTTAGTTATCAGTTTTAAAATCTAGTATAAAGGTGAACTTGGACAAGATTTGATATAGAGGCTCAGTTTAAGGAAGGAGAGAGTGGGGATCTCACATGATAAGCTCAGTACTACACCTGCAAAGTTCCTTCCTGTTCAGATCAGTTTACTTTTAGATTCCAAAAATGATGCTGCATCTTTTATTATCTTTGATTATAGTTTTACTATCTGGTAAGTTTATAGCTATATTTAAAAAAAAATTGTTTGCATGTGTGGTAAAATATCAATATAAAGTCTAACAATATGATATTTTTTGGTTTATATAAGATTTTTTTGTAATACTTCTTTTAATATATAACAACTATATGACAGTCTTGTTGTTTTAGAAGTAACTGCAAAAATATTATACAAACTTTGTTTGTTTCAGTGTATTTCTCACAACATTGTTGTTTTACTGAAAATATTTACAAAACTAATTGAAAAACACTGATCTAAACTGAATCATCAAATTTAGTTTTACTTTTGACCAAAAAAAGTGCAAATTAAAACTAGTTAAAACAAGGCAAGATGGATGCAATTTAAACTACACTATTAGTTAAAATAACAATTTATTAAACACATTTTACTATTTATTTTAATATTACTTTAAACTGAAGAAAAATCTTGTTTCAATTATAAAGTACTTAATTTTTAATGGTGATATTCACCTACAAAATATATGAACTGTATGAAGATTTTTACTATTTTTAAAAATTAATGTTATCTTCTTAATAATAATGTAAGTATTAAAGTCCACTTTATAAAACACAATTGGAAAAAAGAAATTAAATGTAACAATACAATAAATGTTATCAATATAAAGGTTAGTTTTGATTATATTTTCATTTAGTTTTAATCCTTATATTAGTTAATTTTTTAGCATCATTACTCGTATAGATGGAATTGTTTATCATGACATGTTTAACTCCTAAAATGAAAGGGATTTAAAAAAAGAAATTTTGTACCTTTACAAATGGTTATCTATTCATAAATTTAAAATGATGAGGTTTCATTCTATCTACACATGAATGCAAGTAAGCATAGTAGAAAAAACATGCTAGAGCAATTGTATCAAACTTTTATACATGTTTTGACAAAATAATTCCTGGGAGAACATGGATTTCAATGTTATCTTTATTGTGTGTATGTTAACTTTGCTGTTCTGTAAAAACATGCTGTGCTTTCAATTTGGTAACTATATAATAACAAAAATGTTTAATGGTAAACATTTTATATATTCCTCGCCTCCGTTTAAGAATTTTAAAATTTTAGATGAACCTTTAACATCTAGAATGAAAGTAAATTTGATGACTGCATGTATATACTTGTTTACATGATGTCAAGAAGTACTTAACAAACTCTTACAAAACTTAACAAGTATGGAAATGTAATTTATTCATAAATTCTCTAAATTAAAAATTTTAAATGTATGATTATTTTTATAAAGTTTTTGATTTGATGAAAAATGTAGATTTTTTATGGTTTAATTTTAATTTTTTCACAGTTGCATTATTTTATTATTGTTATGGGAGGGATGGAATGATTCTTAAATTTAAACAATCAAGGAATGTGTGTTTTTAAAAATATTTTTACTTAGATCAAATGGGTTTAAATTTTTAAATATGTATAACACAAGATAAATTTTTAAAATACAGGCTTCTTATAATCCATAACGAGATATTGAAAGAAATAAGAGAATATATATTCAACAATTGTGAGAAAATTATATCAACAACTGTTAGCACTGTGAATACAACTGTTGATATTAATAGAAAAGAAAATAATTTAAAATAAATCACTCATTTTTATTATTTCATATATAGTGAAAGTTACTACTTGGCTCAAAAAATTGATGACTAGTTTTTTGTAAATATATGTTTTGTGGTTCCCTGAGTCCAAAAACTTTTTTTAATGTTTATTCATCTGGCATCTGTCATGGGTGTAGTCCTCTACAGGCCAAATGAGTGGGCCATTTCACTCAAATTTAGTATATGGGCATATTTTGGACATATGGGACTTTTAAATTTTTTGATAACTCAAAATTGAAATGCTCTATCAAATTCATTCAAATCTTAGTGAAATGTGAAAGGTAATGACCGTAACTTGTATGTAAAAAAATATTAACGTTCAGGGCTAATTGGCATAAAACAAACACAAATCTTAACCGTGATCATTAAAAGCTTGATTTTAATCACATACAGTCTATGATGAAGACAAGTTTATGTTGCATGTGAATCAAGTTTAGGTCCTATTTAAATATATAATTAATTCTTCAAATCGGTTCTATGGTTCATTTTCTCTTTTTTGATAACAACTACTGAATTGATATTTTTGGTGATGAATAGCTTTTAGTATTTAACTTGTCATTGTGCTATGTTTTATGTATGTGCTTTTAACTTATGTTTAATAAAAAGGATTATTTTTTTACCTGTATACAATGTAAATTAAAAAGTAATGTTTCATTGGTCAATAATATTTATCTTAATCTCCATTATTTAATTGTCATATTTATTTCTCACAACGATTAGATATTTCAATCAAGAAGTTTTAATGACCCAAATTAATTTACCAAACATTCTGTATAGTTCATGAGCAGTTGTTTCTATTATTGTAATATTTTTACTAGAGAATTGTTTTTGGACAGCTTATTTTCAACTTTTATTACTTGGTAGCTTTGCATTATAGTATAAAATATGTATAATAACTTTTTGTTTCAAACTATAGTTTTTTCTTAACTAAACTGTGATTCATACAATAAGTGTGACGAGGTCCTGTTTGAACTCGACCGTTGGGGATTTGTTCTGTAAGTTTGTACCAATCATTATGAAATTTAGCGATAAGGTTCTTTACACCTAGGTCAATTGATGTATGTACAAGATTTTAAAATTTTGTTTTCTGTTTTAAAATGGTGGCCACTCAAAACAGGTAATACCCAAGATATGGATGTGTGTGGTACAATTAGAAATACAGCATAAGCTCCAAAGTATTAAATAAAGCAGTGGAATGTGACTATTACATGAGGAGATTTAGTGCAATAGAAATAAACAATATTTTATGTAAAATGCAGTAGTTATATACAATTTATTTCAATTACATTTTTTTAATGACCAGTTTGATATAAAATATATTTGTTTATGTGTGTCTGATAATTGTCTATAACTCTGCTTAACAATATTTTATCAATTTGTCTAAGTTCTTATTTTCAAATCTATATTTACAAACACTTTAGATTCCAGGTACAAATAAAGTAGTCTGCACCAGTTAGAACAAGAGACCTGGGAGGCCAATTTATATCTTTGAAAAGTAAAATAAGGTTTCTCAGAACATGTCTCTTGAGCAGTATGTCCTGTGGAACCATCCTAATGGAACCAAATTTTATCATTAATCTCATTGGGTATCTTCCCCCCCTTTTTTGAAGTTGTACATTCCAAGTACAGATCAGTCACTATGGGCTTATTGTGTTTCTTAGCGTGAAAACACGACATGTTATACAATGGCAACTATCTCTAGGAAGCAACAGTTACAGTGTGACTATTGTCTTTCACAAATTATGGACCAATAATTTCAAATGGGATACATTATCCCAAACAGTAACTTTGGCACTATGCAGTAGTTGTTTGTGCATTTGCACAGGATTTTCTTCATTCAAATAATGGAAATTTTATTTATTCACTACCACTAACATAAAAATGTTCTGTATCTGACATGATTAATCTATATAAAACATCAGGATTAATTTTCAAAATGACATTAAATCGTGTACAGAATTATATTCAAACTTCTTTAACACTATCGATAAGTTTATGAACAAAATAAAATATTAAATTGGTGAAATTTTAGGCCACAGTGTGGAATATGTTGAATGCTCCTATTTGATATGTTTAAATAATCTGATTGAGACGAGAACGAGTTGGACTTTGAATACCTGCTGCCCTAACTTTTGTGACATTCTCTGGCATATGTACTGTCTTGTACAGTCTTTGTGAGATAGTTGTGAAAAGATTGTGTAATTTTTGGAAAAGATCTAATTACTAGGAAACCTGGCACATTGGTTTGAGTTATAAATGTTCATATTTCTCCAAAATATAATTAACATTGAATAAGCTGAGATATTCCAACTTCTAAGATAAAGTCCATGATTTATATTCACTTTTTGAGTGATAAATCTTGAATTATAAATCTTTGGGAAGATTATAAGTTTTATTTGGAACCATAGGAGATACAATAATTTAATCAAAATTGCTGTATCAAATTTTAAGAAAATATAAATTTTATAATTCAGTATTTAGGAAGGTACCACAAAAATTGAGTTGCCACAAAAATTAAAAAAGCCACTAAATACACTAAAATATGCTCTCTTATTGTTAATATTTGTTTCTGAATTTTTCATAATTTATAAAATATATTATCAAGTTAACCACTGGCATGAACTATGATTTTATAAAACAAAGGTTCCTATTTAAGAATAAAATTACTGTAAACTACCATCTCAACTAAAAAACCTTTAGTTTTTAGTAATAAAATATAATACTTTTCTGCAAGGAAAAGTGACAGAAATAGTGGTGATTTTAAAATGCTTATAAATTTTATATATAGAGGACTATTCATATTTTTAAGATAATTGTTAAAACATTTTTTCAGGGTCTATATTTTGTGAGATTCCAGATCATACAGAGGATGAGAAACACTTTGTATTAAAAGGGGAAGAAGATTTTCATAATGGTAAGAGTATGTCTTGAAATAAATTTAATATTAAAAATGTTGATAACGTCTGTATATATTTTTAGTATTATATATTCACCCAAGCATTTATATTAAAGAAAACTAAAAATATGTAAAAACTATATAACAATGTTTTAAAATACTGGTTTATTAAAAAAGAAATAGACACTTTTCAATTAGCATATTAAAATGCTTTTAATAAACAGAAAAAAATAAATAGTAGCATTACATATAGGACATTTCAAAGTTTTTTGTACAGTGTTATAGATGTTCATTGCACTAAAGTAAATTATTGAGTTTTCTCTAGTTCAAGTACACAAAACGTCTTCTCAACACTACTATTACCCATTTTTAAATAAACAAAATCAAGAGTTGTCTTGCATCATTTTGTCAACAATAAACTGTTAAAATAAAACTTTAGTTTATTAGCTGCCCAGTAATGCTAACATGACCGGTATAAATTATGTAGTTTCAATTATATTGATGTAGAAAAGTGTATTTTTCTTTTTGAATAACCCTGTATAATAAAATAGAGTTTTTGAAAAATATAATTAAAATGAAAAAAATGAAAAGAAGTTAAATAATTTAATAATATCACATGAATTTAAAAAAATACATTTTAATTTAGATTTTGCTGTTACCTTCATAATTACTAAAAGCCAGCATATTCATATTCAAAAGATCAGAGTTATGGATAGTTCCTAAAAAGTAACACTATTAAAATGGATATATTGTGGTTTGCCTCCTTTAGAATTAAACCCAACTCTTCTCGTTTGGCAAGCAAATGTGGTGACCACACTACAAACTTGGAAACACAAATAAATTATTTACAGTGTGCATTCTGTTCTAAAAATATTGTCTATCTAAAGTAAACCTAGCTATTATAAAATAGCAAAAATTTTAAGTAGCACTTCCTTTCACATTAAAAATTAAGGTTTGTCGTATTATATAAACTCAATCTAAAAATGAAATGATGAAAAATTGGAAGTAGTTTAACTGTAAATCCGTAGTATTTTATTACAGAATTCAATTGAGCATAAAATTTAAGACTATTTTCTTGTTAGCAAATATTTCTGAAATGTAAAACTCTTTCAGAGATTTATAGTTTGTTTTTGGAAAATTTTTTAGCTTTAAAAGCCTCATTTGAAAATGCAAAATAACAGATTACCTTCATGAAAAAGTTGATATCACTGTTATGAAATATACCCAGCTCAGATATGGAAATCTCATTATGGTGATCAACTTTGATAAACTTTGTAGCTGTTTATGCAGAAAAGAGCTGTCACTTGTTTCGCTTATATTGGTGTTTCAGCTCTGGTAGAACTTTAAGTTTTTTGTGTACAAAAACCTTCCACCTTCACTGTTGTGCTAGTGACTCTTATGTATGAATGTAGGACTCTTATGCATCCATTACTGAACTTACTGAAATAAGTTCAAAAAGTTCAATATACTAATTCCAATGAAACATTTCAGAGAGTTGTTATTTTAAATAATGTTTTGCCCATGTATTATGATTAATTCAACTCGCACAATGTTATAATTTTATTTTCATATGGCCTACCAATTAATTCTGAAGCCTTGAGTTTACTTATTTATTTTAAATTTAAATTTTATACTAGGAAGAATTTACTTTAAATTGTCAGGCACCAGCTGGTGAGAAAAGCACAAACACTTATTTCGTAGGTCGTGAATTTCGGAAAAATGTAGGTACTCATTTATGAAAAATGATCATGAAAAACGTATGAAATACAAACATTTATTAACCAAAAATTTATATATACATATTTTGATTAAGCGGTTTGCTTATCTCCTCCTGAAATACATACATTTATTAATAAACAAATTATAGAACAAGATTTCTGTAAATGACATATATTTATATTTCAACATATATATTTATACTGTAACATATTTTTATATTAATAGTATACATAAAGTTCAAAATTCAAATTTCAAGTAAGAGTTCAGAAAGTTTTTTGATATCTAGGATTATGCATCTCCCTATTACACATTTTCCTTATATCGGTTTTCTTATTGGTTAATACTGCACACTCTGATTTCTGACAAAACTATTTCCAATTATTTTACAAAATATCATTTTATCTTAATTTCATTAGACATACCAAATTACTAATTTTTATTAAAATTACTAATTTTTATTAAAATTACTAAATCTTAAACTAACATTTCTTATAAGTTTTCCAATTATTGTTTTTAAATTACACACATACATAATCCTGTAAGTTTAACAACTTTAAAATCTCGTCTGTTTGTCTATAGCTTCTGAATTATAGTTTTTTGTCTTTGAACGCAAATAATCCATGTACTAAAATCTTTTATGCTATATTACATTTATTGATTAACAACGTTATTTGCAACTATTCCATTTCTGCCAATCAAATATATCTTGATATAAAGATCTCAGAATTTTGAACGTTACAAGTTTTAATTTGTAACATAAGATGTAAGTATAATTGAAAATTTTCTAAATAGGTAAAAAAATCAATGATGAGATTTTCATGGAAATGTCCATTTTGTAATCCCCTGAAGAAAGAGTGGTTTTTGGAATAATTTATGTTTGTCATATGGAGTGTCCTATATACCAAAGGAGTGGCAAAAATTTATTAAATTTGATATGTGGCTGTATTTTAGCAAAGTTTCTTATTTTTTAATATCATTTATTTAAAAATTATTTATAAGTACAAGTTTTTTTTTATATTATAATTTCTACATTGCAATCTAGAAATTATAATATAAAAATGGCTTGTACTTAAAGAACAGTTACATATGACAAGAAATTGTTATGAATAAAATAGTTTAAAACTTGATGTTCAATTGAATGCTGTAATATAAAATATTGATTTGCATTTGAAAGCAATGATTTTCTGACATTCTTTTTAATTTCTGTTTAAGCTTTAGCTTCTGTAATGTGTACTAGAAATTTTAACTAAACTAGTTATTATAGTTACTTATAATATTTGTTGTCCGTCTTGTGACTTTGTTAATCTTCAGATTAAAACGCGTTTCGGGGCCGAAGTCCATCATTAGTTGTTCATAATCACTTCGTTGGAGGTCTTGACATATAAAACCGCAAAACACATAAAAATACGAAACACATAATGACCTTGATATGTATTGATAAATATTGATATGTAACAACCTCCAACGGAGTCATAATGAACAACTGATGATGGGACTTCGGCCCCGAAACGCGTTTTAGTCTGGAGATAACCAAGTCACAAGATGGACAACAAATATTATAAGTCACTATAATAACTAGTTTAGTTATTAGAAGTGAGTTGGATATCAAAATCATGGAACTTAAAATAAGAAATTTTATTTACATTTTAAAAATTTTAATTTAAATGCAAACAGTACTGCTACTTTGAAAAGTCTCAAATTTTGTTATAATTAAGTTATTCTTCCTTTTTTTTTCTGATACACAGAACTTTTAGGACATACTTAGTTTCTAGAAGTTTGTAAAGGTTTTAGATGTGTTATTCACTGAATTTTTTTCTTGTTTTAAATAGAAGCTTTTTATTTGAATTAAGTGATATATTTGTATATATTTACAGAAATTTTTCTATAGTTTAGAACATAAATATTTCTGAATTATAGTTTTGGATTTACCTAAAGTAAAAGTTTTATAAATAAATCTTAACATAGTTATTGATAACAGAAGGGTTCAGTGTTTACAGAAGATTGCAGTAATTCTAATGATGCTAAAGCTGGAAGTTTTTGCCACAAAGCTGGGACTGTGGAGAAATTAATTGAAGGTAAGCTATGAGATTATAGCAACTTATTTAAACTGATTTTATATCCAACAATGATCAGCACAATGTTTAAACTTTTACCTTACCAATAGATACTTTTTATTTTCTATCCATTAATTGAACGAATTATAAATTATTCAATATATAATGTTTCAAAGCATTTCATTCTAATAATGTGTTTTTACTTGTTTGTAAAAATTAATAATAATAATAGTGTGTGTTTTCTTACTTGTGTATTATTAGGTAATACCAAAGTAAGCCTGTCTCCTGTCCATACAAAATCTAACCAATCTAATAGGCTTGGTAAAAGTAATTATGTACATAAAAAGTCATTTATATACTGTAGTCATTTTTTTAAAACTAAATTTTTTAAAAGTCATATAAATTTTCCTCATCAATGATAGGTTTAACATCTTATAAATTATGTAAATTATAAATTTGCTTAATCCATTTCATAATGATGAACTGATAGATTTCATGTTTGTTCTCAACAGATTTAATACCTGGAATCAACATTGGATTAAAAACTGTTTATCTTAGACTTTTTGATTGGTAAGTTGCTTATGTTTTATTTATAAATCTGATTTTTCTAATACATTTAAGCGTAGTATGTAACTTTACTTATCCGGCCCCCATGTTATTTAAAGGGAAGAGTATTGTGCTGTGTATAGGTACCATTATCTCGGAAATTATTGAGTCTACTCATTTCAATTTTTAGGTTCGACTCTTTATTGGATAATTTTATTGATACCATCTTTCATACAGAAGGCACTGTACAATTCAGTTGTCTTCTTACTGTACTACTTATATATTTTAAAAGGTCTCATTTGAACTGTTTATGAAAAAATTGTGCACAAAATCTGTTTTAATTTTAAACTACCTATTGTAGAAGATTTTCTTGAACCATTACACAACACAAACATGATCTATTTGTTTTACAAAACACTGCTTTACACCTTTTCTTACGTTTTTTGTTAAGGGTGGTGATTTATCATTTTGGTTCTAAAAGGTTGTTAATTGACAGTATCATTTTATTTATTTATAATTTTTTTTTTCCTTTTCTTTTCTAATTCAATAAAACAAATAACATTTTACAGAAGACAGCCATCTTGGTTAACGCTTAACTAACATCATACGTCTTGAAGACGGGCACGAAAATAAAAATCGGTGTATTTCCCCTCCTCTTGACATATTGTTTTTGTCCGGCCGTCTAGCTGCCAGTCGGACGTTGGTCTTTTTTCAGTGAAAATTGCCAGTTTTTTTCTCGCCCCTTGGCTGCGCTATTTATAGTTTTTGATGACTTTCCGTCTGTGAGACGTATGTTGTTGTTTACGTGACTTTATTTTATAGTTTTTATCTATGGTTTTTATCGAGACGTGTGGTGAAGGACATTGTGAAAAGATGTTTCTGAACTAATTCTACGTCCACTCTATGTTTAATATAGGTATGTAAAGCCATTTTACTGATTATTACATTTATTGATTTATGCCTTTTTTTTTTCATTTAAATACCCATAGGTGTCTCCCAGACGTATGATGTTGATTGCGTAACTTTAAATCATGATGTTAGTTAAGGGTTAACTAGTTAACTAATGTTGGAACAATGAGTCAATAAACTGTAGTTGTACAAACTTACATTTCTACTAAGAGACAAATACTAAATATGAATAAAGGTAGAGATGAAAGTAGGTACAACAACAGTTTATTTTGACATTGTTGTGCTATTAGGCTAGTTAACCAAGATGGCTGTAAATCCTGTGTAAAATGTTATCTCTACCATTATTCATATTTAGTTTTAGTAAATATTTAGTTATAAATACCTTTTTGTATGTTTTAGCAATCCATATTATTGTGCTACATGTTTCACTGACGGCATTTCAGGTTGACACTTAACATAAGACACTAAAGACTATACAACACTTATAAAATATAAAATGTTATTTTTGTACATTTGTACACATCTTATTTTTAAAATTAAATTTTTGGTCAGTAACCACATGTTACTCCAGTTTTAGTTTTAGTCTCTTTGTTGTTTTTTGTTTCTACAAAAATGAAAAAGAAATTCAATTTATAGGAATGCTGAATAATATTATAAATAAGTTGTTCATATATAGTACTTGTCAGGTCCTTGCTAATTTGATTTACAGTAATTATAAAGAGAGCACAATCATTGAACAAATCATTTTATATTCATATTATATAAACATAAATGTGTACATACATATGAATAGATTCTGTACACTAACTATGTCTTTATAAAATAAATTTATGGTTGTTTTCCTGTTAAACACATAAGAAAACACCTGTTGATAATCACCATAAAGTGTTATACGATTGATCTAGTAGGCAGTGAATAATAAAATGACTCATTTCAAGAAAATGACAATAATTTAATTGTTAGATCATATAATCTTGAATATAAGTAAACGATAAAATTGCCTGCACCATAAGAAAAAACACATGGTTTCAAGTATTTTTTAATTTTAAAAAAATTAAGAAAAATAAATATATTGTAAGGTTAACGACATTTGTACTTAGTAACAGCCAGACTGTGGCCGATTTCCCAATATTTACCTGAAACAAATTGTCAAGCTGAAAGAAAAAAATAGTATTGAAAGGAAGGATCACAAAAAGTTTAGTAATATTTGTCAACTGTATTTATTTGGGTTTTATTAAGAGTTAGGTTTAAGTAGTTATAATGTATTATAAATCCGATTTCTTTTTTCAGTAAGAAAAAAAATGTAAAATATTTCAAAGATGTCCACATCAAAGACCCATCCAGTCTCTCCATCTTTTCTGAAGAATCAGGGTATAACTCAAGCCAGATTTCAGTTTTCTTTGTTCATGGATTCATTGATAGAGCAAATTGGCACTTATCTACAACATTGGCCGAAGGTGATAGTATAATAAATTAAATTAGTGTAAATAGGGTTTTGCTACATCATAGTTAGACTACAGGGCAATTTAAATTGTAGCACTAACTCTGCCAATAACATCATTGGTGGTTAACTGATATATTTGTAATCAATGCTTTAAAAAATCTTGCAGATATCATATTTTTCTAAAACTTATGGAAGTTATTTTAAAATTAATTAAATACTAAAATTTTATGACAGAAATGTTTATAGCTGAGAACTTTTTGGAATGCAAATTTTTGAATGAACTAATTTTAAGCTACTGTTTTTAAATTATAGATTACTTTATTGTTTGCAATACACAATTAATTTTATTTTTATGTATACAATTACAGGTATAAGTAAGTAAACATGAATTATATATAGTATATTATGTATATTCTTTTTAAATGTAATATTATTCTGTAATTTATCATTTAAAATCAATAAGTAAACTACCTTTTATTTAAATAATTACTGTGTGTTAAAACATGATGAATGGAAAAATGAATGCATCATGTTTACCTATCCAGTATTGAGTAATTACAACAAATTTTATCTATGTGTTGTCATGGCTGAAGATGAAATGTCAATGATATTGTCATACACATTATCGTAGCCACACAAATTAAGACCTGCAAAGGGAACCAAATACTATAGCTCCAAATATACCTGTTTATTACTTGCGTAGAATGATATTGAAATAAAGTCAAAGTCAATGAAGTATTTAAAAATGGTGGCCATTTTAAATAATAAATTTGTCTATACATATAAATAAGTTAAGTTTAAATTTTCAGACTCTAATTACCAATAACTCCAATACCCAACGATGAAGAATAATTATGTTATGTAACAGTGTAATGGACCGTGATATTCTAATCCATAGTTTTAATATGAATAGAGAAGTAAAAACCTCAAACCTCACTGTATTGAAGATATCAGTGATTATAACATATCCAGAGTTAGAAAGCATATTATTTTATATTTTAAATATTTATTCACATTTAAATACATTTCATATTATTGTCAACTATTTAAGAAGAAAATCATAATATTGTTGATCCATTCCATTTTTTTATATTTTTACAAAGCTTGAAACACTGATATCTCTAGAAAAAACGTAATGTGAAAATATAATATTAGTAGATGAAAGTTTATATATTAAAATTTTAAAGTATTTTAAAAGTAATTTATAGTGATTATAAAATTATAGGATATTATGTTTGTTTTAACTTCTAATAACATGTAGTATATTTAAAAAATATCTAACTGGTTAGAAATCAGTTATCAGTTTAGCAAATTAGGTATGAGCAAGGAAAAAGTTTACCACACCTTTCTTTGAACTCATTTTAGTCCATACATTTTTTTTGACAAAGACCTAAATTCCTTCATCAGAAATATATGTTTATTTTGATTTTTTCTAAATGATGCACAACACTGTGTTTTTAAATGTCTCCAACTATCTATACTGGAGGAAAATATGTATGTGAAAAATTAAATTTCGTCTATTGTAGAAAACCCGGTCTTGGATAGTGTAGATTAGGATTGTTGTTTATAATGTGACAGCTTGAAAAATAAGTTGATACTATTACAGCCGGCCTATGTAGCTACACTCCATAGTTGATACCTTGTCTGTTAAAAATCCTTTGTAATGAAATCTGAAACAGGAAGAATGTTGACAGTAACACATGCCCTATATTATGTACCATGATTGTTACCATATATCAATTTACCATTTAGAGGTGAGAGAACCATGTGCTATGGTATCCATACCTCTTGAATTAGAACCACAATCAAAGATTTGAGGATAACTTTCTACTAAGCTATGCAGCTAATACTTTGGCATGTTGAAGGTTTATCTGTATCAACATTATGTTACATGTAATTCTGACATTCTTTTCGATGGACGCTCTAGCTTATGGGATTTAGGTCTGTCAGCTCTGTATTTCCACTATTCTCTCTCAATCTCCTGGGATGGCTGTGGAATGTACATCTGTTGTAGTGCCCTCTGTTTTTATTTATTAGTACCGTTGCTGTATGATGCTGTATAAATGGTACAGACTTCTCCCCATATTCTCCCCACTATAGAACCCCCCTTGACAGGGACATCATACATCTAAGTTCCTTCCAGACTTGATTTGGGCAGACTCTGTGCATGCCCTGAAGATGACTGTCCTGTCCATTGTGACTGAAGCTTTTGGGAGTCTCTCAAACATAAATTGGCTTATAATAAATAAACATTGGTTTTATTTAAAACCAATGTCCTCATTTTAAATTTTGCATAATTTCACACTACAATGCAAGAGCTCAAGCATAATCAACTTTTCTTTGGTGATTTTAATGTAATTGTTGTTTAAGGTTAGCATAATAGAGGTCCAGTTAATCATTACAAGAAGTTCTTTGTGACACTTTCATGATTATGCAAATGTTTACAGGTGTTAGATAGGTAAAACACTTACACATTTCACTTTACACTTAAGCATAGATGTTGTCCACAAATTACACATAACTGACTTGACAAAATTATATTTCAATTGCATTCAGTATTTACTTATTTAGTACAAAAGTTAATATACATAAATAGTTCAGTTATTGTTATGGGTATCCTTGTCCATCACTGAAGATGGCGACTTTATTGCTGAAATGTGTTTGAATAAATAAATGTACTACTGTATTTATGAGAATTTGTGTTCAAGTTTTATTCTATCAAGAACAAAAGTTAATGTAAAAAAAAAAAAAAAAATGGAGATAGTGATTTTACAGCATTAATAGTGAAATAACGAATAGATGATACTTATATTATTTCGTGTCCACACTTTTGTACATAAAATCAAATGTTTTACAAAATAGCGTACTTGATAGCGAGCAATAACTCATGATATATTATTAATTAAGCGGTTCCAGCACCTTAGTACTATCAAGAAATGTGGATTAGTACAGCTTAAGATGTTTCTTGAAGTAAATCTAGGACAATTTTGATGTTTGCATTAATTTTTTTTATATGAAGAATACTATTGAAAGTAGCATCTTTTAACATGTGAACCAATGAAAATGTCGCTTATCAAGGGTAGGAGAAAAGAGAACGTTTTAATTATGCAATTGTAATTAAATAGCAACGTGAGGTTTATATGATAGGCCAAACGGCAACGGGAAATAGCTGTTTACTTGGCAATTACTTTATACCAAAACACTGAAAATTTTAAACCTGTAAACTACTATCTAACATGAAAAAGCTTTAAATATATTGTTTATATGTTTATGTAAATACTGAATCAAAAAGGCATTTTAACATATGAGAAAAAACTGTAAACATTTCAAGTCTAATCAGTTGAAAGAAGCAACTCCATCGGTCAAAGAGAAATGCCAGCCACCATTTTGGTTATTAGTGATTTTTTAAATCTTGTATTTAGAACTGATTTTTAGCTAAAAACATTAATCTTTTGCATATTTTGTATACCATAAGCATCAAACATTTGAAAAGAAGGAATGTAAGAAACCTCAGCTCGTTTCATCTTTGTAGTTTAAAGAAAAATTTAATTTGAGATTTTTTTTTTTAATATGCTTAAACGCAAAAGTTTTTCAAAAGATTTCTTAGTGAGCACTTATTACCTATGAGGAAGCTATTTCCAAGTTTCATTGCAATCCGTTCAGTAGTTTTTGAGAAATCGTGATGAGTGAGTCAGTCAGTTAGTGAGTGGTATTTGGCTTTTATATATAAACAAGTTACAGTCATTTGATCTGTAACATTCAAACTCTAAATACATCCAATTATTGATTATATTTGTATATATAGATTTGAAACAAAAGGTTATCAAGTTAACCAAACAAATGTTAATGTTATTTACCATATTTGATAAACCGAAACATAAGATTCTACTAATTTGATTTGAAAATTCCTCATCTAAAAATTAATATTAACTAGCTGGTTCGTTTGGTTATAACAGCCATTAATGAAACTATGACATATAATTTATATGAGAAAGACATTTTTTAAAAATACAATTTCTCTAAAACTAAAAAATGTGTGAAACTTCTGGTATTTTCCTGTAAAGTTACACCTTATAAATAATATATAAATTATTAAAATTGGATTAAAAATAATGGAAATCTCTTTCAACTAAACATCTTTAACATATTGATAATTGATGAATAAAATATTGAATTATTTTTTCAGCGTTCCTTAGTAGAGGGGATGTTAATGTTTTTGATATAGACTGGAGCAAGTTAAATCAACCTCCGTATTCTATGGCTATACAAAACTTAAAGGTAAACAACTACATAGAATTTATTTTTAAACCTTCTTGGTTGTTTAATGCTATTAATATGAACTAATATTAGTCAGTTAGGAACTATTTTCTCCATCTGCTTTTAGTTTATAATACAATAAAAAATATATCAATATTTACATTTCATAATTAAACATAAAATATAACAGATTAGTTATACAATTACTTATCTCACCCTGGATCACAATCTTTACCGAGCGGAAGTTATCCAATTTTGTAAAGAATCAGTTCGTAACATCTATGAATTTTTGGCACAAGTTCAGTAGACAATTTTGGTTTTTACAATTTTTTGTGTTTGACTCTTTCTAACTTCTTGCTTAATACTTTGTGAAATTTTTTATCAAATTTCACTATAACAATTTTGTGTATTAGTATCATTCCAGGATTCTGGAAGAATTTTGTGTTCCTCTAAAGTTTTATGATGAAAATTTTTTTAAATATGAATGTGTATATTTTGTAGGACATGTGCAAATAACAAACTAGGAAAAGATCTCATAATGAACCCAGGCGAAATTTTCAACTTGTATAAAATCAATATATTAAAATAGAAACATACACTTTAAATGGTGAAAAGCAACTACATTTATAATTAATGTTTGAATAAGAATGTCTTAGATGAAAACTCAAATTTGAGAAAAATCAACATATTTTAGGGTGTTAAAAAATGTGAGCATGTTTTTTAAACCAAAACTGAACTTAAATAAGACCCTTATATATATAATCATAAGAATTAAATAAATTTTTGTGTATTAATTATATAGGAAGATAAAATTAGTTAAAAATAATATTTTCTTCTTTTGTAGTGACCTTTGTCATCGTAGTCATATTATTAGGTATTTTTATTTATTTTCTAATTATCTGTTTTACAAATATGTGTGATATGTCAGCCCATTTCAGTTTAAAGTTAATTTTTAACTCAGTAATATATGAATTAAAAAAGATAAATAATAATTCAACTATAGTCTATTTGGGTATAATTATTTAAGAATGAAAACAAATGTTACATTTTAATATATTATTACCACCTAGAAACATAATTAGAACTTAGAACTATAAGTTAAAAACTCACCTTTTTTAACCCTTCTTCTTATTAAAATTTTAGTCAGTTGGTTATGCAGTTGCTGAATTCTTTCATCATGCTCTTGAAAAGAAACTCATTAAGATTTCAGACATCCATCTCATTGGACACAGCTTAGGTGCTCATCTTGTAGGTTACATTGGTCGCAATCTAGTTAAACGCCCTCCAGTGATTGTTGGTGAGCATTCTACTTGTAAAATTGTTTCATATTTTCTTAAAATATTCTTGATATGGGGAAATATGTTATAAACATTTTTTTAAATTTTAGTAATAAATAGGTTTTTAAATTGTAACAGACAATCTTGTTTTGCGAATACTATGGGAAAAAATATTTTTATAGCAATAATATATCCTATATATAGCCTATATGTAATTTATTTTAAATTTTTTTTTACATATTTTAAAGGAATTTTAAAATATGATAAATATCCTAAGAATGAAGGAATTTTTAACATTAACAAAAAAAAAGTTGTCATTATCTTAATGATTAGTAAATACAACGAAAAATTATAAACATTTTAATGTAATATTGAAACACAGGTTTATTTATTTTTAATATAGATTTAATTTATTTAGATTAATAACATACAGAGTTGTTCATAAGTGTTGGCCTCTATATTGGTTCTATAATCTTGAATGCCAATTAAAAATATTTATTCAAAAGGCATTATTATCTTTTCATATCCAAAATAATACCAGAAGTCATTATTTTTCTATTTGCATTTTGATAAAATGCCTGTTAATAAAAGGATCTGAAGATGACCTTGAAATAAAGGTTGAAACTAGTTATCCAACATTCAAAACAAAGGAACTGAAAAAAGACTGTAAAGGTACATAACCTAATAATCATTGAAAACTCAGTTCTGGTGGCTACAATCTCCAAAAATGACATATTTAATTAATGACTATTCCAAGTACGAGGTACGTCCAGAAAGTAAGTTCCCTTTGAGTAATGAACACAGCTCTGAGGACAATTCATAACTGGTGCAGGGATGAGGGCCTGGCCGTAAACCCGGAAAAGGCCATCATAGTACCCTTTACAAGGAGAATCAAACTAGATAACATTGATATCAGTCTATGAGGAACACGTTTGCGCCTATCAGAAGAGGTCAAATATCTAGGGGTGATACTGGATAAAAGACTTACTTGGAACAAACACGTAGAACATAGTATCCAAAAAGCAACGAAATCTTTAATGAGTTGTAAACGCCTTTTGGGAAAAAACTGGGGACTTCGTCCAGCCATGATTAAATGGCTATATGAAGCAGTGGTTAAACCACAACTTCAGTATGGATCGCTGGTGTGGTGGACAAAAGCTCTCCAAACCGTTACAACTAACAGGCTAATGAGTATACAAAGGTTGGCCTGTCTATGCATCTCAGGAGCTTTCAGAAGCACACCTACTACAGCTCTTGAAACTCTCTTGGGAATAGACCCGATTAACTTCAGCATCATAGCAGAAGCAAGTCTGGCAGCATACAGAGTACATTGCTCTGGAATGTGGAGAGATAGCCGGTGGCCTAAGGGGCATGGCACAATCCGCACTTTTAAATCTTACGATTCAATTCTAACTATGAGACAAGATTATATGATTAATAAAATCTCATGGACACAGCCCTTTAATATGTGTATTCCACACGAGGAGGATATGATAGAAGGAATAGTGGCTACAGCTAAGAGCTTAGAATTCTACACTGATGGCTCTCGCACCGCCCAAGGAGTCGGAGCAGGAATCTTCAGTAAATCACCTAGGGTGGAAATAAGCATTGCCCTAGGTAGATATGCAACGGTATTTCAGGCCGAAGTTTATGCCATACTTGGTTGCGCACAACTGTGTCTAGAAAGAGGATATGACGACGAACATATCACAATCAGATCTGACAGTCAGGCCGCTTTAAAGGCTATTTGTTCACACGAATTCAACTCCAAATTAGTGTGGGATTGTAATCAAGCTCTAGTCCAACTCTCGACCCGAAACCAGGTAAGCCTATTCTGGATACCTGGACATAGAGGTTATGAGGGAAATGAGAAAGCTGATGAACTGGCTAAGTTGGGAGCACAGACTCCATTCATCGGACCAGAACCTGCTTGTGGTATCAGTAAATCTGTCACAAGAACCACTCTGAGACGATGGGTCAAACAGGAAACTCTCAACCGCTGGAGAGAGGCCTCTAGAGGAAAACTCTACGGGTCGCTGTACAATCCGAATCAGAAACTCTCTAGGTATGTAATATCATTGAATAGAAACAACCTAAGGAAAGTCTTAAGCTTCATGACTGGTCATGGAGCTTTCAGGGAACACTTAAACACCATGGGTCTAACTCAAGGCAGGACAACCTGTAGACTGTGTAACCAATATAAAGACACAGCAGAACACATACTTTTGTATTGTGAAGCTCTGGAGAGGAGAAGACTACAGATTTTCGGCCTCACAGGCATACCTACAAAGGAAGACGACCTAGCTGCACAAGTTCTAAGACTCACGAAGGATTTAGAACTAAAGTGGATTGTCTAAGATAAGGAAGCGCACAAAAAGTCTTAAATGGCTGAAGTGCCTAGTGACTTCCAACATAATAAAAAAAAATAAAAAAAAAGTTCCCTTTGCATTTCTTGCCACAGTAGAGCTACGATCACAATTCGGCTCATACACGGTAGTTGCTCTGAGTCAAGGAGACAGCATTTTGACATCACGGTTTATTGTTTACACTTTGTAATGCTTGTTTGGAATGTCAAAGTTGATTGAAAATCCTGCCTCTTGTGAGATTAGATCTGGAATTTATTTTACTGAATGGATAGAACACTAAACAAGTCGACATTCCTCGACAGATATAACAAGTTGATGGAAATAAATGCAATAAGTGATTCAATGGTAAAGCGATGCGTCCGACAGTTCAATGAAGGACTTGATCAAGTGTATGATGATGAATGAAGTGATGAATTGGTTTGTGCAATACAAAAAAAGATTAAGGAAAATCGTAAGTTTATAATTTCTGCTTTTTCAAGCATAATTTCAACACAATTTCAAGATCACTTTCATCATTTTGTAAAACTACTTTTTCGAAAACTTTATGCTCGATGAGTGCCAAAAAAACTCTTACAGAGCAATAAAAAAAAAAGCGTTAGGACAGGTTCATTTGAGTTTTTGACAAGTTACAACAAAGACTGTGATGTTTTTCTGAGCCAGATAATGCAAATATTTACTGAAAGATGCTTAGGAAACTTCATAATGCAATACAGAATAAGGGTCAAGGAATGCTCACAAACGGTATTGTTTTAATTCATGACAATGCCCGACATCACACTGAGAACGTGACACAACAACTCTTACAGGACTTTGGCAGGGACCAGTTTGACTACTCTCCGTATAGCCTTGATCTAGCCCCTAGCAACTTCCATATATTTTTGCACCTGAAATCGTTGCACCTTGGTGGTCAAACTTCAACAACGATGACAAGAACATGCTCCCACATGGTTGATAATCCAGATGGCAACGTTTAATGAAGAAGGCATACAAAAACTTGTGCTACACTATGACAAGTGTCAACAAAATGGTGGGAGCTATGTAGAAAAATATTTTAAGGTTTGTAGATTTTTGCAATAATAGTTTTTTCTGTAAAAATGGAACTGCTTTTCTAGACATACCTTGTATTTTAAAAGGGACTGCCATGAACGGAGGATTAAATAGCAGTTATTATTATACTTTTTTTTTCCTTCATTACTGTTGAGACCGAAGGTTCTTGGTGGAATTCACATTTTTTTTTTTTTTAATTTTGTAACTTCCACTTTTTATTAGTCTAGCCGACTAATGGTTTCACCTGCTAAGGCATGAATAATACAGCCTCGTCAATGCCTTAGCAGGAGAAACCATTGGTCGGCTAGACTAATAAAAAGTGGAAGTTACAAAATTTAAAAAAAAATTGTGTTCTATTATCTTTATACTTTTTTCTGTTTGCATTCATCTAAGGGCATAATGTATGGACGTTAAGCACAAAATAAGAATTTATTTTAAGAAAAATAATAATGATAGCTATTTGATTAAAAACAAAATAAGCTTTTAAACAATGGTTTGTGATATGATTTTGAGTTTGAACTCATATAAAATTCACTCAGTATTATTGATTTAGTTTAATCGGACTTTACTTTTGTTACCGTCCATAAAAACTAATACATGATGTTTTATAGTAAAAACTAAAACTAGTATATTAAGAAAGGAACTCAAGGCAATGCTATACATGAACAGTCAAAATAACATAAATGTTATCAAGAAAACCATTAGTCAAAAGTATTAAACAACACAAGCAATATTAAACCCATATTGACACAAGAGCCTAAACAGGTCAACTAAAAAAACAGGGATCATAAAAAAATAATCGCTGAAGGTATGATTAGCTAAGGGTTTATCATGGGTGAAGAACCTTTTCTCCTATATTTCTAGCATTTAGTGCATGACCATTAGATTGAAACATTTTCAGCCTTATTTAAAGCAGAAGATTTCTTATTTTCAATTTTTAATTACGTTTTTATTGACGGAAGCCATAATGGCCTTATTTCTACATTTGTTTGATGGATAGTATAATAAATATTTTATAAATGAGGCTTCAATTTTTAAAATAATATATCCCCCCCCCCCCATCTTTGTGTCTTTCCAATATAATTTAGGATTTTCTGCCCAACTATATTAGGCTATTTTTGATTTATCTATTAGGTCTAATCACATGTCTTTTTGTGTTTATTAAATCTTATATTTAAAGGTGTTTCGTTTCATCAATGACTCAGTTTAAGATGTTTAATCTATATTATACAGATTAAGTTTGTATAATATAGTTTTAAGTGTCCTAATTACTATTTTTATATGTTTGGTTTGGTGAGATGTTGGCTAACAGCGTTTTTGATTATAGAAAGTAGTACATATTTTTTATTTCTTAGCACTGTGGCTAATTTATCTGATAATCTTGACACATAATGGATGTTATAAATGATGAGGGTTTATACACTTATGTATGGTCTTTTTTTGATTAAATTGTTTTTTCACTATTTGATATTATGTATTGAGGATATACTAATAGTAATAATAAAATTTTTAGCCTCTCGAATAGCTTTACTCTGTGGATTAGAGATATTGAATTATTTGCTAACTCATGGAATATCAATGATTGTATTGATTTGACACCAATATAAAATTACTTCTAAAAATGTGCAGAGAATTCAGAATATATATAAATACAGAAGAATTAACAATTTTAATTTGTTAAAATGAAAATCTACATAATGCCAACACTTTAATTAGCTAGTTATTTTTACAATTTTCTTTTGAGTACAACAAAGTTTTCTAGACTTTATCAAGTTTCCTTAAAGATATATCCTTAACTATGTACTTCACACCATATCTGAGGTGAGAGTAGACATATGCAAAAAATGGTATAATTGTAGCTAGACTGGAAATCCACGAAATAGCACAAAGTGCAAAACAAGGTGAATTAACACTTTAACCGTATCATGAATTTTCATTCACAAACAGTATCATCCGGTCTTTCAGACCGGATATTTTTTTCTTCATTTAAGTTATTATTTTTTTTACTTAAATTTCAAGATTTATTTCTATTTAGGTCATATACATGTATGTATGAACTAAAATTTGACATTACAGTGCTTTAAATTTTTTTAATTTATAACATTTTGTAAATAATCTGTATATATGTATAAAAAAATGGAGGGGAACAAAATGTGTTCGACAAAAAACACTATTTGTTTATTTATTTTCAAAAAAATTTCTAGCCCTTCTTGTCGGGCCGGGAAGTGGTCCTCTCAAAATGTTGCGTTAGGGCGTTCGTCTTTGCTTGTTTTATTCTCTCTCGCAGCAAACACTGTCATCTTTACCCCAAAAGAATTCAGACTCCCCCTCGGGAAGAACAAAATTTTCAACAATATAATGCATATCATTTTCATCCTCTATTCAGGGTTCGTCATTTAAACTCTCCCATCACTAGTTTCCCTGTCAGTATCAGAAACCAAATAATCAGGATCTTGATCCGAATCATCCACGTCTTCGTCACTTTCTTCATCTACATTGTTGAAAAGGAGTTGTAAAATATGATCATTGAAGTCAGCGTCATTCACTCTTATTTCCTGGGAATGAGCCATGTCAAACACAAAATAGATAAGGAACCCAAAAACAAAAACTATGTACAATAATATTTACACTGGTAGATACACTCACAAAATTTCAAACGTAATGCGTATCATCCGGTATCGCAGGCCGAGACTCGCCAGACACTAAACGTATTGTCCGGCAGTGGCGGCTTACTCATAAGGACTCTCGGACGCCGCCCCCCCAATGATAATATTATTTTAATAATGTAAATACCTATATATGTATTTAATTCTGTGGAGATAAATGAATTATGAATTGCCGCTATGGATTTCACCATCATTTGTAGCGGAAGTTTTACAATATAAAATATTTGACGAATGTATTCTGGAGTTCGGACGGTGGCCAGAGCGTCCCAGTTTCATTGCATTTAGTCATAGGCAGAGCTGAGGGTGCCGTGACGTCATTTACACAGCGTGTAATGGGCTTCTAGGGCAGAGTCCGAAGCTGCGTGCGCAGACATCAGTCAGTGAAGCCACCATAAATTAGATGTCCCGCATTACTAAAAACCTTGTTTTCGATGGGCAAAATAAGTTGGCGCAACTGTTCTAAATAGTGTCTCGCCACTCACACGAGTTGTTTGTTTATGTTTTTAAGTTTAACCCTTTGTGATTGTGAATGATAACATGCTTCCCTTAAGTGTATAAAATATAACAGAGCCCTCCCATTGCCCTTAACCATCGGCCGCTACTGTTGTCCGGTACAGAAGACCGTGACAAAAACACCGCTACATGCGGAAAGACAGCTCAAGGGCAACTGAAGGCTAAAAATAACTATTGGCCAGAAGCTACTTGACAGCTACTGAGCGGGAGAAATCAATCAAACTATCAGGTGTGCCAATTTTGTAGAGCCAAAATTCCCGCCCGGTCTCAGAGACCGGTGATACGGTTAAAGTATTAAGTTATCTTGAAAATAGATAAAATGTGATTTCTAGTTTATGTTTTGTCAATTATCATTCCTAAAAATTTTGACGAGTCTCTACTTGAGTCTAAGTGATTAATTTAAATTTGATTTTTACCACTGTTTACAATGAAGTTGATTTGAGCAATATTTTATTCAATTTTAGACCATTTGACAAAAACCAATTTTATGATTTACCAATAATAAGCAATGCAATCCACAAGATTCTGTATAAACTATTTTTTTCTTCTACAAGTTAAGTTAGGACTGCAAACAATCATTTGTGTTTGCATGACTACCATAAATTACAAAGTTTATGAATGAGAACTCTGTTGTTAACACAAACAAAAGCTTTAGAGAGGTCACACATCAAAGGTGCTAAATGCATTTTTCTATCCAACGAGCAAGTTACAGACACTAATGTATTATATAAGAAATTCTTTAGAGAGGCTTTTCTGACTCTCATTGATTGATAACTAAGTAATTTCTAATATGGTTTATTTATCTATTATTTAGACTATCTTAATTAGTACAAAAATTATTATCTCTGTTAAGTAAGCTAGTCAAGAAATTTCACCCTTGACAGTATTAGACTGACTAGAAAAATAGTTTAGTTACCGACCAGTATTGGTCTTTTTTTTTTTTTTTTTTTTTTTTTTTTTTTTTTTTTTTTTTTTTTTTTTTTTTTTTTTTTTTTTTTTTTTTTTTTATAAAACAAAGTCTTAAGGATGTCCCTACCTGTCTCTCGACACTCATTCCACAAATGAAAGATTATTATTGACTTCATTTTTCATAGTTAGGGAGATGTATTTAGAAGTGATATTAAGCAAGTCAATAAACTTTTAAAATTTATTATTACCATGAGGCCATTTGACAAAAATGTTGTTTACATAACTAAGCAATACTTTTGGTTTAAATTTGGAAGAATCTATAAATATATTATCATATATACAATTTAGTGGACAGCAATACATCACTTATTTATAATGTATCAAATCAGCTAATTTTGACATTTTCTTTTTTATTGTTAATGAGCTTGTTTCAGTATATAAATTGTTCACTAAAGTCAGTATTGTTTCAGGCTTAGAGAGAATTTCACAAACATTTGTGTTGTGTTATAATCAATTTAGTATCTAGTATCTCACACTTGGAAATTTTAAGAGAATGGAATTATGAACATAAGTGTTTTATAAGTTACACTTACCTTATTTTATGAATTCATGTATTTTGTTCCCTTGTATTCAGTATTTACAAAATATCAAGTATTCAACTGATTCTTGATTTCCTTTCTACTGTTTAGTTTGATTGTTTTTTAATAGAAACATTTGTTTGTATTTGTTTTATTATGATATATTATGTGTGTTTTTTACAAAGAAAATATAAGAGTTGCAAGCTTCATGAATTTCTAAAATAAGGTGGGTGTAGCTTTTAAAGTGCTTATGTTTATTAGTCCATTTTCTTCGGATTTCTAAGCCTATGGTTATGAAACATTAAAAATATGTGTAAAATTCTCTATAAACCTGTAACATACTGACTTTTGTGAATAAATTACATACTGGAACATGTAATGTTTTACAAAAAGTGGACGTTACTGAAAATGAAGCTATTTTTTAAAAAGAAATTATTTGAACTTGAAGAGTTCTTATTTTTCCTTGTTACAAAATAACAAATGAATTTTATTAATAATTGCACAGCAGTTTAGGGCGCCAGATGTGTTAACATCAATTTAAAAAAAAATTAATTTAATTATTTAAATCTCAGGGTGTAGTTCTTTTAAAAGTGTACTTACAGTGAAATATGGTATTGTAATGAGAACAATTTTGCTGAAATATTAACATAGATTTATTGAAACAAAGAATATTTATGCACAAGAACATATCATTTAAACATATTATGAAAAATAAACATGAATATTATTCTATATAATTTGGCTTATCTTTTTATCGTCTCAGAAGGAGACTAATTCAATGAATTTAAATCTTTATTTTAAATGTTGCAACAATTTACTTTTCTTTTTAATTTCAAATTATTTTGAAGATCTCTGAAAGAGATTTACTTTAAATATTGAATGCTTCTAAATTTTATTTATTTATTTATCTTGAATTATTTTCTTAAAAAACATTAAATAATCAAACATATATATATATATATACATATATATAGCCAAAATTATTAAAAACATAACATAAATTATTTAATCTAAAGTTAACATAAGATGTCTATACCACGACATCGGTTTTGTGTGAAAATTGTCCGAAGATAGACCTTCTGACGTGTCGTAAGTTGCAGTTCATTGGAATCGCCGGTTTCAGGAAAGTTCAGCTTTCGTATATACGCACAGCACTCTAGAAATCTTTTTCTCACAATAGTTCATAGCGTTTATGATTATAAAAGGAATGTTCATTCTAATATACGATTTTCGCCACGTGGTAAACGATCAGTTTAAGACTCGCGTATAAAGAACATAGTCTCTTAGTATTTTTAATCTTACAAACGCGAGTGTTCATTAAAGTATAATTACTAACTGTCAAGTCATTCACTTTATAGCAATTATTTCACTTGTCTGTCCATTGTCCACACTGAGTCTATAATTCATTAACCACATTTACATTGTCATTAAAAACACTCTGTATCACTTTTCTAACCATTTTATACGTTATTAATCTCTATTTGAGACAAGAAATCAAACATATTACATTTTATGACACAACTAACCAACTCTGCTCTACAATCTAAGACACCTGGTCTCTCTAGACGTTGGACTTATACTTAGAATACGTCCGATCACTTCAATTGCCAGACTTAGAATGAATACTCGCCACGAGCTCTCATATTTCCGGAAACCGTTCCTTACTGGGCTGTTATTTTTCGCTGTTGCAAACAGTTCACACACCCTTGTCTTTTCACACAGATTATTAAACACATGTTATTAATTAAATTATATTAAAATTAAACATATTCATTTCTTTTCTAGTCTTGAAAATCTATTTTTCCTTTTTTTAAATGAGTTTACTAAATACAAATTATGACTTGGACAAACTGTCTCTGTATACTTACCCGCGGATTTTAAACCTATTATAGATTCTGATTTTTCACATTACCACAAACAAGCTAGTTAAATAAATTGGAAAAATCAAAATGTCAAATCAGGCAAGTTGATACAAATATACTGAATATAATAAAAGTAGTAATAATGTATAAACATAGTATCTAGTGACAAATGAATCCATCTTTTATAAAACTAGATTTTAGATATATTGGTTTTGTCATTGTAATTTCAGGTTCATTCATGTGATGAATCATGTCTGTAAAAAAGGCAAGCAAACTAATTAAACTAAGAATCCAAGAGTGTCAACTAGTTGATCTTAAAATCTGATATATTGATTTTTAGGTCTTGACCCTGCTGGTCCTGAATTTGCAACCGACTTCTCTGCAGCTAAGTTAACATTCTTAGATGCTGATTGTGTACACTACATTCAAACAAATAGATTTATTTTTGGAACAAATTATGAATTAGGGCATGCTAACTATAAGTTCAACAGCCGTGCAGTTCTTCAGCCAGGATGTTGTAAGTGTTTAAAAAAGACAAAAAATGCTACTCTATACGATGTGGCAATTATGCTGTTGAAAATTAAATAACCAGACTGGTGCTGCAAAACATTTTATTGATCACCAGTTACATTACAAAGTTTTAATCCCCTTCAATGTACTCACCATACTGATCCCTACAATGCTCCATACGAATTTTTCAATGTTCAAAGCAGTGCTGGAAGACTACTTCTGTCAGCTTGTTGAGAATCTCAATTGCTTTTGCTTTTACCGGTTTCACACTGTCAAATATTTTCTCCTTGCTTCGATTTGACCTTAAAAAAGTCACAGGGCACCAGGTAGGGCAAGTAGGGTGGGTTGTCTAACATAGTGAGACCACATTTTGCAGAAAACGCCTTTACAGACAATGCAGATAAGGCAGGCACATTGATTTGGTGAAGCATCCAGGAATTTCTCTTCCATAAATCGGGTCTTCGTCTTCTCACTTGTTCATGAAGGTCTATGAACTCTGGCTCTTCCAATGCATTGATTGGCGCTTTGTTTCAGGATCATAGGTAAAAAACCACGATTCATCACAAGTAATCACTCTGTCTAACAATTCTGGATCATTGTCATCACAAATGTTCATTCTCGATTTTTTATTGCTATGGAATGAGAAGTTTTGGCAGCACTTCAGAATCTCACTAGGCAATTGCTGCAGTCAGACTAGGCGATGTACAACAGTACCCATTTTTTAAAATAATTTTTTTACCTTTTTGGGCTGTGATAACCTCCGTCAGAGGCCTCACCGACGTCGACCTGAAGGTCTTTTGCCGCACTGTGCCCATAGAGCTCAGGGTAGAGGAAGCTTCAACAGGGACAGATATGTTGAAACTTGCTGCAGTGTATTCACTATTTACAGCTAGCAGCACCAGTTCGGTTATTTAATTGGCACACATCGTATATTGGAAATTAAGCTAATATATACATTGGCTTAATAAATGTTTGTTGTTATCATTTTTAGTTCTATATTACTTTAAAATTCATAAAAATAGACTTAAAAAAGTAGACTTTTTATCAAACAAAGTTGACATTTGTTTTCAGTTACTACTATGGGTCAATCTACATTTGATAATATAATACTGTTATCCATTACCGAATCTAGAATTAGTCTAGAGAAATGTTGAAATATATCTTGTTAATACTTTGAGGATGGCAGCTATGACATTTGAATATGAAGCAAATTGGCATTTTATATTATTGCTTTAGAATGAAGCATTCAAGCACATAATCCAATGAGGTACTGAGATTGTCTTTTAGTTGGGTTTGAATATTTATTCATACATAATACAAGATTAAATGGTGGTAATATTAAAAATTTTGGTTGGTCATTAGGTGGAATATTTTTGTCTCAGAGTAACTTTTCTTTCCCATATTGGCCAACTGGGTAAGAACCTAAGTGGGTATTCTAATCAGTTAGATATTTTATGTTTTCTCTTGTGAAAAGCTAGGGAAATAGACTTGAAGTTGTAACTCACTGCTTTTATCACACGTATGGTCATTGTCATGAAACTTTTAGATCATAAACATTTTTGTATTGAATTTTGTTTAGTATTTTGATTGTAAATTGGTGTGTATTTACAGTTTATTTTATATATTTTTCCTCTACTATTATGAGTTAGTATCTTCTTCATCTGTAGCCTACAGGTATCTGGCATAAATACTTTTTTTTTTGTTTCATCATTAGTTTTCATTATATGCATATTCCAATAATTTTAACATTTAATAAGTTGTTAAACAAGAACAATCTAACAGTCCATTCAAACATCCACGGTTTTATTTTTGTAGATAAAATTATTGTAAATACTGAAAAGCCAGATGGAAGCTACTCCCCTCCCTTCCTCCCATGAAGGTATGAAATGTTTATAAGTAATTTTTGTGACTTGGTTTTGAATTGTAAAATCATAAAAAAATAAAATGCTATTGCACTGTATTCTACAATCAAATTATTTGATTTTAAAGTATATAGTTTAATATTTTGAAGATTCTATCGTAAATAAAAAATAGTATATTTCATCACTAGGACCAAAAGTGAAGCCTTTTGATATAAGTCAAGTTTAACGCCAAAGCGGAGCCGAGGCCGAAGAATGAGCGAGGATCAAAAAGCTTCTTTTGGTCCTAGTGATGAACTCTATTTTTGTTGTTTACACTGATGACCGACGGTATTTGATAGAATTCCATTTTAACAAATAAAACACAATTTTTCTTTTGTAAATTCTATAATTTATTTGGTCTAGCCGACCATGGTTTCGCCAGTTACGGCATTGACCAGGCTCTTACAAGACTGTCTGGTCAATGCCGTAACTGGCGAAACCATGGTCGGCTAGACCAAATAAATTATAGAATTACAAAAGAAAAATTGTGTTTTATTTGTTAACTATATTTTTTGTTATACTGCAAACATTATAAGAAAACAATTTCCCAAAAATTAAAATGTTATAATCTATTTACCTTCAAAAATTTACACAAGTTTGCAGCTATTAAAGCTGTTTAGTTTATGTTAGTGGTAACTAACACTTATTGCCTTTCCATGTCATTCATTGTATTTTCCAATATTTTCAGGACTTATCAAAAATACAACAATTAACTAAAATCGATGGTAACCGCTGTTTTATGGGTTATTTACAATCAAGAGTATCAGTTGTTTTTATAGAATCCTTTATAATCATTAAGTATAAACGAAGTAACAGCTGATGACCTCGACCTCAGCTGATGTTTTAGGTTCTAGGACTAAAATGAACAACTTTAGTATCTCAATGCATGTATTGAAAACAGCTGTTTTTAAAGCAGTAAGACGAAAAAATGATTAATAAACAAGAAATATTCTATTGATTAATAAACTTATAGTTATAGCAAATAATATTACAATTTTATTTGTATACTTTATTATATAGTTACTCCAGGATGCAGCCATTTTAGAGCAGTTGAATACTTTGCTGAAGCTGTTAAAAATCCAGGTACATTCATTGCAGTTAATTGTAATTCATATGATCAGTTTATGGAAAAGAAATGCAATGAGAGCAGGTCTGTTATTGGATTTCCAGTTGATACAAGGTAATTGATTAATTTATTATTAAAGCTATGTGTTAACTTTTCTTAAATTTGGAAAGGTCATCTGTTAACTGCATATAATGAAAATGACAGAGTTTTTGTTGTATTGTAAGCATTACCATATTGTTGTTAAGATGAATATAGTTATGTACTATTTTTTTACTAAAAAAATGTTCTATATGTTTAGCTAGTAGTTGCAACTTTTTTTATCAATTACAATTTTTTTAAATCATTTATTGTATTCAATGTTTGAAATATGTAATGATTGTCTATCGCTATTAACTCTGGAATGGAAAGCCTATATACAATCGCGTGTCTCGAAAGCTGTCGTAATATTTTTGACTTTAAAAATAATTTCAAATATTCTTAAAGAAAAATGAGTTCTAATAAAAGTAAGCAATGAGATAACTATTTCAATTTATTAACAATTCAAAATACATTAAATAATATTTTTATGACATTGGATTATCACATAAAATTTAAAATTGTAGTTTAAAAAAGCAGTTTTTTGAATTATTTTAATTAAGGTTACATAACAGATTTTTGTTTAGTAAATATATATATATATATATATATATATATATATATATATATATATATATATGAAGAATCAATTACTATAAATGAGAAGAAAACAGATTATCTTAATTATAAAAATTTGTAATGATAAGTCCTTTAGTCTGTGTTGTCTTCCACTCTTGACATACATCTGGCCATGATGTTCACTACAGAATGCCTCCTTGCAGCTGCTGCAGAAACTGGTTGTCATGCGCCTTTTCTGCAGGGTATATTTTGCATGTTGTCCTTGTACTTTTTTCCAGTGGCACGAAATTAGAAGCCTAATCTCTTCGCAAAAACCTGTAAGATGATGGTTCGCAGAGATCATTGCAAGGATGCACATTTTAGTCTCTCTTCCATCCATGACGTAATAAGCTGCTTATAAAGTTCTTTTAGGAATGTATTTCTTGTTAAGGTTTTTCTTGCTTCTTTTCCATGACTTCCTTCTTTATGATCCAAGAGTTTATGCTTCCCATGTTTATAATACCATAGAAAAGGCACAACAGCTATTTTCTGGTTTTTCTCGAACAACTTATGGCATTGCAAAGTATCAAAAGCATCAACACCTCTCTTTGTTTGGTTGTAATGCTCAACTATTAGTGGTTTTCCTAACTCAGAGATACTTTTTTCTTCATGCATTATGGACAAAAAACAAATAACTTTATTTTTCTTGACTTTATATGAAACATGAGTTGTTTTTCTATCAACGAGAAACTGTGAGTCTCCTACAGGTCTTCCTTTTGGATTCAACATTAATCTAAGAATTTAAGGTTTATTTGATCTTAAGTGCCAATAATTGTGGTAAGCTTCATTAGATATTGAAGAAGTTTGTGTGCCAAGGGGACATGAGTAAACCAATTGTCCATGGTAACATTTCTGTTTGTACCATGGGCAGTCCTTGTAAGATCATGAACATAGTGATGGTTTGCTGGAACATTTTTTGGAGTTGATCCTTTCCCAGTGTAAACTTCTGCATTTATCATATATTTAGAGCCTACGTGACATCCTAAAACTATTTTTATGCCGTACTTAGCAGGCTTTTTGGCATAAATATTTTAAAGGGCCACTTGCCACAAAAACTAAGTAGCTGATCATTTATAGTCAGGTATTTTACATTGACTAATAAATTCGCCCCACAAATCTCTAAAAGCAGCCATTTTGTCTCTATTTCTTTTTCCTGGCGAGTAGTCCTGTATCAAACCTTAACAGTTAAGGAGAAATTGAAATCTCTTCACACTGAATGCAGCTCTGTAAACTTTACCAGTAACAGACAAATCAAGCATTTCTTCTAAACTTAAATAGTTATCATGGTGAGCTGCTGAAAACAAAAGAATTCCTATGGCTACATTAATTTCCACAGCATTTGTTAAAGCATGAGTTGCTGTTAAATTTGGGTATTTTTCTTGTTTATTGGCAATTACAGTATTTGTAAAATCTACAATTTTATCGATCATGTTTTTCATTATGAAAACTTGAAATATTTCTTAAAAACCTACAGCAGAATTAGCTCATTCCTTTATTTTGCGACCTCTATAGACAATATTTCTTGGAGCCGCCCTTGTTGTTGTGGTCCTAGATTCAGTTTTCCAGCAATGCCCATGCTTACTTTTTAATACTCGAGTTGTTCCAGAAGAGTCTGTACTACCATTTTGTGTAATTATAGAAATAGTATGTAGTTCTGTTGAGTTATTGTTGCTCTTATAATTATGTCCCTGGTCGAAGTGTTGAGGATGTTGTGTGCTAGTAGAAGATAGATTTACCCCTGGGTTGTTCTGGTTGGAAGACGTGGGGCTGACTTTCTTTGGTTATGAACCCAAGGCTTTCAAAACTTTGGTAATATTTGTATGTAAACCAACACTTCCTTGATGCTCACATTGTCTCTTACCTTTTCTAATAGAACCATTATCGTTGGGAGTGAAACAGTCATCTGAAGAAAATGTACAGAATATGATAGTACATTATCTTCCAACTCACTAACATTTGAACCTTCAGGTATCGAATAAGAATCACTATCACTGCAAAAATCTAACATATTACCAATTTCTGAAGAGTGTAGAATCATTGTAAAAATTTAAAAATCATAAATGATTGTATTTAAAAGTTAAAAGTATTAAATCATGTTTTTTAAAACTTAATTAAGAATAAAACTATTTAACAAATCATAAATAAAAAACACATCATTTATAAATGTTGAAATTGAACACAAGTAAAAAAGTAACATAGAAGGAAAGCTGTAGTAAATTTTACGAAACAAGTACCTCAGCGAGACAATAGAGTTATCATGAACACAACCACAAATTCACTGATCTTGGAAGAGGAAGATGCTTAGACAGCCAAACTGAGAGTACAATCAGGTCAAAAACATAGTCACTACAAATAAAATCAATCTGATGGTCGTGTATTTTACAACGGCTTTCCATTCTAGGGTTTACAAATTAAATATCTTCTTCAATATAACACAATTCTGACCTCATGATTTTATTTGATTAAAACTTAGATGGACTTTAATAAGAGACCTTACATGTTTAATATATAAATGTATATGTCCAATTATACTGATATACATGTTCATTGTTTTAATTTTGGTTATAAGTTAAGCTCATTTATGCCCTTTGGTGACTTTTTGGGACTTTATGACTGCAGTGAATATTGACAATATGCATGTGTAATTTGTAAATAGACATCATTTCGTTAAAAAGCATGTGCTGTGATGTCATAATGTGATTTAAAAACTAAATTCGTGTTTAAGTTTATTTAAAATAATATTTCAGAAATATATGGATTCAATACTGTTCAAATTTGTTTTTAAAATTGTAATACATTTTTATTCATATTTATTAGGAAAGATTCTGAAACACAAGATAATTTAATTTCTTAACAGTCGAAAGAGACAAACAAAATATTTTTATCCATTTCTCCTCCTTATTTGATGACTGTTTCATACAAAAGAAATAAAAAGGAATGTTGAATTGAGAGAAAAAATAAAATCCATGTTAGTAAACTATTAAAATAAATTGTTATTAAGTATATTATAAAGCGTTATTGGTTCTGCATAACGACAAGATATTTTATAAACTTCACTATTTTCTAACATTTCTTTTTTATCTTTATTATTAACCAATATTTTTCCTAGATTTTTTGTACAATAAAAGGCAACTTTACAATTATATTTAGTTGATATAAGGTTACTGATTTTATAACTAGTTCTGTTGATATGAGATAATTTACAATATTTAACTATTTCAATGCTATCATTATGAGAAGAGTAGACTAAATTTTCAGCTCTTCACTTTAACTTCTTTCTTAAAATTATTATCTATTAAACTAACATTGTACTTATTATTAACTGCAATTTGTTTAACGACATTCAGTTCATCATTGAAGTCATTAGGTGAGAGAGGTACAATAATAAGTCTATATGTATCATGCTGTGAAAAGCAGCATGTTTATGTCTGATAGGGTGATTAGAACCAGCAGGTATTACTGTATCTGTATAAGTTGGTTTTCTGAAAATTTTAAATTTATGATAACTATCAGTGATACATTGCTTTATTGCTTTATTTTATCCTTGAATATGGAGTTTTAACAAGAAATATCTGCTGTTACATTAAAATTACTTATATTAAAGCTGAATTTCAAGAGAAGCTGCTTTGACTTATTTTAGCTGAATCTTTTTGTTATGCTGTATATCAAAGATTATAATTTGAGTTTCTATATTGAGTTTTCAAATCCTACATGTTACATTATGCAATAAATTTAATGTTCTAGGCAATCAGAAATTTTGAAATCAATGTTAGTTGTTGATTTCAATACAACTTATAATGTTTATATTTTTTGGCTACAACTTCAAATTTGATATGGGTTTGTACATATCTAGGCAGCCATATATTCCGAAAATCCATTATACCCCTATAGAAAAGAATTTAAAAGTATTTGGTATATGCTAGTTTTAATTACATGTATTCACTGAGCTATACATTATTTGAAGCAATATAAGGTTGACATGGGTTTGTATGTTTTTGGTGTATTTCCTCCAATCTTATGACACAAAGATTTAAATAAGTTAAATTAAGTAAGTCATACCCACAATCTAATGGAGTGCAACCAAAATGTTTCGAGCCAATAGAGTTACACAGTGTTAGATATGAAATATTTATTTAGTTTTCTTTTTGCATAAAAAGAAATATTGTCCTTAGCATTTTTAATTTAGAGGATTAATTATTTCATAAATAAGTCACATGTTTAATGTTATCCTACTACTTAGATATTTATTTTAAAACTACTATTAATTAAAGCTTATTTGTTTTTTTTTTAAATGCTTAGTCGATAATTTTCTTTTAAACTATTAGGGTAAGCAAAGTTAATTTCTGAAAAATAGAAATTGTAAAAATATTGATTTCAAATAATTACAATGTCTCAAAAAATTAGTGTGCATGAGTTAAATTAAACTATGTTTAATAATTTATATGTATGATAGAGAATTATACTAAATATAACATGATTTTTTATTTTATAGTGCTAAAGGGTTATATTTTATAACAACCAATGGTGATGAACCATATGGTCGAGGAGAAGAAGGCGTCAAACCAGCCAATTCATGAGTGAAACATACATAATAAACTAATATTTATATATTTATACATTATAATTTATATACAAATTAAAATGAGAGAAAAGCAAGTTTATGAAAATTATTATAAATAAATAAATTCTTATTCATATTTTAAATACTGAGTTTTTCTTACCTCATCTTATTTTCATTGACAAATATAATACATTTATAGCATTTTTGATCAATTATTACTTATTGAGCTATAGACTATAGACTCAATGCTGCCATAACTTGTCAGCCTTGTGTTTTCAATAAAGTGGTGTTATTGAAGTTGGTTTTATTTTCTCGTAATAAATTGTGTTTTTCCACAATTTGTATGTTTATGTAAACTTTATTACAGTTAAACTTTTGCAAAGATTACATAAATATTTCCAAGGTAGATTATTAGCTTTACATCTAATTGTTTAAATTACTTATTTAATCAAATTAAATTTTCATTGTATACAAAGCCATTTTTTGTACCACTTTGGTTTAAGAACGATTCACTACACTTATAATTTTTGATGGGTATTTAATATTTAAAAATTGTATTGGTTCATGACTTTCATCTCATACAATCGTTGTTGACATTGGTGTTGATGTTGAGGGAGTTGAAACAAGTTCACTAGCACAAATATTGCTTTCTACAACAGATTCACAGTGATTTTCAGAGCTCAAATGTTTACTTACTGTGTTACTCAGTGGCATGGCAGTCATACTTCACTTTCTTAGAAAACATTGTGATTTTCTGTTTTTCACTATCCCATTATAAACAAACAGCATCAAGATATAACCTTACCTACTGACAAATACAGGCAAGATAAGTTTAATTTAGATGGCTAACTCCCACCACCTTTTCAGGGACAGGGTGATCTTGACAAATGCATCATATATGGGTATATGGAACTGAGATTGTTTTGAAGTGAATTGCCAAATACGCCGTGTTCCCATTATTCGATTAAACTTAGTACTTTTTTAAGACGTTGGTGTATAATATTACATAATAGGCCTATGTATTATTGATTTATCAAAGTTAAGTGTTTCTTTACACATTTGATGCGCTATTCATGATACATATATTTTTAAAAGAACAGTTTTATTCACAACATTTTGTAAACTTTGTGATTGTTATAAAATATGACCTTGTTTGTTTTTAATATTATTATTCTGATTTTTTATTTAAGAGAGGAAAATAATTTGCTCGACTATGGGCGCCAGGTAATTTCTTCTTACCAATTTAAAAAAAAAAAGAATTTAATTATGATCAAAAATATCTCGAGGGCTAGAGTTCTTTTTACAGACGTACTTGGCTCAGGTGATTTAAATAAAGATTGAAAATCTTTTTTCTGCTGAAATTTCACATAACATTTATTGATTATTCAAAGAAACATCCTACAAATATCATTAACAAAAATTCATATTTATAAATACTAGTTATCATTTAGTTTTATTAAACAAATCATTGATTTGTATTTCCTTAATTTTGTTACTTTCAAATTAATCAACTTTATCTTTCAATTGCTTCTATAAATAAAATGTTGCAACAGGAATTTAATTTATGAAATTTTGAGTAACTTTGCAGTTATGAAAAATTCTTTGTTTAAAAATTTTAATTCTTATTATTTCCTCCTGAAATAATCTAATCTATAAGCTTTTTTAAGTAAACGAACATGTACAAAATTTAATTTAAAACATATTACAGATTATTAAAGAAATAGGTATTGTATAGCGTTTATACCAAAACGCCGATTATTGTCTGTACAAGAATAGAGAACTGATGTCCAGCAAGTTGAAATTCTACAGCTCCTCGTTGGTTCTCCATCATTCAAAAGTCGTCTTTTCAAATAGTTTGAGAATCTTCATAACTCACTAACACGTTCAGTCTTATTGTAATGAGAATTCATCACTATTCTTATAACATGAATTATTAAATGTTAATGTCTTAGAAAACCACGTGAGTCTATTGTCCACTGTAACTGTTCAGTCCTATTGTAATGAGAATTCATCACTATTCTTATAACATGAATTATTAAATGTTAATGTCTTAGAAAACCATATGCGTCTATTGTCCACTATAACTGTTCAGTCCTATTGTAATGAGAATTCATCACACTTCAACTTTCTTAATACGGCTTTTAAAAACACAATCATCACCTACAAACGCTGGATTAAGACTGACTTTAACACAACCATCACCTGCAAACTTCCAACTAAGACTCTTTTAAAAAACACATCTTGTCACTCCAAACGCTGGATTAAGACTGACTTTAACACAACCATCACCTGCAAACTTCCAACTAAGACTCTTTTAAAAAACATATCTTGTCACTCCAAACGCTGGACTTCGACTTTTTAACACAACCTTCCCCTCCAAACTCTGTTCCAGGACTGACCAAGACCACGAGATTCTTTCTCTCCCGCGTCCGCCAAAAAAGTCCTTGACGCATCATTTCATCATATTTTGTTAAAAATCACTTTTGTATTGTTTTTCATTGAAACATTTATTATACATTTTACTAAGACTAAATATTGTACAAAATTGTTTTCTTGGATGCTTTTTGTTAATAATTTACAGCTTTCTTTACTTAATTTTACCACAATTACATACGCTACGACCAATCAGCTTCCTTGACCCATATTCCACAGAGCCAATCACGACGCGTCTTTTCATCCTATATTTTACTATACTACAACTTTTATATTTTTTCTGACTCTTCCTAAAATTTGACACCTCTGACCCCTCCCTGGTTTGCCGCTCAAGATAAATATAATCTAAATATTAGTTGGTATTATTATTTTTGAAATGTAACTGATATGAAATAAATGAAGTGGGTTCATAACCTATTTAGTTATCTTAAAATTCTAATTAACTGAAAATGTATATAAATAATTATCTCAAGAAAATATTGTTTATTAGATAATATTATTTGTTGTTTGTACATAGTTTTCTTTTTGATTGTCTTTGCTGACATCTACTAGAACAGGTAGAAAACTTAGGTAAGATTACTTATTACTCTTCAAAAAATCTCAACTCTTCTAATAATCTCTATTTATTCTAATTGAATACCTTAATTTGTGCACCTTCACACATATAAGGATCCTTCCATTAGAACCCCACTGCCCCATTATTTGGAAAATAAACAACTACAATCTGTGCCTTAAGAATGTTTTTTCTCCTAACAACTGAATTGTCAGTATATGGCTCCCTCTCAGGATTCTCTGAGATTCATTGACAAGTACTTTCATAATTGCAGTTTATTATACAGAATTCCGAAGAAATAGTTTAATACCGTACACTGGATAAGAAAACATGATTTATTAATCAATGTATTTTTTAGTAACATATTCAAACTGACTCCACTATTACAGCTGCAATTATGTACCACTTGCCTTTGATTTTAATTTTATTTCTTTATATTTATTATTGTTAACTGTTAACACAGTTAATAGAGACCAATAATAGTAAATAGTAAATATATATTATAACGAAATAGAGGGCTCCCAAAAGGTCAGTGCTCGGCAGGCCATAAATTGTAAAGAGTTGAAAGGGTTGACAGCTAGAAAAACTATTATAACATTAGTCATGGATCTCAAGAAGTCAAATAAACCATTCCAAAAGTCAATGCCTTCAACCGAAAATGTTTGAAATGGACCAATGAAATAAATTGCGTCAGTCTCGAAATAACGTACAAGATTTAAAATAAGCCAATGAAGGAAGAGGATCGGAAGAAAGCATTTGAAATTAGAACTTATATATAGGGGTGGAAGAGAGGCGCACGAGGTTGGTTCTTTTTGTTGTTACTGATTGAAGGAGGGAGTTCCGGAGCAAGTGTTTCCTTAGTAGAAAAGAAGATCGTTGTGAAAGATTTAGCCGAGATCAAACGTCAAAATAAAATAGTATCTGCGTCTTTTTTTTTTGTATAAGTATTAATAATAATCTCCGAAGAATCGTTTAAAAGATAATCGTCGTCACAAAAGTGAGTGAGAAATAAGTGTAAGAAGAAAAGAAGATTCGTCGAAAAGATCAAGGCAAATCGATCCATCCACTGGCAGTCTACACGGGAACCACGTGCACGGAACCAGGAACATCGGAGCAGTGAAAAACTTCCAAGCGATAAGTAAAAATAACTGGACAATCTCAATTAAATAAACTACCACCAAATTCTATTTTATTTGTAAATTATAGTCACCAAAGAACCTCACGAACCCGTAAAGAGAAAATAAATAAAAATTAATAAAATAATACATTTCAGTTAGCCGGAGCATTTTATAATAATAAATTAAAAGTAAAAAATTTAAAAGTAAAAATATGATGGACTCTTATTTCTTTATTTAGGTTAAGACATAGTAGAATTAGAAATTTATTTAACTATGTACTTAGAATAAGTAGTAGGTTAAGACGTTAGTGTATAAGTATAAAGTGCATCAGATTTGGACAATAATTGATTTTATATTGTAAAAGATTTTAAAACTCAATGTTATGAAATAATAAAAGAACATCTTAAATTCTAATTGTGTTGATGTCAAAATATTTATTGAGCTTGAAACATAAGGTAACTTGGATTGTAAATAAATTTTTGATTCAAACTGTCAATAATATAATATGTTGAAAAAGGTCGATATAGACTAATGTTTTTGTTATATTTGTATCTTTATAATGTTGTTTATAATAACAAATATATTTTAACAATTATTTATAAGTGTTGATATACTACCTTAGGCAATGATAACTTGGGACACAAACTTGATGTAAAGGAAGGTTAGTGGCAGACTGGAGCTGTGCTTAATTCGATTTTCTAGGGATATAGTGCAGCCTCAGTGGTATAGGCCTTATATATAGGGACCTACTATTTACAGCTCAAGATAAAGTCTTCTAAGAAGAAACTAAGCTAACATTAAATTTATTTGTATCTTAATGTTTAAAATTTGAACTTTATTAATAGAACTTTTTTCATGCTTACAAAAATGGAAAAGAAGAAGAATTGTTTGTCTTGTTTTCTGTTTTTGTATATATTGTGGAATCAAAATTTTTTGATTTTGGAATTTGAAGGTAGGTTACCTGTCCTACAAGGAAAAATACAATTTTCTTGTATTGGGTCTCAGAATTGGTTTTTAAGAAAAAGATTGACAAATGAAGATCTAAAAGGTTCTAAATTCTACTGGATTATTTTTATATCATCTCTGCAAAACTACAAATTTGGGGATTAGCTAAGGTATCAACAATAATACTTAAAATCCTTTACAGTGTTATTTATTGAAATTGGTTGTAAATACTTGATTTAATAATGATGTAATTTGAATAAATTTTGATGAAAAATGAAGGTTATTGGTATAACCAATCATCATTACGTAAGGAAATCACTAATATTATTACTAATTTAGAAATAGTTATAATGCATTAAAATATGTGTAGTAGTTTGTTTAGAGCCGCGAGAATGTTTAGTATTACAATCTGAGAGTAATGAAATATCATGGCAAATCTACTACATATATTTTTTTAATAAATGTCTAGGTTTACAATGGAGGCTTATTCACAAAGAAATCAAACCATGATTTAACCCTTTCAGGAGTGCACAGATCAAATGATTTCAGGCCTAATGATTAGTATAGTCAAGTAGTGAATGCTAACGTTATGGCTGTGGTAAAGTCACATAAAAAAAAATTTATACCAAACCATCTATGTTTCCTTGGGTTGTACTGTCAAATGACAGCCTCCCTTTCCACAACATTAGTGACTCATCTATCACAAGTTTCTGATAAGACTTGAAAACTGAGTTATATTTCAGTTTCAGAGCTTCAATTAATGTACGAAATTAATAAAATATAACACCATCAGTTGCAAGAGAGTTGTCATCTAAAGCAGTATTCTCAATAAAAGTAAGAATCTATCCTGACTAATTTATTTAACTTAGAGAAAACTGGAGTTTACAGAAGAGGATAAGTACTCCAGTATTGCTTCATGTTATTTTTGTTACAGTGAGGCATAAGTAACAAGGTAGTAAAAAAAATAATAAAATTCATCAGCATTTTTGTCTGTCTAAAGTTTTACCTTGGACAATGTTTTTTGTTTTTAACACATTTTGGCATATTTAATTGTTTCATAAGCAATATGTGAAACAAGATCACATTCAAACAATTATTCTTAAGAAATATTGATTTTCTGGCATTATTGTTACTTATTTCTAATAAAACCCCAGATTGATTCTTGTCAAATATAAAATGAGAGTTATTTTGAAATTGTCATTTTGTTACCAGTTATATGTTTGGCAATAATTAGAATTTAAATTACTTACAGTTTGTGTGAATAGAGTGTTCTCTGTTGTGATACAACCACTGTATATAATTTATATAACTAAAGAATGCAACAAATCATCTCGCAGCTGAAACTATTTTTATAATAATAATCAGGGATTATTGTGTTTATGACCCTGGTGGAGGTAAAGGTTTATATGGAGCTAATTATAAGCTTAGACATTTACCATAAATTGTCACCAAGTAGGTGTATCCTCAAGTAGATGAGGACTATTTTATGAGTGATTGTTCTGTTATGAGTAGATGAGTGATTGTTCTGAAAAGTGAACAATCACTTTACAGAACTTCTCACATGACTGTTTTAATCACTGTTGCTAAATGATTATTAACACATGATATGATCTGATTACTCAATTGACACATATAATATACAGTATAAGATGTACTTTTGAAAAGTTTAATATTTGTTATCCATTATTACAATTACGATACTCAAAATAAAAAGTGCAGATTTATCAACATATTTTTATTTAGTTTTTTTGAATTAAAAGTAAATAAAATATAATTTTAATGTAAATTGAATATTTTAAATCATTTCAACAGATTGAGTGTTCGTTGCCAGCTGGGAACATGCTGACATAACAACAGTTGTTGTGGGTTAAGTCCAAGAACATGGTCAAGTGTGTTGTATATCGTAACACAGTTCCTAACAAAAAATCTATATTTTGTTGTATCATAGGATTGTAAATATTTGTTTTATTATGTAAAGAAAGTAAGTATGAGTATAAAAAAGAATGGTGCTGGATGTTTCATATAAATATAAATATAAACGTACTTGAGGAAGCACTATGCTTATTTTATTGGCAATTTAATATTATTAGACTATAGAAATAAAAAAAGGTAGATAAAACAAGTTGTTTACAAAGTCAATTGAAAGAGAGAACAGTGAATTAGTAACATAGCCTTTGAATAGAATCCATTTAACTATGGTCTATGATTACACATGACATATTGAAAGCTACAGTTACATTTTCTGCAAGGGCTAGAGTGTACCGCATTGTTTCCAACTACTATCTTCACCGTTCTACTTAAGAGACTTCTCTATTTGCTAAAGTTGTTTGCAGGAGACAGAGACTCTGGAACACATCTTGCTGAAGCATTATTCTCTAAACCCTACATGAGAAACGTTTAAAACCATTGTTGCTAGACAGAAAAGGTTTAAAAATACACATTGATCAAGAATACGTAACAGCATATTACAGACATCGGGTTATTTCAATCACTTGATACTGGATCCCTGTTTCAAGAATTGAGAATGAGTTACAACAAAATACTGTGTACAACATCCAACATCCAAGCTTCCAATTCATACAACTTATGAATTGGATGAAAATATTAAACTGTGAACACACAGCTTTAAAATTTGGTTGATGTGGACCTGCATGAAAATAGCAAAGTTTGCAATCACGATACATCCATTATAGCATAAAGTTTTTTATGTAGTTATAATTTTTATTGAGAAGGGAATGATATTTTATGTATATGAAGAACAAAGATATTTTAGTGTTATTCTATCAGGGACTAAATCCTAGTAAAGAAATTATTACATAGACTACATTAAATTTTAGAGTAACAATGGCCTGCAATTAACCAAAATAAACAGAATTAAACATTTAGTTGTATATATTATTTACATTATATACACACTACCTTGTTGACATAACTTTTAGTGAAAAGATCACAAGCTGTTGCATGTTGAAGGTCAAAGCCAAAGTAGCTCTATGAAGTGTTATGTAGTCAGGCGATTACATGTACCATTGGAACTAACCATAAAACTGAAAACTTCTTAATTAACTTTTTTCACAACAACTTAGAACAATAAAAAAGTTTAATAAAAGTGTTTCGGTACCAATCGGAACTGTTCTAAGTCAGACTTTTACGATAGATCTTTAACTTGCAAACTTTGATTACTTATTGTAGACTACCCCTACCAGTGTGTACTTGATTGAGTCCTAAGGTCAAGTTATACAAGTAGTATTGTTTAAGTTTTCTTTAGGTGGGGCTAATAAGCCCATAAATTCTAATTTATACATTTTAACATCAAATATCACTAAAAGCTTGATTTTTAAAAAATTGAGTGTGTTTAACGTAATATTTTTTATTATGACATCAGTTTGTATGTATCCTCACATACATAAACAAACATCATCTAATACAAAATAAATTGTTATAAATACAATCAATTATTTATTTCTTAGTGATGTTTATTTATTAGCTAAATGAGTAAATTTACATGGTTTTGGAACAATACAGTATCAAAGAACATGCTGACACTAGTTGATCACATGATAACAGCCAAGTGGTAGAGTGCATGCTGGTCTGGGGTCTAGTTTAACATATTGCCCCCAAGGGATGATTTAGTACACGGCAGAGCGATACAGCATGCACATAAACAATGTTTCAAACTTGGTAGTATATTTTTTATCTACACGATTCTGATTTTATTTTGCTTTCCAACTGAATCAAGGATTGGTACATTTGATAGTTTGGAGAAAATCAGATGTAAATTAAATAATTAAAAATTAAATACTACATCAATACAGTACTCAGTGAAAACTAAATTGCAATTCCTACCTTGGTCTAGAGAATATGAATGTATGCTATAGACATGAGATGGTTTTGTGTTTCAATCGTCAGATAGTATAATATTCCTTAAATCATAAAAAATAGAACATTACATAATTCAGGACTATAAGTTTAAAATAGTTTTTTGAGAAAGTTATCTAATATACTGATTGATAATGTATTTTTTACTTTAAATGTTATCTATTACAAATTTGAAGGAAGTTGATGGGTAATTTCATGTTACTCATCTAATCCATACTTACCAACCCATTTACATTTTACTCAAATCATAATTACATTTGTATTGGCATTTGGAATACTCGATTCTGACCGACTGGCGTTGCAGCTGTGCGTATATGTAAACCTTCTGTTCACTACAGTATGTATGTATTGGTGATCTGTGTTTTGTGAAAAAGTTTCCTATCATTAGTAACTCATCAAATAGCAGACTTTGTAACTATTGATATGTGAAAAAGTCTTTTATCATTAAACTTATGTGAGTGACTCGGTAATATGGCAGATTTCATAACTGTTCACATGTGAAAAAACCTATTGTCATTAAACTTGTGTTAATGAATCTCTCAACTGCCATAAGACAGGTCTTCATGCGAAATAGCCTATTTCTGTGACTCTGCCATGTACCGCATAGACCTTATTATTGAGTGAATATACAATTTGTTTAAGAAGGCGTAGGTTCTGAAGTGTTATTGTTTAAAATATATTCATTATTTTTATGATAGAGGGTAAGGATTGATTGCATTAAACGAGAAATATAATGACCTACTTTAATATGTTTTAAATTGAATTTTAAAAAAATGTTGGTAAAAAATATTTACACAATATATTACAACAAGCCTTAATGACCACGAAAGATAGTGGCATATAAAAAGTTATGTTTACAAATTTAAATTGCACACAGTAAAAGTCAAAAGTAAAGTGTTTTGTTCGGTATTAAAGATTTATATCAACGAACAATGTTTAAAGGTAATAATCTAATGACATTTGAACTACCGAAAGTGTATGTGAATCTAGATTGAACACTCAAGCGAGCACGCGTAGTTGAGTCCGGTGAAGGACAATGACGACATATTAAGAGAAGTGACTTTTAATAGCAATGAACAGTGATACGGGACTTCAGTGTAGAAAAGTTCCATTCCTCTGTGAAAAAATGTGTTTTAACCAAAAGAACGTGTCTGGTAAAACACGTATTTTGTCTAAATATATGTTAAGAAAAATGACTGTTTAAGTATTTGTAGATTCGTATAAACTTTCAATATTTATAATTATGTTTTATTTACTTGATATTTATAATATGTTGTATCAAGAGTAATTTTAATAATTTGGAATATATAAAAATTTCTTTTTGATCTAGATTAAAATTAAAATTGAACATTTTAACATATGAACCTATAAATGAAATTATTTTTGTTTTTTAAAGGTAAATTGTGGTATCAAAGCTTGAAATAATTTTATTTCAACTGGACTAGGTTCTGAATTTGATAAATTATAATTAAAATTAAATTCATTTGATGAATACATGCAAGCAGCTACTGCCAAGTTACAATCAGCCATCAATTGTGTTAACAGTTGGACTAGGAAATGGCGTATTAAACTAAATGAAGGAAAGTCTACTCATGTCAACTTTACCAACAAACACTATGTGTATCAGCCAGTTATGATTAATGGACAGATCGTTCCACATGCAAACGAGGCAAAATATCTGGGGATGACTCTGGATGCTAAACTTCGTTGGAAGTCACACGTGAAAAAGAAACGTGAACAACTTGGAATGAAGTACAGACAAATGTACTGGCTTATTGGAGGGAACTCTGAATTGTCCGTACATAATAAACTGCTTCTGTATAAGCAAATCCTAAAGCCCATCTGGATCTACGGCATTCAATTGTGGGGATGCACCAAAAAAAGTAACATCCAAGTAATACAGACATTTCAAAACAAAGTGCTTCGTTGTATTGTCAGAGCACCATGGTATATCCGAAATGCAGACATTCATCGGGATTTGAAAGTGCCTTTAGTCGCCGAAGAGGTACAAAAGTATGCTGGAAAGCATGCAACCAGACTCCGTGATCATCAAAATTTAGAGGTGGCACATTTGATCAGCAACGTCCCACAAGTGCGGAGGCTGAAGAGAAAGAAACCTGTTGACTTGGTGCAGGATTAATACACATGATCAAGTGTAGTTGCATTGTGAAGGACGACTCTGGACGTCTTTTCACCACACAGCCAGTTTGATATGAGAAAAATATTGCTAGATAGTTCTAACTAGTTGCAATTGTATATAAATAAATAAAAAAAAAAAAAAAAAAAAATTTGATGAATGACCTTTTTGAATAATGATTCTTGATATGATTTTATTATTTATGGTAATTGTCTATTGATATTCATGTTTTATGTATGTATACTTGTAGTAATATGTTTGTTTTAATAAAAAAATATGTTCATTTCAGTATAAAAAGATTTCTACTTTCCATCCAGTATTCCATTTAGTAGGCTACACTTTTTCAAAAGAATTCACGACCCATAAAAAATTAATATTCACAATTAAATTATTAAATTTTATTTTTATTTATTATTATTATTATTTTTATTTTTTGCAAACATACTTTACAAAATGGCACCCAACTTAAATCAGTAAACATTTTTTAAATAAAAAACAATAAACATATTTTATATTATTACAACTATTAGTGTTACTAACCTTATTGTTGATTCCTTATTTTATTTCAGACTTAATTCAATTATTAATAGAGCATAATGTAATATTATTTGATTTTAATTTTAAATGATCCAGTATGAGTTGACTCCATGTTATAAAAATAAAATAAGGGGACTAAGTATATTTATACTTATTTCCAACATGAAAATTGTTTTGAATTAACTTCATTTTATTGTACACAAAAATATTTTCACACATACATTAAACACTTTGGCAATTCTCTATACATTGATAAACACAATCAACCTTATAATTGTTAACTAAGAATCTTTTTTATCATCATTACCCAGGCTGTTAAATATTTTAAATTATATTCTTTCCTTTTCATTGACTTTTATGTCATTAATTCCAACACTCAAGAGAATATTTTCTGGACACGGGTTAACCTTTTTCCTTCAATTAAACAATTTCAAATATTTATAATTGCTATTTGATTCTTTCCTGGGGGGTTCTAAATTATCTAAATCAAATTTCAGATGTCGTTGGATTTTACAACTTAAACTCTACTAACTGTGTAATTTAGAACCTGATTTTGTATTTTAATTTAAGAATTCTGTAATTAGAGATTATCGAACATCTGTAGTCCATTCTGAAAGAGATTTAATTTCTTGTCAAATAAAATTCAGCCTAACCTACTGTGAAAATGATATTTAGATAATTCTATGATTTTTGTGGAGTGGCTACTTACCTTTCTAAGAATTTAACTTTGATGTAGAACATGTGATTTGTTTTGAAACATGTGAAATAATATAGTTCTGCTTATATATTACTTAAAAATCGTAATGTTAGTTGTATTCATTTCTATTAAACTGATATTTCCTTGTAGTAATGCTTGCAATACCGTTTGAATTTAAATCAGATCTTAACCTAATGTGGTTTCCTTCAATTTATGAAAAAAAAATAACTAAATTAATTATAGTCACAATATAAATTGTATTAAATTATGAATGTTCAAGAAATTAAAAGTGCATAAGTAGATTGAACATGGATTATTTAACAATATTTTCCTGTAACTAGTCAACTAGTCCATACAAATCTGTGAAACCTCTTGTAAAGTTTGTAAGCATCGGGTCTAACCCTCCACCTCAAAGAAGTACAAAGTGTAAGCGGATCAGAGGAAAACTTTTTCCTTTGTTTTCCCTGTTGTATTAAATTAAATATGGCTTTCTTTAATTATCCTGAGTTGAAGGCAGAATATTGGCTTACAACCTTGAAACTGTTTAATCTTTTCTTGTTATTAACAACTTAAAGAATTAATCCAGAGCACATGAGAGAGACACTTATTTGATTTAAATCTTACAGTTGGCTATCTCTAGAACTCTCGTAATTCTGAGACGTTTGCCTATTCTTTGTTCTGGATTGAGACGACCAAAGTAAAGGACGCTTAAGTAATAGTGGGTCTTTTCATCAATTTCATCAGTCCTCTGCGAGAAAAAAGTTTTTTTGTATATTCCCTTCCTCGAATTTTTTTTATTGCCGACCTCGAACTTGATATTACTACTTGTAAGTAAATAAATGTCCTATTGGTTCAAGTAGGAACCAGATATGAACTATTTACTAAAAACTATTGTTACAAACAGCCGTTATTATGAAATTTATCCAATTAATTATTTTTACATATTATAGTAATCGATTAATTAATCCTGAATTACATACTAAATTTGACTTAAAATTAACTAAAATTTTAACTAACTTTTTTGACCTGTTATATGTTATATATTTTTTGACCTGTTAATGACCTATATATATATATATATATATATATAGAAATAGTACCTGAAATAAAGTTATTGACATCTAGTTAATGAAAATTATTTATAATATATAAGTAGTTAAAGAATTTGGTGGGGGGGGGATTAATGATCTGTATGCTTCTTGCGTAAAGTGTAGGTTTAGTAATATATTTTATTGTACAGAGGAAACACATAAAACTACAATAATTATAAATTTGCTTTAAAATATTTATATTTGTTGAAATTGTTTCTATAAGCAAAAATTATTTCTTTAAACAGTTTATGGCACGCTTTCATGATTTTCTTCAAATATGTTAAACAATAGTCTACATTTGGAAATAAAGACCAGTAGGTACGTGAATCAAGGGAAAAGAGAAACTTGAAATATCACTTCACATACATTTACTACTTCCTTTGTTGTAAAGAGAATAAGGTAAATGGTGAGAATGGACAGAGATAACCTTGCTGTGTAACATTGTACAGTCATAGAACGTAGAATGAAAATGACGAACCAAAAACATCTATTTATGTATTTACCGTAGTTACACGTATAAACCATAATGAGGGTTTACACAACTTTAGTGTTTTTAGAAAACAAACTTTCACAGATAACATTATCCATGCTTCATCTCGGCACCCTTTAAATCATAAATTGGCAGCTTTCCATTGTATGTTGTATCGCCTCATCAAAGTTCCAATGTCTGACTCTGATTTCAATAAAGAATTAAGTTGCATTAAACAAATAGCTGTTAATAATGAATATGATGTAAATATTATTAATAAAATGCTAAAGAAAAAACTTAAGATGACTGCAAGGCAACTTATTTTTCCAACTTCAGTTAAAAATAGCGCTAAATGGCGGAAAGTTAACTATCTAGGAAATGTTAGCCAAAAAGTTGGAAATATTTTAAATAGGGAAACAGAGTGTAGGCCGGCATTTTATTGTAGTAATAGTTTAGGTAAGATTTTAAATAATTCTAAAGATAAAATTAACAAAATGTTGAGAAGTGGTGTATATAAGATAACTTGCAAAATATGTAATTCATGTTATGTAGGTCAAACAGGACGTAATTTTAAATCTAGATTAAGTGAACATGAAAGAAGTTGGCGGTTAGGATATGAAGATTCCAGTTTTTCAAATCATTTAAGAATACATCAAGTGTCTGATTTTGATTCGAGTGTAGATTTTAAAATATTACATTTTGATAATAAAGGTAGGAAATGAATGCTTTGGAGAGCTTAGAAATTAAAAGAATAAGATACTGTAACCCTAATTTAGTTTTAAATGACCAGTTAGATTTGTATAACTCTCCATTAGTAAAACTTTTAAAAGTTATTTGTACTTAGAACAATCAACTGGTTTTCCCAATATGTATTGTTCCTATGGTCATTGCCCAGGCCGGATATTTCCCCAACCTTCCATTCTTTGTATCCTAACTCCCACCCTCTAGTTTTAAGGTTTTCTGTTTTTTGTATTTTTTCTTCAGTCTGTAATACAGCCTCGTCAATGCCTTAGCAGGCGAAACCATTGGTCGGCTAGACTAATAAAAAGTGGATAGTACAAAATAAAAAATTGTGTTTTATTATCTTTAAATTACTATGGCATAATAAATCGTCTTTTGAGTGTAATTATCATGTAAATCCACACTGAAAAATTAAGTAAAAAATGATGTGTTTGTGTTGATTTAATATAGTTTAGTGAACATGTGTATCTATTCGTGCGGACTATTTCTGTTTTCATGTGACTGATTAATATTAAATATACTCAACTAATGCAATTGTGTAATAGTAGTGGAGGCGTGTAATTAATAAAGGCACAGGTCATGTGGTACTCGACATAATTTTGCAAACATATTTGAGCCGTGTGAATTCATTCATTGATATATTCCTGATTCTGTTTAGTTTATTTGGCTTACATATTCCATTTAATTTACTTTTTGTTTACATAAAGCTTATGTTTTACCAAAATAAATATAATCAAGATGGATATGAGTATGTTCATAATTCTGTTTTAAAAAATAACACACAAATTTATGGCTTAATACAATAAGTAATATACATAAAACGCAATAGATAATTATGTATGTAATAAGCTAAGTTTTGATATATTGTATATTGAATTCATTGAGATATGTTAGTACTAACGCAGTTCACATTTATTTTACCTTTGTTTAAAATTTAAAATACTCGTAATATTACATTTGATTATCTCTTTGTGGTGTTTTTCCATACTTTGATTTTCTTTTTTATTCGCTTTTACACCAAATTTTAATATTTAAAGAGAAACTTTCCTCAAAAATTCGAGTTACACAGTTTATTGGGATATAAATTGCAGACAATGTATTTTTATTACCACACGAATTTAATGGATGAGGTCAATAACATATTACTCATTGGTTTGAACTGAAGCTTTTTGTAGGCTTGTGACATCTAAATTTAAGCCAGTTGTGGAAGATATTAAACCAAATGTACATTCTAAGGACGACTTTATCTTTCACAGTTGGAGTTTATATTTTGTGTCGAGTTGTTGAAGTTGAAGTATCCAAGATATATTATATAATGTACTATTTTAGCATAAGAGAATATCTATAATGACAGAATTTATAAAAGGGCCAAACCTACCTTAATTTCGAATGATCTCCAAGTGTTGAGGTCTCCTTAGTCATGTACCTAATTATATCTATACCTCTAAAAAACTTGCATTTCGGAGAATTCCTTAGATGTTTCAGAAACTCACGAGTCAACATGCTAAGACGAGTGTTTCTTACTTTCGTGGATTAAGATGAATAGATTTCCACGGATTGAGAATCTCCTTAAATTAATTTTAATCTGCAGTTCTTCTTTTTTCATTCTAATGACATATAGGACTACAATAAAAGTCGTAAGTTTAAGTATAACAATTTATTCTAATCATTATATTTATTGACTGAGACTGGGTTATTATCATTTTAAGCAACATTATTACTAAGCATCAAATAAATCGGTGAATATTCTAAAGTGATATCTAAACCTTCTTCTAGTTTTTTAACACATTCTTAATTATAATGAAATCTATGAGATTCGGTACTTTTTCAGGATTTGGGCCATATGTTAGATCCAGATATCATATTGTTCAAATATATATTGTAGGAGTTCACAATTACGAGCACTGGTTACTAGAACTTACGTCTTTTAGACATAATAAGTCTTGACTCCCCTCTTTCAAGTTTGAGTGTTTTGCATTAAAATCATTTCCTATTATGAAATCAAATAATGATCAGCTTTAATTGCATATCTTAGAGGACAGTATATGGTTGTCACTGATAACTGGTAGGACAATGATATTGTGATTATGGTGGTTTGAATTCCATAAGAGGAATTCTTAGTTTCTTAATAACGGTTAAATATTTTTTAACTAATTTTGCTATTATCGGGATGAAAAGGATGATGTATATCATGGTCTTTAAAACTTAATGCTGGACTATTTTGAGAAGTTAGTTTCTAATACTAAGTAAACATCAATTTTTCTCTATTTAGAATGCATGTAGTTCATGCTGATGACGTAATAATCCCTTAGCATTCTGTTCCATAATCGTAAACTCTCTAGCCATTTTTGTCTTTGTTAGACGATAAACATACATAGTGTTCCAGCCTCGTCAGACGGGTTTCTAGTTTCTTATTAGACTCATTTATGTTTTTAATTTTAGCCAGGATTTGTAATAAGGATTCTGAGGTAAATTAAGGAAATTCCCACATTAAATCCGTACTTATCCGTTGCCAATGCCCGTTGTGTTTTCATTTTCCTCTTATTTTGAGCTAGTACTCAGTTTCGACAAGTCACCATCAGTGTGCCTCCAGCGTTGAAGAAATTCATTGTTTTTAGTGTTTTCTTTGGTTTTCGCGGTTACTCTGAAATGGTCGGCTATCCTCGCTTTGGACGGGTTTAGCGACGCTGAAATGTTTATATTAAAATGCGCACTCGAATTATTCGAAATAATAATTAATTACGTGATTATGATTTAAAATATGGCCGAGTATTCGCGTAATGTGTTTGACCACGATGTTCATTTTGGTAAATAAAATTGTAAACGTGTAGTGAATTTAATTGTGGGTAATTCATCAAAGAGCTACTTTATGTTAGAAAAATTAGTTTAAATTGAGACATTGTTTATGCTAAGACTGATTTTGCAAAACTGATTCCCCCTGATGGTGATATAAGTTGTCGTTACAAAATGTTAGCAAGTTTTCCACAATTAATTTAACAGTGATTATTGTCCTCCCTCATAAGAAACTCCCCCAGGAAGTAAATTTTTGTTTCAATACTATCATCGGCAACTCTAGGCTTCATATGTTGGAGAGGCTTTAGTAATACAGCTTCTTTATATGACAGGGTACTTTGGTTCTCCTAATAGTCTTTTCTTCCTCCTTATCCTCGTCAGCAATTAAAGAATCAAAATATAACAGAAACATGTCCAATGATTCCTTCATTGGTCTTCCCTTGAAGTTAATTATTTGGTCATTCGTAGGGTTAATAACACTCTGTGATGTAACAGCATTACATTGGTCTTCGAAGGGTTAATAACACTCTGTGATGTAACAGCATTACATTGATCATTCATAGGGTTAATAACACTCAGTGATGTAACAGCATTACATTGATTATTCGTTTGGTTAATAACACACTGTGAGGTAACAGCATTACATTGGTCTTCGAAGGGTTAATAACACTCTGTGATGTAACAGCATTACATTGATCATTCATAGGGTTAATAACACTCAGTGATGTAACAGCATTACATTGATTATTCGTTTGGTTAATAACACTCAGTGATGTAACAGCATTACATTGGTCATTCGAAGGATTGATAACACTCTATGATTAACAGCATTACATTGATCATTCGAAGGAAGTGATATTGTTATCTTATTAGTCTTTTGCTTTTACTTTTGTTTTATTTTACGCGAATCCACTAAGTTTCACTTAATTATTCATCCTCATCTGTTGTATATATTACAGTGTTAGTTGAAACACAATTATGTTGCAGTGAGGAAATTAGATTTTTAATTCCTTTATCAAATTTTGAGCTGCTTTTTGCTCTGGGTTGTAAAACTATTGATTAAACTGATTTTAGCTGTTGCTTGACCACATCATTTCCCACCAAAGATTATCTTTCGCTCTTTTATACAGATTTTGCAACCCTCTGAATCTTTTGTTACGGATCTCGAATGGATCTACTAAGTCCAGTATAATTTTCCAGTACCATGGCCTGGAACACTACCATAGGTGCAGAGTGGCCGCTTGCTGATTCACCATTCTGACAGGTTATAAAAAATGATATTGAAAATGGGTGAATAGTCGAAACGGTCGTCGTGATGAACACGAGAATAACTCTATTAGATGGTAGTTTAGATACAAATTGTACATTATTATAACCAAATTGAATCGAAGAAATTGACCAGCATTCTAAATGCCAGCTGTTAAGTAATCGAACGTAAATGAAAATCCAATATAACCGAAGATAATTTGTATTGCGCATACTGAACTTGTATTGCTGAATGAAATGTCAACATTTCAATGTAAATACTTTGAACACAGTTGTTTCTGTCATTGAAATGGCAAACTATTGTTATTCGTTGTAATAGGATTGCAACAAGCAATGATGTTATCGCATACCTCAACTTTTTGTTGAATTCTACATATTAATTAAATAAACAACAAAAACAGATGGGGAAATATAAAGTAATTAAAGTATGTTCATTGTAACAATATTTGTAGGACATGGTATTTCCAAAACAGAGCTGACTGACTACTATGAAGTAATATTAATTTGCAGTTAAATCAAACACATTTTTGACGCGTGAAAGATTAATTTCAATGAAATGAAAGCACTGGGCTAGATATTATGGTAATAAGTGTAGATGATGCTCTAAGGAATGTGGGATTAATGCAAATCACGCAACACGCACTGTAAACTATTGTTAGGAAGTTCTGAATATTCGATCAGCGAAATCATACCTTCGTGACATTGATATTTAATATAACAGGTAATAAATGTAATAAAATCAACTATAATGATGAATGTTGTATTAGCTAAAGTAATAAAATACGAGGAAATTGAATTCAGATCCTTTTATTAACTTTGTTAAACGTAAAGATTGTTTTACGTTTAGACGATATATTAGAAAAAAATAATAATATAATTATTTTGAGTTTCATTATGCCTTTTGATTTTCGTGTTTGGAAATTTATCATGTTTAATGACCTATAAGCAATAACATTGTAATATTAAAAAAATGAACAGTTCGTAGCATCCTTTATTTGATTTTATGACAGTAGCACATAGTAAAACATTTGATTTTTTTATTATTATTTTTTAATTAATTAATTATTATTTTTTTTATACATATTTTATGTTAACTATTCTTCAGGAAATTATGTAAGTTCGGTGAAGTTATAACCGTCTTGGAGCAGGAATTCTCTCGTTGACATATTCTTGCAACGCCATGAGAGTAACTAAATTTAGTACTACCATCATAAAATAACATTCATCAGAGAAAATATAAAAAAATTGAAACCTAATCATAGAATCTGAAAACTAGAGTCAGTAGTAACGCACTTTAATGAATTATGCGCTGTCCGTAGTTGGATAAATAAATTATTTTTGTTTATATGTTATAGTTATTTTTTGCCTATATATATATATATATATATATATATATATATATATATATATATATATATATATATATGGGAATTAAAATCGCTAAACTCATTAAAAAATAATTGAAAAAAACAGAGATTCCTACCTAGAGATTGAGCATGCATTTTCTTTATTTTAGTTACAAATTTCTATTATGTATTTTTACGGTTAATTTTGATGATGTATATTTGATGTAATTCGCCTTGCTTTTCTTATAAGTAAGTATGGTTTATTTTTGTAATTTAGTTTTAAGCTTAGGAATATTTCCAAATTCTGTATTGGCAGCAGGTGTCATAATTCCAATTAAAAAAAAAAATTTTTTTTAAAAGTTTGTAATTAAAAAAAATAAATTAAACATGTTAACCTATTACGATGGCTGAATAGGTGAAACTTTATATTATCTGTAACTGTATAAAAATTAATTTTTAACCTAACAATTTTCCAGTGTTAAACTTATGCTTAAGCATGTAAATTTTCCAATAATAAATGTTATTTGTACTTTGCTGTGGCAAGTTATTTTTGATCCTTTAAAATCTTGATTTCAATAATTACAATTAAATCTGATCGCATGGGACCAGAGCCATACAAATTGTTTACAAAAACAAACCTTTCTTTCTTTCTTTTTAACTGTGACGTTACACTCCGTGGATTCTATTGACATTACAAATAATAATTAATAAAAATGGTAAAAATAATATTTTACTTCAATAAATACTCTTTGTTAGACTAATATAATGAATACACTTGCCTTTCTAGATAGAAGATCATTGTCGTTTCTCTTTGGAAACAATGCAAGAAGTTGTTTGTTTACGACGCCGCCGCCAGAGCTTTTCCCAATTCGGCCTCCAGTTTATTGCCCAAGATACGTATTGTTTCATTTTACGACAACCTCTGCGACTTCTCCCTATAATATCCAATTTGCCAGTTTCCAATATGTATCTATATTTCGATTATGTATATATCCCGGCAGATTATTTCGATTGTCGTAACTTGACATCAGTTCATTTTTAGTACAACTAAAGAAGCTAAAAATGAGATGAAAATATCTTGAAAATGAAAGCTCTTAAAATAAAAATATTTATTCAAATTTGGCGTCTCGTAATTAATTATTTAAATAAAATATTAGGGATCTATACAAACTGTAATTTTTCTCACTGGTGATGTATATTCATATAAATTGAGATTGAATAAATTACACAGATATATTATATCTAAGTACGTGTGCTACATATGATAATACACTTATAAGCTTTCAATGTTAATTGTCTTTTATCAACTACTTTGCCAGTTAACAAGCCAAGTTACTTACCTAATGTTTCAAGATTTAACACATATTTTACTCTATTTTTTATTTCTAATCAATGATATGTTGTGTGAAGACGTCATAACCATTACATATAACTAATCCAAAGAAACCTATTTAAATCACACTACATAATATAATATACAAATACATTATAATATATACATACAAATTGTGGAGTTTTCTACACCACCGTTTGCCCCTTCAATCTCGTGTGCAGTAGATCTTGGGGCTCCGCGGCATTGCGGGTTGCCGCATACCAGATTACAGATTTACCTATAATCCTAGTGTGTTTATAAATTAGCCTTTTCCCCCACACCGCTAGTTCAACAAAGACCACAGTTATGGTGCACAAGGCAATGAGATTGGACCAGCGCAAACCTCCATACATTACATTGATAAGTATTTAGATTTAGTTTCTTCTTAATAATTTGCTCTGATGTAGCCTACTCCATGCAAATAATGGCACACTAGGCCAGATTGGGGTAGGTCTTTGACCCAACGTCTTACGCTGGGCTATAAACTGTCATAACCCCGAGCAGATGTGATACGTGTGTAGTCAGCCATTTTGGCCCAGTTAGTTACGTAAGAACCATTGAGTTATTAACCCCCTAACAACCCCCTAACAAATATTACATAATATTTAGTTTACTACAGTATGGTTTAATAATAATAATTTAGTATGTAAACGAGCACCAATGCTAGCTGGCTGAGTTAGTCGAATTGGGTAGTTCCCGGACATTCACTGCTTCCAACCCCCGTTCACGTGTTAGAAAATGATAAACCCCCACATCGCGCCGCAAAATATATTGTGAATTTAATTTAAATACTGTAGGTCAAATATATAAAAAGTTATTTTTAGCTTTTGGCTGTATGACAAAAATGGTAGTTGCAAAATCAATTCAATTGAAAAAATCTTCAACGTTAAGTTAAAATATCGTACGCTATTTAGCAAAGGAATTGTATATTTATTATCTTAAAAAAAAAATTGCCATTTTTGATAGTTTATAGTCAATAAAATTATCTAATCCACACACATATGAGGGCCCTATAAGATAAACGCCGTTACTGGGGAAAGAGGCAAAACAAATATATTTGTTTAATGTTACTAACGTCAGTTATTTCCGTCGTATTCTTTTTAGCAGTGATTTGTCAGCTGTTCTATATAGTTAAAATATTTTGTATATACACTCCAAAGCATCGGAAATGTGCACACTAATTTAAAAAAAAAAACATATTAATTTCTATATCCAATACGTAATGTAACGATATCAATCTAATCATTTACAAATAATTATGATTAATGATATCAAAAGGATAAATACTTAATTAATTCATGTAAAAAATAAAAAGTAAAATAATAATAACAACAGTTAAAAGCAATTCATATTGGAGAAAATGTAGGATGCCAGGTGCAGCTTGGGAAGGTTGGAATCTAACGGTACCAAGGGAAGAGTATAAGAAAGAAAAAAAACCAAAAAAACGGGACTTTAGCCTTGAAGGAGCAAATACACACTTAAAAAAAATCAATATTTCATTAGCCAAAACAAAAAGAAAATTATAATCTGGGTAAAATAATTGTTGATGTCCAAGAAAGAAATTTAGAGAACGTTATGAAAATTGTATCAAACAAAAATTAATTGTAACCAAATAAAAATTAATTGTAACCAAATTAAAATTAATTGTAACCAAATTAAAATTAGGTTAAGGAATGTATGCAGAGTGAATGAAGTATAGCTAACAAAATTAGGTTAATAAATGTAAATGTTTTTTTCTAAAATCAAAATATTATATTAAAGTATTATTTGAAAGGTAAAAAGTTGTGTTTGCGTTTTATTTAAATAGGAGCTGAGTTATTTTATGTTATATTTTGACGCCCAATCGTAGGGGTTAGTAATAGTTAAGTTAAGAGTTACTATTAAGTTATAGTAATTAGTTGTTACTGATACTGTACATTTATTTAATAAAATACTTTATTCTTTCACCTAAAGTAAAATTTAAAGAAAACATCTGTCTAGGTGTTTTGTTGTGATTACAATGTAAGAATATACTGTATGATTATCGGCACCACGCAACACAAGTTCATGTTTGCACGGTACGCAAGATAAGTGGTTTTTAGGAAGATTCAAAAAATTCCATTAGTATTCATGTTGTTCTTAAAATTCTAAAAAAGGTTTCAAGTTTCTACATTTTTATATTGTTCGGTAGGTAATTTAATCAGACCTCAATTTAATAGTACAAATAGGTTTGGCAGTAATTTATAAACGTACAATAAACTATTTTAGTACCAAAACGGACATTTCAATCAATATAGTTGATTATACAAGTGTATCTCATAATAGAGGCACACGTCTTTTCCACATTTTTTTTTTCAAATTCCTTTTCTTATTATAACTCTGCGTCCCAATTTGCACCATATAAAAATTATGAAGGTAATGAAATGTATAAATAATAATAATTTAATATCATAGCACATGTACTAAATTCAAATCTTTGTTTACACTAGAGTCATGATAAAACAGTTGTAGTTGTGTTTTTTAAAGACAACTACCTCGCAGTCTTCATCGTCTTAAAAAAGAGCATAAAAAAGAAATCTTTAGCCTCCGAATACTTTAATATTGTCAGGGTCGAAAGAGAACAAGAGTTGGTCAAGAGACACCTGATTGGAAGAAATATAAAGAGTGGGTTTAGGTGTAGATCCAGCTAGAATGCCTACACACATGCTAACTTGAGTTGGTCATGAGTGATCAATATGAAAATAATACTTATTTGTGCCTCCTATAATAATTGATCACTAGGTGAATAAAAAAAATGTATAAATAGAACGTATACAAAATTTCTCGTATCCTTTTATAAACTTTCTAAGGAGTGTTTATAATCATTTTTTGGCAATATTTAATAGATTGTTGGTAAGAGATTGGAGGTTAAATTTGTTTTTCATATTTCTGATACTAGAGATTTTTTAAATGAATTTAATTAATGTAATTTAAGAATGTTATTTAATAGGGTACCAAGACCTTTAATTTAATACCTTCACGACAAATTTTAAGACTTTAGTTTTAGTTCTAGTTATGTAAAAATAATTTCTACACAACTTATTTCGAGAGAGGTGGGGTTTAGATCTACTTATCGTTTATCGTCTATTTATTTGTCTGAAAGGTAGAAATAATTTTATACAAATTGTACTAAACTCTTGAAATTTGTTGCGCAAAAGTAGTGACTTAATCTACATAAAAAAAAAAATTAAAAAATCTTTCAAATTTCTATGTACTAATGTAATTTATAGATTCACAATTTTAATTTATATATGCATGTTAAAAACGCTATTAAGAAATACTTCATATAATTTATAAAAGTGTACAAGAAATTTTGTGTACGACCTACTGGGTAGGTAGACACTTTAATATATTTTGTTTTCATATATATATATGTGTGCAAATTTGATATGTCTAGATAGAAAAAACCACAAGATCTCACAGAAATTACGTTTATTTAATCAAACGCATTTCAACGACAAAGTCGCCATCCTTGGTGATACGAGTTGTGTTCGAGTTTTTTTTCTATCTAATATTATCTCACAAGTCAAGTTCAATATTGATTTATTGATATGTTAATTAATTATTCATTACTTCTCCTTTGAGATTATATAAACGTACATTTCTATCCAAACTATTATTTAGATTCATACAACAGGACGTGAGTCGTGGACATTTGCATTTATCAAGGGCAGGTTTATTGTATTTACAGAGGCTAATATCACTATTTACAAAGGAAAAGCTCCCATTTTATTTGCTCTGAGAACGTGTTCTTTTACCCTTCTTGTTGTAAAATTGAATTGTCTAAAACTGACAATTCATATCTTATGAACAGATGGGTTTGTATGAAACAAACTACACATTTTAATGATTCTTTACTATCAGATAATAATGCTTAAGTTTCATTCAATATTTATACAATTCTCTTAATTTGTTTAGTTGAAATAAATATAACACTTCCTTATAAAAATAAAATAAATACACAATTCAGTTTATTCTTCTGTTATCGAACTAAATCATTTCTTACATTGAGTTTTCTGATCTTACATTACAAGTTAACAATGATTTTAGAACTGCGTAAAAAGTTGTTTGTTTGCTACTGACGCCAAAGCTCTTCCCTACATCATCCTCCATTTTATTGCCCGTGATAACCCATATTGTCTCGCTTTTATTGCGACTCCTATTCGACCTAACTCAAACTGTAGCGTTCTGATACATTTTTCTGTCTATAGTTTTGATGCCAATAGTTTTATCAGGATGGATAAACCTGATCATGTTGACATGTTAGTCTGTCTTTAAAAGTAGCTTTGAAAATGTGCTTTTATTCTTTTACTATTTTATTTTTAATTTTATAAACTTACTTTACAAATATGATTCGAACTGTAATTAAATTTAAAGCTGAGATCTTGTGAAAAGTTATTCATTCTGAGCTCTTGGTACCAATATGACCGAGTAGACATAAATTAATTACAATATGCAATTTATTATTATTGTTTCTTAATTTAAATTTTATAATTATAGTACTTCATAGTTGAACAAATTCTGAAATAGCTACAGGACACGTCTTGTAAAATATTTTAAGTTTTTCAGACATTTGTTTCAGGATACACTGCTGTCAAAATAATTAGACTAACATACAACACAACGATTTCATCAGAACATCGAAGTAAATGGAAATTATTTGCAATTGAAGCTACTTACTCCAAACTTAAGAAAAAAAAAAATAAATAAGCCTAATTATTCAGGACATACTTAAGAACGTAATATTAAACTTCAATATGTTGGAACTTACATATACTGTAATGAAAATTGACGGATTATGAGTTTGTGTACTAAGAATACTAATTTTTGAATTTGTATCCAAAGTGATTACTTAATTCACTGGATCGGTGAACGATTGACATCAAAATTTCCAATATTCATGAGTTTGTGTACTAAGAATACTAATTTTTGAATTTGTATCCAAAGTGATTACTTAATTCACTGGATCGGTGAACGATTGACATCAAAATTTCCAATAATCATGAGTTTGTGTATTAAGAATGCTGATTTTTGAATTTGTATCCAAAGTGATTACTTAATTCACTGGACCGGTGAGCGATTGACATCAAAATTTCCAATATTCATGAGTTTGTGTACTAAGAATGCTGATTTTTGAATTTGTATCCAAAGTGATTACTTAATTCACTGGACCGGTGAGCGATTGACATCAAAATTTCCAATATTCATGAGTTTGTGTACTAAGAATGCTGATTTTTGAGTTGTATCCAAAGTGATTACTTAATTCACTGGATCGGTGAACGATTGACATCAAAATTTCCAATAATCATGAGTTTGTGTATTAAGAATGCTGATTTTTGAATTTGTATCCAAAGTGATTACTTAATTCACTGGACCGGTGAGCGATTGACATCAAAATTTCCAATATTCATGAGTTTGTGTACTAAGAATGCTGATTTTTGAGTTGTATCCAAAGTGATTACTTAATTCACTGGACCGGTGAACGATTGACATCAAAATTTCCAATATTTATGAGTTTGTGTACTAAGAATGCTGATTTTTGAGTTGTATCCAAAGTGATTACTTAATTCACTGGACCGGTGAACGATTGACATCAAAATTTCCAACATTCATGAGTTTGTGTACTAAGAATGCTGATTTTTGAATTTGTATCCAAAGTGATTACTTAATTCACTGGACCGGTGAGCGATTGACATCAAAATTTCCAATATTCATGAGTTTGTGTACTAAGAATGCTGATTTTTGAGTTGTGTCCAAAGTGATTACTTAATTCACTGGACCGGTGAACGATTGACATCAAAATTTCCAACATTCATGAGTTTGTGTACTAAGAATGCTGATTTTTGAATTTGTATCCAAAGTGATTACTTAATTCACTGGACCGGTGAGCGATTGACATCAAAATTTCCAATATTTATGAGTTTGTGTACTAAGAATGCTGATTTTTGAGTTGTATCCAAAGTGATTACTTAATTCACTGGACCGGTGAACGATTGACATCAAAATTTCCAACATTCATGAGTTTGTGTACTAAGAATGCTGATTTTTGAGTTGTATCCAAAGTGATTACTTAATTCACTGGACCGGTGAACGATTGACATCAAAATTTCCAATATTCATGAGTTTGTGTACTAAAAATGCTGATTTTTGAGTTGTATCCAAAGTGATTACTTAATTCACTGGACCGGTGAGCGATTGACATCAAAATTTCCAACATTCATGAGTTTGTGTACTAAGAATGCTGATTTTTGAGTTGTATCCAAAGTGATTACTTAATTCACTGGACCGGTGAACGATTGACATCAAAATTTCCAACATTCATGAGTTTGTGTACTAAGAATGCTGATTTTTGAATTTGTATCCAAAGTGATTACTTAATTCACAGGACCGGTGAGCGATTGACATCAAAATTTCCAATATTTATGAGTTTGTGTACTAAGAATGCTGATTTTTGAATTTGTATCCAAAGTGATTACTTAATTCACTGGACCGGTGAGCGATTGACATCAAAATTTCCAATATTTATGAGTTTGTGTACTAAGAATGCTGATTTTTGAGTTGTATCCAAAGTGATTACTTAATTCACTGGACCGGTGAACGATTGACATCAAAATTTCCAACATTCATGAGTTTGTGTACTAAGAATGCTGATTTTTGAGTTGTATCCAAAGTGATTACTTAATTCACTGGACCGGTGAACGATTGACATCAAAATTTCCAATATTCATGAGTTTGTGTACTAAAAATGCTGATTTTTGAGTTGTATCCAAAGTGATTACTTAATTCACTGGACCGGTGAGCGATTGACATCAAAATTTCCAACATTCATGAGTTTGTGTACTAAGAATGCTGATTTTTGAGTTGTATCCAAAGTGATTACTTAATTCACTGGACCGGTGAACGATTGACATCAAAATTTCCAATATTCATGAGTTTGTGTACTAAGAATGCTGATTTTTGAGTTGTATCCAAAGTGATTACTTAATTCACTGGACCGGTGAACGATTGACATCAAAATTTCCAATATTCATGAGTTTGTGTACTAAGAATGCTGATTTTTGAATTTGTATCCAAAGTGATTACTTAATTCACTGGACCGGTGAACGATTGACATCAAAATTTCCAATATTCTTTCCTTTAGTCTAGATGTGTTCTACGAAATTCTGAATATTTTATTTAAAAAAAAAAAAAAAAAAAAAAAAAAAAAAAAAAAAAAAAAAATAGAATAATATTAATGACATAAAAAGTTGGTGTAGACATTCTTTACCACAATAAATTTTAAAAATACAGAAATAACAAAAAATTGTTTTATTGTAGTTAACGTTACAGAGAAGTCCTGTGGAGAACCGTTAATCATGATGAAACTATTAAATTTAAAAAAATCTATATACACATTCTTATATTTTTTAACTGAAGAAACAATCAATTAAATAGTTTTCTACAAAATGTTTAGAACATTTTTAGTGGTTTAAAGTTTTCATGATAAGTTTTTCTTGTCCTTTGAGTCTGATAACAAGAAAAACATCGAAATCGTAAAAAAGAATTAACTAAAACATCTAATGTAGTAGATATAGAAAGTATTGTGGTAAAATGTTTGAAGCCCTTATTGACCTATTGCAATCTATTTAATTCACATGTATCTTGCTTCGGAATGAACTAAACAAAATATCTGTGGGAAAATAGCTTGACTACCTTTAGAAACTCTGGGGCAAAATTAAATTATCTTGTTTTTGTATTTATTGACAATATTTTGATTATAACTAAGAAATTACCCTAGTGGTATTTCAATAAACCTGATAATAAGATGTTTCAATCCAACATTACCAATATATATAAATACAATATTTAATTAGTGTTAACTTAATTAATTGTTTATGTGGAATGTCTCCAATGTCTAATGTGTTTACTTTATTCGTGTGATGTGACTTCTAGAGATTTACAAGTTCCATTTTTATTATATTTTAACTTCAGTTCGTTTCCTATACACATATAAAAACAAATGTAATTATTGTGTTGGGATACTTGTCTTAATGTTTGTTATTGAAATCTTTTTATTCCCATTTCTTAAATCAGGTAGTTTATTAAATTGTTTTAAAGTTGTTATTTTAATAATGTTAAAACGAATTGTTTGAATAACTTGTTGAACGTTTAATTGTCTTAATTTTAGTCTTTTATTTAAGCCCATTCTCCATAAATGTCAAGTTGTTATTTGTTGTAAAGAAATACAATGCGAACTCATAAAAGTATAATTGAAAGACAAATTTACCCTTACTAATATCTGTTTACTTTGAAAACCCAACTATTAATAATTTTTTTTGTAATATATTATCAATGTTAAATTAAATGTTTTCTACTAAGCTAACAACTAAATTTGTTATTAGTTTTTTTTCAAGAATTCGACCAATTAATGTAAACAAATTATTAAATATATATGAAGTAAAATATTATATTTACACGTATTGTTTCATTGGTTGTTTAATAAGAATGTACAGGCTTGCAATTGCAATGTGTGTTTAACAGCAACAGGGACGAGTAAGTTGCTCCCCTAAGCATTCCTGAACCCAATAACTCTGCCATTTCAACGATCAAACAAAACGCTTTGTGAACAAAGTATTTAAGCAATAACAATTTGTTTTTCCTACGCCCGCTTTGCAATATATTGATATGTATTTGCCCAAGTGAACCGTAACAAATTTGTAATAGAAAATTGGTTCATATGAAACTCATATTTTATTTAAATGACATTCTCTAAATACATGTAAAATAACTCATTGGAACCAGACTTAATATTTTTGGCATTGGATCAATAGAGAACGATGTTACTTTAGTTGATTTAGTTAGTGATATTTAGTCATAAACAATTACACGAAGTTTGTTGTCATGGATCAGTAATCAAAGATTTTAAATTTAATATTAAATCTGCTAAAAAAATAAGATTAATGATTATCGGTCACAAAATGCGTTTAATTACGACTTTGATATATATCTAATATTTACACAGATTATATTGTCCACAAAACCTTAAAATTGTACAAAAATGGGCTTTATTTGTTATACAATTTTAGCTATTGTTCACACTCCCTTTGATCCTGAATAAAGTTGTATTGAGAGACATTCAACTATCTGTTCTTCCTTTGACCAAATTCTTTCTTCCCTTTTACATCCTGTGTTGGTGTAAATGCACTTTCTTTGGAAATTATGAATTGTATTTGATAAAAAAACTTATTCTCTAATTTATTAAATGTATATATTCAAACTGCATAATATCTCTAAGTTACTAGTATTTTATTTATCCACCACATTTCAAATTCTATGCCCAAATATTATTTTCAGCTACAACATCAATAAATTTCATAAATTCATTCATAAATTTGCTATCTTGTTTCTTCTTCTAGAGAAATGTACCTCCTATAGATTCTATAAAACCCAAAAAATCTCCACCTCCCCACTCTTTAATAGGATCTAACAGAGGATCACAGGATTATATTCTGTTTGTAACAATTCCAATGTTTAAAATTATTATTTCATGTTTATATCGATAGGCGAAACTCCGCATATGGTGTAAGGAGATCTGAAACAGTTCCTAAATTCTGAAACGCATAGAAATACATCAATCGTAAAGTGAATATAAATTTAAAACTCGTTGTGTTTGTATCCAAGTCACTCTTTTTTATATAATAAAAGAACAATAACGTCCGTCTATGTAACCTTTTTAAATAATAAAGTAGTTACTTACTTTATAATTATATGACGCGTTTCGGAACTCGTTCCATCTTCAGAATATCGCTCTGCCGAGGTCGTTAAAACATTAAAATAAATTATTACACAACATATCGCAAAACATATACACATACACGCGTATATTAACACAGACAATATACTCGTATATATAAACGTATTCGATGGTGTGCACACGCGTTGATATTGTCTGTGTTAATGTGCGCGTGTATTTGTATATGTGTTGCGATATGTTGTGTAATAATTTATTTTAATGTTTTAACGACCTCAGCAGAGCGATATTCTGAAGATGGAACGAGTTCCGAAACGCGTCATATAATTATAAAGTAAGTAACTACTTTATTATTAAAAAAAGTCACATAGACGGACATTATTGTCCTTTGAATATAAATACTTCTAAAAAAATAAAAATAATAATAAATTTACAACGAGGAACGTTAAAAAGCCACAAGAGAGAAAAATGTGTGAATTTACAAAATATACCTGGTATAAATTTTAAAAAGTATATATCTTTCAACATCGATAATTATTTTATTTACAATGTAGTTGTGTAAAAACTAATTTTTTTTACTCAAAGTGGTAAAAAACATTTGTAATTTTTATTTCATAACATTTTTTTTTACTAAATTTCTACATGACTTCTATTGTTTGCCTGAAGATAATTGAGTTTGTACCAAAAATTTGTCCATACTCATTGTTGTATTTCTTTACTGATACTCTGAAAGGCATTTATGATTATTCTTTTTAGTGTGTCCATATCATTATTTTTGTTGGTTCGAGAGGTCCGGTGACCGTCACGATCAATACAACGACTAGGTAACTTCTCATCCAGTCACTCTCACCCCGACAAACTCTGGTACGGAAGAGCACAGTCTTGCTGGAATATAACATGAAGTTGTTAATCTTCTAGCTGTGGATTAGCATAGTTTTCCAAAATGTCAAGGTATTTCCAGTGTCTTTTTTTGTCATGATAGTGAAACAGTCTAATAATTTTATCATATAAAATACCACACCACACATTGATTTGAATATATCTCTTGGTATGCTCTTGTGAACCACAAATTCTTACATTATGTTTATTCCCTTTCCTGAGAATTAAAAAGTTGCTTTGTGAGAAAAAATTATCTTCTTTAAATAATTTACATCTCCTAACAGTTTGTAAATAATGGTTACAAAATATTTTTTACGAGCAGTCTTATCATTGGGCTTGTAAAATTTCCAATTTGTATGATTTAATTTTACAAAATTTCCTAATTATCTTATGGATAGTAGCTCAGGGTATTGAATTCATGTTCTGTTGTATTTAGTGACTTTTTTAGGACTCTGTAGAATGATAGACGTAAACTTTTTCTACATCTTCATTCGACACACAAAGCCTTTCGTTACCTTTTCTGTTCTCGAGGTTCACTGTAGTCATTAACTCCTCATATCATAATCGAATGCTTCTGCTAGAAGTAGATGATCGATTATATTGAGTTCTACATACTGTATATATTGAACAACAATATCCGATCTTGTTTGAATAAACCACTCGTCGCAATGCGCTTTCTCATACATATTCATTATGAGAACTTTTGTAGGTTTCGGTAATTGTTGTAGCTTGACAATAATGATCTGCTGGGATAAGAGGCTATAGAATTAACTTTTTGAATTTCTCTATCACTTGATCTAAATAAATGTATGAATTACTATAAAAGTTGTACACTTATTAATAGACATCCCATTAAAAAGCATAATCATGTGGATGAAGTGACATAAATTGGAACCTCTAAGTAAAAACATTTCTGGAGAACGTAAAATTTCTGTTGCTAGTGCTAAATTTGTTGTTGTTTGTTTCACTATGTAAGTTGTTTATGTAAAGGTAAATTTAGACTATCTTCCACTCATTGTTTGAATATTATTAAATGCTTTAAAATAGATTTTTTAATTTAATAGATGTAAAGTTTTTTTGCTATGTTCATTACGTTTATTCCACTATCTAACACTCCAATTGTACCTAGGAATATGACGGAAACAGACATTTAAAACGTATTGGATGTGTTTCATATTTTTTGGCTACTAATCACTTATATTTTAAAGTTAGATACACTATAAATCGTACACTATAATGTAAACACCATCTTTGTAATGTTAAAACATTTTCTGAGAACGTGAACGTATTCGACTTCCTTTGCCTTATACTACCTCGAGTCGATAATTTACATATTTAAGAGTTTCTGTTCGGAAAGTGCTCCCCTTCATTTCATCCTTTCAATTGAAGACAGAAAACTTTTCCTGTTGCTTTCAAGCTAGGTTTCTCGTGTTAGTTCGTTAACAATTCATTGGCGTTCTGAGTCATAAAACCAACATTTTCTAGTGATTGGAAAGCTAATTTATATTAGAACTGAATTTTAGTGTTTTGTAAAACATAACAATAAGTGTAATATTTTAGCTGAAAATAGAAAAAAATATTGACATTAATATGTTATTGATTATTGTATAGTGTGTACTGTTATTTTGTGGTTAATATATGTTTAATTGTTTGAAAATAATAGTCATTTGATGAAACTTCTTATTATTTTAGTAAACTTGTTACCAGGGGACTTAAATTTAATAAAGGCGGAACCAAAATGGTAACAATGTTTGAAAAGAAAAAATAAAAAAAGACAAAGACAAATTTAGTAATTAACAAGGCTCAAGTTTATTGAAAGCAGAAGGAAATTTCGGCGCTTCAGACTTTGTCATTTACAACAAAAGACATCCTGACACAAATCATCAATAAAAAAAACTTATGATTAACAATATCATAAATTGTAAAAGTTATAAGCCCTTAATTGTAACATATAATTATTTAGAAAAAAAAATTTAATCAACAGATTCTAAAAATTTATCCCCCCTTCTAATATGTATATTTATAGTTACAAAAATTTAACAAAAAAAACAATGAGCACAGCTTAATAATTCACAGAATTATAATTAATCAAAAAAAAAAAATTATACGCCCTTAATGTAAAAGTATAATAATAAAAAAAAAAAAAAATTTAATCAAAAGATTCAAAAAAAAGAAAAAAACTTATCCCCCCCTTTTTAGTTTATAAGATGATAGTTTCTTTTTAAACAATTACAGAATTTAACAAAATATAAAAGAGTTTGATATTTTAAGTTCAAAAATCATATCTATAGTTAACATGTTTATCACTAAACTAAAGATACATAATATAACTGGTTTGAAAAATTTCTTAAAAACTATATTGGCCAAATAAATTTATATATTTTAAACAAACAAAAAAAGGAATTTAGAATTTTGAAATTTTGTTAATTGACGTCAATTATTTTAATTTGGAAATTAACCTCTTGGAGGTTGTTAGGACCGAAAATTGCATGCAGGCTCCACCCAATAATTGTTTTTTATATATATTTTATAATTAACTACACAGGTCTACATTTAGAAAATAGTCTTAAGGAACACATATTTGCGAAAGTAAATTTAGGCACATATACAAAATGAGTTAGTTAAAGTTCTGTAAAGTCAGCTGTAGAAAAAGACATCACTTTTATGCACTTGAAAATGTGAAGTTACGTTATACAAAAAAAACGTGTTTTGCCAACAGGACGAAACTTGTTAGGATGTTTCGTTGGTTTGCGCAATGTGAGACAAGAATTTCTTTATTTCTCCAATTTCTCCTATTTGTCCTACCAGCATATTAGCTGTGAGCAAAAAACATGTTCTTTTAGTGTCTGTACAAAATCAGACATGTTTTAGCATTAATGTTCATCATTAAAGAAATATCTGATTATTTGCCAAAATTAAAGAAAATTGATTGTATAACAGAAATTCGTTAAGATGGTACTTAAAAGCTTCTTAGATTATTATAAATCTATTTATATATATTTTAATTTTGTTTAAAAGAAAGCTTGTATAAGACTTGTAAGATTTTGCAAAAGCTTGCAAAACGAAATTTTCTGATTTAGAAGAAATTTCCTCAATTGTTTTATATTTGACATGTTCATATTCTGATCATTTAATGTTCAACACTAGTTTGCACTTATTTCACAAAAATGTTCAAAACGTAAAATGTGCCTTTGCAAGATTTTGTAAATGATGTTTTAAGAAAAGAAAATTTTTATAATCATTTAGTTTCAAAAGGAAATAGAATATTGAATAAAACATGAAATACATATTTTAAAGAATACATGATAATTAACAAATTATTTTAAAAATTAACAAAATTTATAATATGACAAAATCTGTAAGGTTGAAGTACCTGGTAAATCCTGTCGCAGATCACGTGAGGTAGTACCGAGAAAATGATGGTTAATTTTAACATTTTTGAACCAGATTATTAGACTAAGGCGCACAATTAGTAATTTAACATGATGTTTTAGAAAGACGGTAATTTTGAGAGAAGAAAGAAAAACTTTTAGCTAACGGAGTTATGAAGAGTGTAGACCATGTTGTTATCGCATGTAGACTGTGGACCGGTAATCGAGAAGCTAGCTTGACCGGCGAAAATGTACTTTGGTTTCAAGTATCAGGTGATGCTTGGTTTAGGAGCGGGCCGCTAGATGCCAGCATCTGTCAAGCGACGGAAAGTGGAATGTATATTTACGAAATGAGTTAAGTTATTGCGGAGGTGCTTTTTTGGATTTAAATGCTACAGCTCTCCCCCCCCGAAAGACGGAGTTAGGGTAGAAAAGAAAAGGGGCCAGAAGGGCCTCCCGCAAAATTTAGAAAAAGGAGAGAGAGAGTGTGCTTGAAGGGGTAAAAAAAAATTTCCTCTCAGACAGGTGTTTTAGACCTCGAGATAAACAAAAGACAAACTAAGACTAACATGCATAGCGAGTGCCACATTAACTATATGTAGTTCGACAGAACCGGTCAGTATACCTTCACCAAGATAAACAACAAAGAACAAATGCACCAAACTTAACTATTAAGAAGATGGACTCACTATGTCCTCGTCCGAAGACGTTATGGTGACGAAGAAATAGAAGAGTTCATGACGCTCTCTATATTCTCGTCGCATCGATTACACCCGCGGAGTGCTCGATGTCAAGATATGTCTAGATAGGGAAACATGTCAGGTACATGTAGCGGCCATTGCCGTAAAGTGGAACCTCATAGTTGATCAGACTATGGGTTGAAAAGCGTCAAGTCCGGGAAACAGTGAGATATATCACTGGACAAGGAAAATCAATATCTCTTCGCCTGCAAACACCTATAAAGATTACGGCACGGAGGGGCTCTAGGAGAGCTCAGCCCACCGATGCCCAAACATACAGATGTGCATTTGGCTTAGAGGAAATACGGCTTGGTTCCGTATTTTATTATGTTCTGCAGTGCATAGAAAGAAGACTACCAGATGACAATTTGTGCGGGCCAAGAAAGATCAGAAAGAAAATTAAATCGTAAAGGAGAAGGTTCTAGAAATTTGTTAATATTTAATTTATATGATGCGGTTTGAGTTGCTCGACGTGTGCTTTTTTAATAAAACGAGGTGAATTGGCGAAAGAAAGCGCAACGGTAACTGGAGTAAGAAAATCAATGATCCGGAAGGGACCTGACCATCGAGGCATCAATTTAGCAGCTCGCTTGTCTATGGCAGAGCTAAGAGGGTGTGTTTTACACCAGACAAGATCGTTGATTTTATACAGATGAGGCTTCCTGAATTTGTTATAGGTCTTTTCGGCCTTTTGGTGCGCTTTCATTATATTGTCTTTGGCCTGGCGCCAAACTTGTGATGGATTAGTATTAGGTTTTGGAAGGAGATCATGTATGTTCCAGCTGAGACTCAGTGGTGTATTGGGGAGAAAATTAAAAAGAATACTAAAAGGTGTTGCTTTAAGAGTCTCATGATGTGCGAAATTGAAAGCCAGCTGAAGCCAGCAAAGGGAGTCGTCCCAAGAGGATTGATTTTTGGAGTGATAGGCGATAAGGGCTGCCTTAAGGTTTCGGTTGAGTCTTTCCGCATTATTAGGTTGGGGGTGATAAGGAGATAAAGTTGCATGCTTAATACCGCGAGAAAAACAAAAGTTGCGGAAGACATGTGATACAAAACATTGTGCATTGTCAGAGATTATTATCTTTGGAAAACCGAAATTTTGAAAAATGTTTTGGCTTAAGGCCTTAATTGTACTGTGGGAAGTTGCATCTCTGACAGGCATGAGCCAGGTGAATTTTGAGAACTGGTCAACTGCGACCAGTATCATGTTGTAGCCCTGTTTTGTCCTAGGAAGCTGTCCGACGTAGTCGATATGTAATTTTTCCATGGGACGATTGGGAACCGTTGAGGCAAGGTATCCTAATTTGGAGTTGTGAGCAGGTTTGCTTACAGCGCACACCGAACAAGCTCGCACTTTAGAAGTGACATCCTGTTTTAAAGTTGGCCAATAAAAGTTCTCCTTTACCTTAAACAAAGTTTTAAGTACTCCAAGATGACCACCCACAACGGAGTCGTGATGATAATTAATCACCAGGTCGACTAAGGACTGAGGTAAATAAATTCTGGTGGGCTTTTCCAGATGATTTTTCAGGCAAAGAACACCTTTACTTAAACAGTACTTCTCCGAAGAGATGTTCTGTTCAAGATCGGCAATGATATTTTTCAAAATAGGGTCGGCCTTTTGATGAGTCTGGATGTCATGAAAAGCTAGAGGAAAATTTGTGAGGAGACTGGTACACGAAAAGGTGACATTTTCTTCGTTGAAATTTTCCGGTTCAAACATGCGCGAGAGGGAGTCTGCTATGATGTTCTGAGTTCCTCTTATGTGCGCTACCTTAAATTTCAATGAAGTCAACTTGGCAATCCACCGGCCTAATTTACCAAGTTGACGAGGACGTGCTAAAAGCCAAGAAAGGGCTTGGTTGTCGGTTTCTAATAGGAATTCCCGATGCTCTAGATATTGCCTAAATTTCTCTACTCCAAAAACTACTGCTAGGCATTCGGCTTCATATGCAGATGAGGCTTTTCTTTCTGCAGGTGTTAAAGTACGTGAAGCGTACGCTATGGGCTGTCGTGAGCCGTCAATTTCTTGGAGTAGAACTGCTCCAAGGGCCACCGAGCTCGCATCCGTTTGCAGGATGAATGGTTTGGCGAAATCGGCCATCCGGAGAACCGGAGGCTGTGTTATTGCCTCCCGAAGATGTTTAAAAGCTTTCTCTTGTTCAGCTTGCCAAGAGAATTTTTGGCCCTTCCTCCGAAGCAGATTTAGAGGCGCAGCGTGCTCCGCGAAATTTGGAATGAATTTAGCAAAGAAATTGACCATTCCAATAAATCTGGAAACGGCCTTAGGGTTCTTGGGTTGCGGAAAATTTCTAATTGCTTTTGTTCTAGATGGGTCGATTTGCACGCCACGAGAAGAAACTAGGTGTCCTAAAAAGCTTATCTCATTCACAGCGAAACGGACCTTATCTGGGTTAACAGTCAAGCCAGCCCGCCGCAAACGAGTAAGGACTTCCCGAAGATGTTTTTGATGCTCTTCCCAAGTTTTGGAGTAAATGACTAGATCATCCAGATAATTAAAAATGAATTTGAATTTGATGTCATGGAAGACCTGATCCAAAAGTCTGGTAAGCACTTGGGCACCAGTACAGAGTCCAAAAGGGACTCGAGTAAACTGATAAAGCATCCAAGGAGTACAAAAGCTGGTAATTTGCTTGGACTTTTGAGACAAAGGGATTTGATGATAAGCTGAATTAAGATCGAAAACTGTGAAATATTTGGCACCGACAAACCAGTTAAAACTTTGATGTAAGTTAGGTAGCGGCACCGCTTCGACGACGATGTTTTGATTGAGCCTCCGATAATCAATCACCATCCTTGTTTTCTTTTCGGGATGTTGAACCAGAAAAACAGGGGATGCATATGCCGACCGGCTGGGTTCTACTACTCCTGAATCTAACAATTCGTTGATGTGTTCGCGGAGGTATTCCATTTTGGGAGGTGCCAATTGGTATGGAGAACACTTGACCGGAGTGTTGTCCTTCAGTTGAATATCGTATTCAACTAGATGTGTTAAACCTAACCTTTTTGTGAGTACCTGAGGAAAATCATTAATTATTTTTAAAATGGCGTTTTTATCGTCCTTTTGAAGATGACCTAAAGGATCAGGAGCAGTAGATTCAGATGTTGTGGACACTATAGGTTTATACGCAGAATTACTAAAATTACATAGAGGAAAAACAATAGACCTTGAAAATTTGAAATAGAAGTTTTTTGCTGAAAGATCAAGTACCAGTCCCGTTTTAGATATGAAATCTGACCCGAGGATCAGAGGACACGACAACTTATGCGCCACCAGGAAATCCACATTCCAACTACAATGTTCCATTTTAAGATGAAGACGACAAGAGTAGGAAATGGGCAACCTTTTTCCAGAAGCCGTGACACAATCAGCCTTCACCCTGGTGATGGATTTAAAAGCCTTGGTGTTCTTCAATTTTTTAAAAAGGGCTTTAGAAATGACGCATCTTACTGAACCGGAGTCCAGCAGAGCCTTAACTTTAATTTGCCCAAAAGCTACTTCCACCAAAGGCAAAAACTGATCGTTCAGACCCCTAGATTTAAGAGAAATGTTATTTTTTTTTTGAAGTTTGCAGTTGGAAAGCTTAGAGCTGGAATAGGTTTGCCTGGACCTATTCCGTAGAGAGAAGAATTTACAGCCCCAGATATAGTGACCGGGTATGCCACAATGATAACAGATGGGAGTAACGTAATTTTGAATTTTATTGCCGAAATTGTTTCTTCTTGAATAGGAAATTGAGTTTAAATTTTGAAAGGGAGGTTTATTAAAAAAATGTGGTTTCGTGTTATGTTTAAATCCGATGTGGTTGGTTTTAGAAAGGGAGGCTGGCCTGGAGCTACCAACTAGACTCCAAACCTGCCTCCGTTTTTTGGAGGATATTGCCTTGTTGGAGGCCGGTTTCGACACTCTGGGCTTCTATGTCCCGGCTGCCCGCAACTGTAACAGACTACAGGTCTTGTAGGTCTAAAATCAGGACTTTTAAACTCAGGTCTCTTTAATGGAGCCCTTTGCCTGTCAGTGTACATGATGTTATTTACGTGAGCGCAGAGTCGATCTAGATCTGCGAAATTTTTAGGCTTAGTCGCAAAAACTAAACAGTTGCGGACTTCCGGAGACAGTCCCTCCAGAATGACGTCCGTGACCTCCAATTCGGACTTATCTAAATTAAGTGTTTCTGCAGCCTCTTTAATTTCATTTACAAAGATGTGCACCGCCTCGTTAGTCTTCTGGGGCCTATAAAATAACTCCTGCACTAAAGAAGCTAACCGTTTTGATGGTATAAAGAGACTTAAGGCCTCTTTATGAAAGGTATTAAATGCCTGATGTCTAATCAGACATGAATTTAAAGGGCCCTGAGCATAGGGCATCAGAACATTATTAATGTTTAAGGCTACGTCCGGGTAAGTTTTAACTATTTTTAAAGAAATTTTAAAAAATTTTAATAATTTGTCAAGGTCGAACCCATCTGTCTGAGGAATTGTCTTAATTATTTGTTCGGCAGGATGACTTAATTTTCCGTATAAGGAAATGTATTGACAGCCTTTCGAGCTGCTAGGTGTAGTTTGCTGAGCCTCAGCCTGCGGCGTGTCCGCAAGGAGATTTGGCCCATTAGACCGAGATGGCTCTGCAGAGCTAGCTTTAGTGGTTCCCCCAGAGGGCGTTAGCGGGATGCTTACGTTTAGTTTTAGAGGAGCAACGGTTTGCTCAAAGGCTTTAAATTTTTCTTTGAGCGTAGCGAAATTGTTATGTAGCTCGGCCAGATCCCGTGGCACGTTGTTGTCTGCTACTTTTAGTTGTTCAGTGTGCACCCGATTTAGGAACTCTAGTCGTCTTCCGAAGACGTTTATGCGCGCACGAACACGAATCATTTTGATTCCTCTTTCGGAATCGAGGTTCTCCAGGTCGTCTTGCAAGACAAACAAGGAGTTCCGGGCTAACGCTATCTGTTGCAAGAGGATGTCTTCAGTGAAGTTTCCCATTTCGGGCTCGACGCTGTTCTGCAGAAGGGACCTAAGAGAGGTTCGCATTTTAGCTACAATGTCTTTTTCACCACCTCTAGCTACTACCTCAAAAGCAAGCTCGGTATTCTTTAACGAATCCACTAATCGCAGCAAATCCACTGCCATCTTAACTGTTGCTGATAAATAAAAAAAAATTTAATCAAGTGTTTTTAAATAAAAAAAATTTCTTTTAAGATGATGTAAAAAAGGTGAAAGAGCCAGAGAAAGACTCAAGAATTATATGTAGTGTAGTTGTTGTGTATATATGTGTGTGTGTAAGTATGAATTGATACAGACAAGCGAAAGAAAACTCGAGAAAATTTTTTGAAGGAGATTTTGAAATTTTTTTTGTTTTTTTTTTGTTTTTAACTATTTTTGGATTTTATTATTTATTTAAATTTTTTTTTGGATTCCCGAATGAGCCCGCTGTCTGGATCAAATTCAGTGAATGACTAGGGTGCAGTGTATGTAAATATATATATATAAAAAAAAATATTTAAGCAGACAAAATAATAAAAAAAAATTTTATCGAAATTGGTTTAGAAGTTTTTGTGTAAGTGTTTATAAAAATAACTAAATAATAAAAAAAGAGACTATAGATTTATAGAGATTTAAATATTTAAACTAAATAAAAAAAAATTTCATCAGCAACAGTTGTGCAGTATTTGAAAAAGCTGCAGAACATAAAAAAGAGCCTTGTTTACAAAGATAATTTTGAATTTAAATTTAGATAGTTCCAATGCAAAATTTTGAAAATTAACTACGGTTCCAGAATTTAAAATTAACCACGCTCTGCTACCAAAAACATGTTACCAGGGGACTTAAATTTAATAAAGGCGGAACCAAAATGGTAACAATGTTTGAAAAGAAAAAATAAAAAAAGACAAAGACAAATTTAGTAATTAACAAGGCTCAAGTTTATTGAAAGCAGAAGGAAATTTCGGCGCTTCAGACTTTGTCATTTACAACAAAAGACATCCTGACACAAATCATCAATAAAAAAAACTTATGATTAACAATATCATAAATTGTAAAAGTTATAAGCCCTTAATTGTAACATATAATTATTTAGAAAAAAAAATTTAATCAACAGATTCTAAAAATTTATCCCCCCTTCTAATATGTATATTTATAGTTACAAAAATTTAACAAAAAAAACAATGAGCACAGCTTAATAATTCACAGAATTATAATTAATCAAAAAAAAAAAATTATACGCCCTTAATGTAAAAGTATAATAATAAAAAAAAAAAAAAATTTAATCAAAAGATTCAAAAAAAAGAAAAAAACTTATCCCCCCCTTTTTAGTTTATAAGATGATAGTTTCTTTTTAAACAATTACAGAATTTAACAAAATATAAAAGAGTTTGATATTTTAAGTTCAAAAATCATATCTATAGTTAACATGTTTATCACTAAACTAAAGATACATAATATAACTGGTTTGAAAAATTTCTTAAAAACTATATTGGCCAAATAAATTTATATATTTTAAACAAACAAAAAAAGGAATTTAGAATTTTGAAATTTTGTTAATTGACGTCAATTATTTTAATTTGGAAATTAACCTCTTGGAGGTTGTTAGGACCGAAAATTGCATGCAGGCTCCACCCAATAATTGTTTTTTATATATATTTTATAATTAACTACACAGGTCTACATTTAGAAAATAGTCTTAAGGAACACATATTTGCGAAAGTAAATTTAGGCACATATACAAAATGAGTTAGTTAAAGTTCTGTAAAGTCAGCTGTAGAAAAAGACATCACTTTTATGCACTTGAAAATGTGAAGTTACGTTATACAAAAAAAACGTGTTTTGCCAACAGGACGAAACTTGTTAGGATGTTTCGTTGGTTTGCGCAATGTGAGACAAGAATTTCTTTATTTCTCCAATTTCTCCTATTTGTCCTACCAGCATATTAGCTGTGAGCAAAAAACATGTTCTTTTAGTGTCTGTACAAAATCAGACATGTTTTAGCATTAATGTTCATCATTAAAGAAATATCTGATTATTTGCCAAAATTAAAGAAAATTGATTGTATAACAGAAATTCGTTAAGATGGTACTTAAAAGCTTCTTAGATTATTATAAATCTATTTATATATATTTTAATTTTGTTTAAAAGAAAGCTTGTATAAGACTTGTAAGATTTTGCAAAAGCTTGCAAAACGAAATTTTCTGATTTAGAAGAAATTTCCTCAATTGTTTTATATTTGACATGTTCATATTCTGATCATTTAATGTTCAACACTAGTTTGCACTTATTTCACAAAAATGTTCAAAACGTAAAATGTGCCTTTGCAAGATTTTGTAAATGATGTTTTAAGAAAAGAAAATTTTTATAATCATTTAGTTTCAAAAGGAAATAGAATATTGAATAAAACATGAAATACATATTTTAAAGAATACATGATAATTAACAAATTATTTTAAAAATTAACAAAATTTATAATATGACAAAATCTGTAAGGTTGAAGTACCTGGTAAATCCTGTCGCAGATCACGTGAGGTAGTACCGAGAAAATGATGGTTAATTTTAACATTTTTGAACCAGATTATTAGACTAAGGCGCACAATTAGTAATTTAACATGATGTTTTAGAAAGACGGTAATTTTGAGAGAAGAAAGAAAAACTTTTAGCTAACGGAGTTATGAAGAGTGTAGACCATGTTGTTATCGCATGTAGACTGTGGACCGGTAATCGAGAAGCTAGCTTGACCGGCGAAAATGTACTTTGGTTTCAAGTATCAGGTGATGCTTGGTTTAGGAGCGGGCCGCTAGATGCCAGCATCTGTCAAGCGACGGAAAGTGGAATGTATATTTACGAAATGAGTTAAGTTATTGCGGAGGTGCTTTTTTGGATTTAAATGCTACAAACTGACGAATTTATATTTAATTATATAATATATTAAAAATTAAATTTGTTTTTTAAATTATTGGTTAATATTTCCACACAAAATTAATTGTATATTAGCTATATTTGCGTCTGAAATGTAATTATTGTTGGATCACATCTCGTACGTGACGGTTCAGAACTTTATCCACCTTTCTTTATACAGATCATGTCAATGAGATTAGGAAATCGTTCAGGTGATAAGCAGTTGTCTGAAGTTAGATTTCTCACTCATTGGTAAAGCACCTTAATAATATCTGTTTACACAGACTAGGTTAGTTTAGACAGAAAATATGAAATCGTTTCAACTGTAACGTCCTACCTAATTTTTAAGGCAGATTTAATTATTACAGATTTAATTTAACTGTGCACATTTAATATTCTACTGAGCGGCCGTCATGTGGCGCCCCTAGCGTAGCAACTCTGAGAATACAGTATCATGTGACCTTCTTGAGGTAGCCCGTAACGGGACTTTTATCGATAAGAGATCCAGTTTTTGTCCGTCACTCTAGTTTTTTGTACAATGTACTTCGCAAGTTTTCTAAATTAAAAATAAGAGTCAACTTCAAAAATGAAACTATTTCTTAATTAAAGGTGTGCAAAAATGCATTTCAATACTGAAATGGCCGTCTTAATTTTTCTAAATTAAAAAAAAAAAAAAAAAAGTAACCATGATAAGTTTTAGTAGAATCAATCTCTCTTCGCAAACATTTTCTTCAAAGTTTTCCAGGATTTCGTCATCAAAAATCCAGGTAAAACAAAATTTTATTTTAAACTTTATTGAGTTAACTATATTATAATATGTTTACTGTTCATAAAACTAAAATTTGAAATTGGTTTTTAATTATAATTACACCTTACGTTATCTGTATTTTTTTGAGAATATAACTTGATATAATCTTTTGAAAGAAAAACCAATAAGTTTTCCTTTTATTTTAGCTATTGTAAAGTCAAATCACCAATTAAAGAAATCTTTAACTAAATTTTAAATTGTCTATAAATCACACGAGCTTAAATTCAAACGATCTTTTAAAACGAAAAGCCCCTCTTCTCGTTTCCTTTTTTTAAAATAAAATAAAATCATTCAGTAATTTATTTCAACATATATAACATTTTGTTTTCAAAGAAATTGCATTTTATTAAACTTCGTTACAGAGAAATATGTTGCTCATAAAGCTACAAAAGAAATGTTTTAACCTGTCAAGAAATGTCTGTTCTTTGTGTAATTCGACATGTTTTTTGTACAGCTATAAGCTGGTTCCAGAATGCTATAAAATTTTAAGATCTTGCTGTGAATTCCAAGTCCAGGATAAAACCTAAGGACTTTTTCAAATAACGTAAAAAAAAAGGCAAAAGTGAAAAACAAAAGAAAAATTCAACCTGTGACTTTCATTTAGTGGAAAACTTGAAAGTGAAATTGTGGAATGATATTTTGAATGCCTTTGTAAAAAAAAAATATATATATAATTAATTTTTTTGAAAAATGTAAAACTAAAAATAAAAATACTTTGGAAGGGATATGCATGCACTTTTCGACCTCACGACCCCAAAGGGGTTAATTTTCTAAATTTTTATATTGACGTCAATAACTAACTAATTAATACTTTTGCTAAAATATATATTTAAAAATCTTTTTTTTGACAGTTGGCCAACCTATATTTATGTATATACAAATGTGTGATTAATTAATTAAATTTTGTTAATTTTAATATACATATAATTTAAAAATTAAATTCTTTGTAACATTACATACTTTAATGAATTGTCTTTTTCTCCTTTTTTTTTAAACTTTATTTTGTAATTAATTATATGGGGGGGTTTGATTAATATTATCTAAATCTTTTATTATTGGCGTATAATAATGTAAATTACTAGCTATATATGAAGTGTCAATTGTTACCTTGCAAATTGTTCTTTTTGTTAAAAAAAAACTACTAATCTATATTATATGTTAACTTTTTATATAAATACTTAACTCAAGACTCAGAATCGCTAAATTAAAAAAAGGTTAAATAAATTACAGGTCAATCGAAATTATCTAGATCTCTTCTTTTAAACATTTACCATTCCTGGTTCCAGAAGCATCTATCTAATTAGGATCTCATCCTTAATAAATGGTAACACAAACATATACGACTTTTATTTACGCTCGCTAGGCTAATGAAATTGCTACACATTACTGAATGTTAATGGTATCTCTCACTCTAACCAGCAGCTAAAATATTATTTTTACACAGATTAGCATCTTCATATACCTAGATCAGTAAGAACTTCATATACCTTAATAATTCATTTTTAATCATCACAATCTATTTTTTTTGGCATCTATTTTTGTTAATAAGTAATTAGTGTCTATTCAAAATTACATTTTATCCATGTTAGGAAAGAATACAAATGAAGATAAAAAACAGTTGTAATTATTGACTATAATAATTATGTACTTAATGATTATAATTCTGTTCCAATCCCTATTAATTATTGCATATTTGTAATTATTAAAAATTGGTATTTGTGTTTATTTGGTTAATAAAATTAAGTGTTTATCAAAGATGTAATGAATGATTAATAAAGGAAACCCTTTAAGCTTTAGATTAACGTTTATTCAGCTGGAAACAGTGTGTGAGTCTTTATTCAAGTTCAAATTATATCCAAGCAATATTAAACAGACTTAGCTAATGACTATGGTCATTTGTTTGTCTGAGGCGTAATAGCAATAAAAATTAAAATAAATTAACAATACCTTTCTTCAAAAATAAATAAAAATAATTGCACATAAGATTTAAGTAAAACTTGAATTTCTATTACGATAGTCTTTTAAAATTAATAATTAAATTCTTATATCTTATTTTATTTACATTTTCAAAACACATTTAAAACAACCCAACATAAGTTGGCGTCTATTTTGTTAGATGTCTAGACAAATTGCATGTTGAATATAATCAACGTTAGGAAAGAATACCAATGAAGACAAATCACGACATCAGATATAACTAATGATCAAGTGCCTAATGTCCTTAATGACTATTTTTATACTCTTGCTCCTATTAATTATTGCATATCTGTTAATCTATTAAACTTCTTTGTTCGTGTTATTTTAATTTATATTTTTAGGAGTTATAAGTTACACATTGCAAGATCATTACTACAATAAGGCTCCAATGTTTGTGACTAATATTTATTCAGCAGCAAAGTAGTGTGAAGATATTTGTGTATTTATCTTAATGTTTTTTAAGCTGCTGTGAAATTATTCTTTCATTGATAATGTGTAATAACAATAATCATATTTTAAATATTAATATTTACACTTATTTAATAACTATAAATGGTTTGTAATTAATTGCAATTTGTGTTTAGTAGCAACAGGGATGAGTAAAGTGCCTGTTGCTCCCCTAAGCAGTTCTGAACCCAATAACTCTGCCATTTCAGCGATCAAACAAAAAGCTCTGTGGCAAAAAGTATTTATAAAAATACTTATATATATATTTTTTTATAAGCAACAGCTATTTGGTTTCCTATTTTCCCTTTGAAATATATTAACTAGCCCAAGTGTACCGTAACAAATTTGTAACAAAAAATTCGTTCATATAAAACTCATATTTTAGTGAAGGTGAGCTAGTGTTATTTGTTTAGGAGAAAAATATATCTATTATAGCTGTTTTAACATTCCGTAGATTGGACCTTCCAGCCCCCTAATTAAACTAAATTCTGTAAAATTTTTTAAAAATATTTCGCTGGAAAATCTGTCAGACTTAATAATCGATAATGGACTAAATAGACAACTTGACAACAAGAACATATCAACTTGATTGTTCAAATAAATTTATTTTTGTAATAAATTAAAGATAAATATTTTCAACAATTAACGTATTATTAGACACAAAAGAGGTATAACAATGTATGACTTCTGAAACTTATTCAGATTTGTTCTATTTAATTGCGTTGGAAACTTTGTTTGTTTATCGGTTACCCATTTCTTACCAAATGGGATTTAGGAAATGGAGAAGGAATCAATCAGTTGGATATCTGGTCTCAGGAGCACGGCTTAGAATCGCTCATGACCGATGGAATGGTATGCAGAGCATCTCGATGCAGTAAAGAGCTACATCCTCCCGGAGGTGGCCCTGCACTAGATTGCAGAACCTAAACGATTCAGTTTAGCCATATTCCTTCGGATCTAGAAGATTAAAAATCCTTACCGAAAATTACCTAAAAAGTTTCCCATGGACCTAATGTGTTTAATTTAGTAACATTTTTCAACAACATAGAGTTTATAAATATTGAGCTTGACTTATGAGAAACTTTTTATATTAACAAGTGGGTACAGTAATATAACTGTAAATAATGAATTAGGGCCGATACAAAATTCTATATTAAAATAAAATATAAAACGTATTGTTAGATATAAGATTAGTTAAGAATATTGTATTAGTTAGAAGTTAACTTTTAAGTTATTTAGAATGACGCGAGGCACTAAACTTGTTAACTCTTTAATATTAGAAAGTAAGTTTAGGCCACGCTACTTTAGTTTTTTTATAAATACGCGGGTTTGTCGCAGTGCTAGGTTAGTTATAGTTTAGTTATTGTAGCTCATGTATCACTGAGGATGGCGACTTTATCGTTGAAACGCGTTTAATTAAGTAAACGTAATTTTTGTGAGATCTTGTGTTCGAATTTTATTCAATCTAATATTATCTTACAAGTCAAGCTCAATATTTAATTAAAAATTTATATGTATATTAAACTTTATAATCCTTGTAGGACATTTTTTATCAATTCTCATTCATATCTTACATTGTAATACTTTCTCTTTGTTTCACATTAGTAAACACAAAAGTTATTGTAGATTATCTATTTAGTTTTCACATAATTCAAAAAAAATATTTAAATGATTCAACAAAACTGTAATATTTGAATGTCTTATATTTGATTTTAGTTCAATTTGTAGTTCACTGCTGAGTGTGATTATTCATTTCAGAGTTGTATTTTTCAGTACCAGTACATAATAATTCGAGTCATGGAATTCCGATCTTTACCTTTTTCATTACATATTTTTAAAATTTCAATCTATTGTCATTTTATTTAATTACGTTTTTTAATTTATTAAAAACATACATTATATTTTATTTATCATTTAGTTTCCGAACAATTTAAAATATAAGCCTTTCTACATAAATATATGATTGTATAGAACTATTTTAAAAATTCGCAACTCGTTTGCTTCAAACCTTTTTTCGAAATTTTAAAATTACATTACTCTTTATTAGTAGTAAATATTTCATTTAACTTTAGATACTAGTGAACATATATATACAAAAGAAAAGGAAAATTTTACTCAAACATAACGGTTGTCTACGTAGTTCTGCAGAGGAAACCAATACAATCTTATTCCCAAGGGTAGGGAGTGTCTTCAGGGAAGCACGACGTACATGAAGTGAAGGGGAGAGAGGGGAGCTAACGAGGTTTCACTTCTACACTTCGTAGCGACTCCAACAGTTCATCGTTTAAATTTATCATAACATGTAATCTGTAGCATTACTTGCTTCTGAGTTCCATAGAAACAGTAACAGAGACATAGAACTAGGTATACAGAAAAGTGAGTGAGAGAGAGAGAGAAATTAGGCAAAGTTATTAACTAATTTAAGGATATGCAGTGAGTTCCCTTACTCTGTAACACATCAGATACAAAACATGTGTGTTGTAAATTAAAATTCTGTGCTTTGGAATAACCAACATGGTTGAGTTCTCTCTACTACTTTTTTTACTTTGATTTTCTCATGCAGGTTATACCATAGACTAGAGATAGTTTTCTTATTCAATGAAAAATACGATATTGGGGGTTTTTACAGAAACATCAGTTTTAAATATTGCCGATCTAAAGTCCGTTAAGATAGGCAACAAGGGTAGACCGATGTTTATCACATTTAGTATGTGACTGGTTTTTTTAGTATCATATGTTGGAGGTGGTTATATTTCTGTTTTAATAACTTTAAAATATTGGTACCCGTCATAAGACCAAAATAGAAATCAGTTAAAAATATTTTGATATAAGTTTGTTGGATTTTAGCCCATTTTAGCATGCAAACAAGACGTATTGCTCGACAACTCCACAAAATTGTCGGATCAAGAACTATCTCTTGAAAAGAGAAGTTGAACTTTTTTAAACCGGCCCAAACTATTTCTCAAAAACTGCTGAATCTTGAACATCTATGACCCAAGCCTTAGTAAGACACGGGAAAAAGAAAATGTTCAAAAGTAAGTAAATAGGTAAGTTAAAAAACAAAATGGATCCTGTAGGAAGTCGAGTTCACTTTGCTCCCCCCTCCCCCAGTGAACTTGCTAACCTTAATTTGATGTGTACTTTGGCACATTGTTTCAGGACATAAACCGGTATATTTCTTCTTTTCTTTTTACATCACAAAGTATTACAATATACTGTATATTTGTTTATAAATGGAGTAATGTTATCGTAAGTTAAAAATAAAACACCCTATATACAGTACGATGTGTTAATCATTACGTCACAAAAGTACAACAATACTAAAGGAAAGAGCACTAGAATGCAATAAAAGATATAAATGTATAAGTGATCAATATATTGTATGTTTTCAAGTCATTGCTAAACATATTGAAAATCAATGATGAACTACAGCAATAGTTAAAAGAGAGTATAAGTAATAGACGACATCTACAGGAGGTCACATTAACTATTCCTACAAATGGTTTTACAATACAAGTGTCTTATTGCGTGTCAGATGTCCCTTGTGCCTGGCTGTACTGTACCATTCATAGCACAGGGGTTTGTATGGTTGGTTCAACATATTGTGTCAAATACTCTAAACACAAATAAACTGTTGATAAATTTCAGGCGCAACATACAAAACAGGAAAAATGTAATGTATTTATCATAATTTTTTTTCAAAAATCAGTTCGGCTTCTCTATATAAATTGACATCAACAAGGGTAATTATTTTGAACATACAACTTTTTCTGCAATCTGACAAATAGATACCATAAACAACCGACTCTGATTTAGTATGTGAGACATAAGAGTGTTTCCAACTATTTTTTTAATAATATTTAGTTATTGAGATCTCTAATGGAATTTTGTTTTTTATAAAATGTTAGGTGTTGAAAATATTATTTTCAGGAATGTCATCTCGGTTGTAATTCAACAATATAAAGTATTTTGTACAACTTGGCAATCTTCATCCAATGGTGCCCAGACTCTTATTCTAGGATAGTATATTAGAGTGTTAGCTAAAAATATTATATTGTAATAAATAACTTCAAAATTAACAATTACACTAACTTTTTCACTCACCAATCCCCAAAACCAAATAAAAATCAACCCAAACTATTCGTCATCAAAAAGTTAGTTTGGTAACCCTATTCAAAAGTGAAATGAACAACGGACAACATCTTTTAAACTGGCTTCGCTTGTGTTATAAACCAGTCCTCAGTGTAAATAGTGTGTAATTTTAATAATACGTTTTATTTGTTACACCCGTACTTACCATAAATGAGCCCCTGATGAGCTAATAAATTAAAACAATTATTTTTACATAACCACTTTTGTACAACTCTAATTTTCCAAAGCGTAATTTTGGAAACATAAAAAAAGAAAAGGCACGTACTTCATTTTAAAAGCAATACATAATAATCATTTTTTAAACCAATATTTCTTTAACTCTTGAAACTTTTGAATGAAACAAGTAATTTTCATTTATAGAGGTAGTAAATATATATTTAAATAAATAAATATAGGTTTCATCAACATGTCAAAGAATGAGTTGACCGGATTTTAATACGTTACTTGTTGAGTAAGAACTGCTTTTTAGAAAGTCTGTTTCCCTATTTTATTAGTTGTTAATTTTTTTTATTGCATGAATGTGTTTTATTATCATATTAATTATTTTATTCTCTTCTGTAATGAGATTTACTATCAAAGTTAAGTTGGTATTAGAGAAAATATCCAATCTTACAACTATAGCTATGCTTGGAAATGATTAAGAGATAAAATCAGAAGGATTGTGCTCCCTGCTCTGCTTTTGGGGCTAAACGAAACGAATTACTCTCCTGGGCTGATTACTCTCTGGAGTATTTTGCAGGCAGTGATATATTATCTGCAAAGCGGACAGGCGAGTTACACTCTCTATTGGCTTCTTACTTTGTCGGATACTCTATAACGTGCAAGAGGAAATATAAGAAATTGAGAGTTAAGGAAAGGTGAAAATTATAAAACTTTTAAATCAATTGGCGGGTATTTTAGAATAAAATATTGACAACAAAAGTCGAAATATTATGTTTTTTTACTATTTTCTTTATTTGTCCTATGTTTTATGTTTAAACCCAGGTGGTTTCTTCATGCATGATGTCGCTCCTGTCTTTACTATCTTTCATAAAGAATGTCTTTAATAAATATATAAAAAATAACGTATAACGTAGAAGAGAATGGCCGTTTTTGTGGCAAAGCTGCGGTGGGACTATGCACCAAACGGATTTAATATAGGACTATTTATATTTTGTTTGTTTCAACATAACAGTTTATCTCAAATAAATCATAGTTGAGATGATTATTACATAACTAGATTCATAGGTATTTAATTTAATTATTTAATGTATGGTATGGTAGTCATAACTAACTAAAGTTCAAAATAACACACGTGTGTTTAATGTAAGCAAAATTAGTGCACTTTTTATCTGACTTCTCTCATTGTAATGATCGCCTTCCCAGATGGATTTTGCGCAAAAGCGAAATGGAAGCAGTACATTAGTTTACAACAGCACTTCTTACAACAGCGGTCAACAACATTCAGAAAATGTCGACGTTACCACTATGTCTGCAAGTTACATGGTGGAACGGTGAATGTAGTGACGGTATCCATTTACGCCATAAAGCTATAAAGAAGTTTAACCAAAGACCTCCTTGTAAAAAACTCAAAGGGTATAACATTTTACGAGCCAAAGTACGTTGGGTGTTTCGACAGAGTAGGAAGAAACGTTTTTACATTATCAAGAATCACACGCAGATCAATGGTGTGGAAAAAGTGACATTCCTTTTGTGATCGTACTTCTTTTGCTCCATTATTGGAAATTAAGCAGCTGGAAGGAGTTTTCACTAAATATAATTATGATATTGCTAATGTTGGGCTAATCATTTTATAACTTGTCTTAAACTGATGCTTACAACGACGCTTTTCGTTTGTATAAAAGGTCTCAAGAAGCACTACCTTTCACTGTAGGATTATAAGAAATATCGCTAATAAATACCCCATTTTTTTTACAGGAATTAGAATCTGCTATGTTGTCGGTTCAGGATTCTACTTCAGGCCCTGACAACATAGTTTATTCTATGATTCGGGGAAGTTGGCTCTCCTTAAAATATACAGTCGTATATTCGAAGAGCATTGTTATCCTGATGGTTGGTTGGAAGCTACAGTGATTCCTCTTCCAAAACCAGGTGAAGGAAATATCGAACTACAAAGTTACCTATCTATTTCTCTTACTAATGTGGATTGCAAGCTGGTAGAGAAAATGGTCAATATGCACCTTGTCTGGTACTTCGGAAGGAATGAACAATGAGGCTTTAGACAGGGTCGATCAGCTGGTTTTATTGAGCCTGCCATTTGAAATACCATTTCCTACGTCAGACACGGGTCACAGTGTTTTTTGACATGGAAAAAGCCTATGATATTGCTTAGCGAAGAGGAATTATTCTGAATACTTTAAAATCATTGTGTATACATGGAAATATTCTTTCTTTTATCAAAAACAGATATCTACCTTAACAACAGATATTTCATAGTGCGTGTTGGACTAAGTTGTCAGATCATTATCATCTAGAGAATGGTGTCCTTCAGGATAATGTGCTGAGTGTGACCGTGTTAGCTGTGGAAATCCACAGCATTATCGCTAATGTACATTGGGTGATCTTGTCCGTTGTTCTACATTTGTTGACGATATATATATATATATATATATATATATATATATATATATATATATATGTGTGTGTGTGTGTGTGTGTGTGTGTGTGTGTGTGTGTGTGTGTGTGTGTGTGTGTGTAACTGCCAAAATATTCCTTCAACTTGTTATAAATACACTGCAAACTTTGTCAAAATTGACAGACAGACTTTAAGTTCTTTGCCTCAAAAAGCAATAACTTATATTGCTTTTAGTTGCTGTAGACTGAACCTTCAGACTTTATTGTTTCTCAGTGGAACACAACTTCAAACTGTAGTAACTGCTAAATGTTTAGGGATATTATTTGATTATAAACTCTCTTAGATTCACATTGGTTTGATTTAAAAGCACGTTGTCATAAAACACATGACATGTTACGTGTACTCAGCAGTTCTCGGGGGGTACTGCCAATTTATTTATCCATTGTCATAAATTTGGGATAAGTCGTAACAAAGTAGTTTTATTGGAAGGTGAATCTAGAAAGATCATCAAATTAAAACTTTAGTAGTTAAAGTATGTTATTTACATTAATATTACAATTGTGCAATTCAATTCAATTTAATTTGATTATTAAATTATAAATTTATTTATATGTATATGGTGAATTTTATATTAATAAAAGTAATTTTTTTGTTTGGGTATGTACGTAGTGTATGTTATGATTTCACCGTGCTATCGTTCGATTGTGGATTGATTATACCTGCATATTCTACTCATCCACAAGACTATCTGTCATTAAGAAGCTGGTTCGGTACATAGTTCTGCACTTTGTATTGTTCCTGGGGCATTTTGTTCGAGTCCAGTTTCTAGTTTACTTGTTGAGACCGTTGAACCTCGAATTTTCTCGACGAAGACAGCAACTTCAAATATCATATATTAGTGATCTGGGTTCCAAACCCTATCGTACAGCTTACGGTAGTCATTTGGCTGAACAATACGAATATCGTGAGAATTGGACTGCACCAATTGGCATTAGAACGTTTAGAATAGTCGACAATTATTTGAGACTTGTACTTCCTCCAGTGAATTAAAATGCTTCATGTTTTATTCCTCTACGGCTTATCCAAATTCATCAACACTCCTGATAATGGGTATTGTCAGGAGTTTCATTATAAACGTGATGAATATCCGTGTATATATAGTGAAATTATTTTCACAGATGGTTCTAAACTGGATAATAAAGTCGGTTGTGCTTATTACTCATCCGATCGGATATATATATATATATATATATATATATATATATATATGGATTACTCTCAACTTATAGTATATTTTATGCTGAACTTCTTGCTTATTTTGAAAGGCTTTAATACCATTTCATCTGGTTTCCGTCATTATTTTTTGTGTTCCGATTCAAAACATGTTTTAGTGGAGATATATTCTTGGTTGACGATATTCTGTGTTGTGTTAGGAATAGTTGTTATGGATAATATTTAAAACTATTAAATGTAATTCTTATTAACAATTGTTAAAACTATCAAATATAATTTTTATTCTATGTCCCAAGACAATACACAGAAGGCAGTCTATTATTGTTAATATTATCAGAAAATGTTGCAATAGTTGACGCTAGACAAAATACTTACTTAGGTTACTTACCTGGGAAGGTATATAAGCCCACCATGACCAAGGGCTTGGTCAGTCATTATTGAAAAGACCCACCTCCGGAAGCTCTGTTCGTTGGTCGACCAATAGAACTATCACGGGATTCATTAGAATCAGCTTTGAAAACATTAAAGACAAAACACGGTAGCAAATACTTACAGAAATAGAAGTGAGCAAACCGATAGTGATTTTTAAATTAATATAATTAGAGAAAGTAGACTCTTTTGAATATATCAAAATAATATTCAGCTTGCTTTATCTTGGGACTAATAGGCAGAGTTTACAATAAAGGATGTGATAGTTCAAAAATGTTACAAGCAATATAATGAAGCTATTTCAAAAGAAAAATTTACTTGAACCTGAAGAGTTCTTATTTTTCCTTGTTACAAAATAACAAATGAATTTAAAGTTTATTTTAACTAATTTGCACAGCAGTTTAGGGCGCCAGATGTGTTAACATCAATTTAGAAAAGAAATGAATCTAATTACTTAAATAATCTCTGGGGTCGAAAGTTCTTTTAAAAGTGTACTTACACAGTGAAATTAGGTATGTAATGAAGACAATTTAGCTGAAATATTAACATGGATTTATTAAAACAAACTTATAATAAACAGATACAAAAATTGGAGCAATCATATGCAATATCTAATCCTAATACATCCTGTTAAATGTTCATTGTTTAATTAATATTGATAAAAATTTAAATAGAATTCAGTTACTGAATTTACTTCTTTGTTGCAACTTTAAAATTAAATTTATTTAAGTAAAAATTATATTCTTTAAAATTAGAGCAAGTTTCATTACATTATTCATTATGTAAAGATTTTATAATGATATTATTCATACTTTAGAATATAAGGCTTTGCCCTATTTATTCAAATTCAAATTATTAAATCAAATTTTATACATGATATTAAAAAACATAAATCATATCAAATATAGACATAATTTTATAATAAAAGTTTTTAACGATACCAAACACGTTGTTTCGTAGTCGTAAAAACACTTATTCTCCAAGATGCTTCTTTTTGTGATCCATTTTTCTATGGTGTCTCGTGGAAGTCCTTTGTCCTTTTGTGCTGACGAAGTCAAGTCATCATTTTCTGCTTTACAGAGTTCATTGCAGTTGTCTGTCTATCAAAGTGATTATTAATGTTCTTTTTAACTTAAATTGTTCTACATTTATCATAACATAATAGTTTTGTCTGTTACATTACGATCTCATCATCTATCACTGAAACACGTGCAATTAATTATTCACACCACGTTTTACAAGTTCATATATCAAATTAAGCGTTCACAATTTAAATCAAAGTGTATATTACTCTGAACATTTATTTATTTATCGAAGTTAAACTTATCGTCTTTGCTAAATCTTATAATTTCACATTTTAACGGTTTTTTTATTGTTCCACCTTAGAACGACATATACATATAATACGTCTGACCCCTCTGGGCACTGATCTTAGACTCCGAAAAACGTCTGACCTCTTCAACTGTCCGACTTAGACTGACTCTCAAGGCACGAGATATTTTTCTCCCGGAAACGTTGGCTGTTACATGCTGTTACAATTAGTTCACACACCCTTGTCTTTTTACATAAATTAGTAAACACTTCTTATTAACTAAACTATACTAAAACTAAACATGGTCATTCATTTCTTAGTCTTGAAAATCTATTTTTCCTTTTTTTTAATGAGTTTACTAACTACAATTTATTACTTAGACAAACTGTCTCCCATACAAACCCGCGGATTTTAAACCTATTACAGACTCTAATTTTTTACATTGCCACAAGGAGATTAGATATTAATAATGTATTTTTTGGAATAATAATATAACCGAAACACTGATTGCTTTACCATAAATACCTCTATCTGAAATAAGTAACTTGCATAATAATAAATATAAACACAAAAATATATAAGAGGTGTAATTGAAGCTACAAGTCAGATGCCACACACGCAGGGTATTATGGGTATTTGACTTTGTATCGAGTGTTAAATTAATTTTGAATAGGCAATGGTAGAAGAATGGACAAATATAGAGTCTAATAAGTTGAGGGAAATAAAATATAGCCTACTTTCCGTCCGTGGAATACAATCATATGTGCCAGTTTAGTTGTACAATCATTGTGTGGTGATTATCCGTGTTCGTGTGGGTCATTCCATGATCACTCATGAATTTGTGATGGAAAACGGGAATCTGCTACAATGCTTATTTTGTTAAGTGTGTATTATCGAATAAACACATGCTCATTGACTGTCTTGTTCTAAGAAGTGTGCGTATGACATTTTACCCTACCCAATTCCATTCAGGCGATGTTGGGGCATAATCCATGACAGGGTATTGTCCTTTTTGCGTCATCTGAATATTTTCCACAAAATTAAACATTTTTCGATTTGATTATTGCAGGGCCCTTTCACAGTCCTGTAATATTATATTTGTTGTCTATTTAATTTTATCCTTGTTAATTTGTTCCAGAGCACATTTACAGCCCTGCAATATTTCAAATAGTTGAATATTGTTGTTTTACCACAAAGTTTATAATTGTTAACTTGTTGCAGGGTCACCTTAGAACCCTGTTACACCGTATTAGATGATCATTACAAGGATAATCCGTTATTTAATTTCAAGACAACCATTTACTCTCATACATTTGAATAAATAAACTATTTGTAAGATTTTGTGTTCAAGTTTTATTCTATCAAATATTTCGTCTCACAAGTCAAGCTCAATATTTATTTTTATTTAAGGGTTGTTTGCACGACAGGGCTGCTCGTGTCGACTTCTTGTACAATATGTAAATGATTTCCATTGTACTGTACTTAAAAGATCCTGTACATATACAACGTTTATTTATTTGTTTATATCTGTTCTACCACCATTATCATTAATACCATTATTATCTTGTGTTGTTCTTTGTCTGTGTTGCGTGTACAACATAATGACAGTCACGAAGAATATGGACAAAGACAAATAACATCTTCCTTCCACTGCACGTGCCCATTTACTTCCTTAAATCTAAAAATGCCATTATTGTAAATGATTTGATTCGAAATTACTAGAATTGATTTTCTAAAGCTTTGTTTTAATTTTAGATACGAGTATCAATTAAATATTGATATTTAATATATTATTAAATATTGATAGGCTATAGGTATTTTTTATGGTATTCCTATAACATTTTAAACAGCCGCCATTTTAAAAATATTACAGATTAAAGTCTTTGTTTTCGGGGCGGTTATAAAACCTAACGTAAGTAATGCGTGTACAAAATTTGAACCCGATATATATTTTTGGACATATGTTTATATACATTTATTCTTTATTCTTATATGTAAAATGAGTTCTCAAAGTTTTTGCTTTGTTTGTTATCAAAAGTCCTCAAAGTTTGATATCCTCGTGAATCACCCTGTATCTTTGGTTAATATACATTCAATTATGTTTTTAAAAGTCTACTAACTAAATGCAATTATTTAGGTTTCAATACTTGTATTAGATTTCTTTATTTATTACAGCTACCCTTCTAATATTTTTGATACTGCTTATATTCCTATCTCATTCCTTTTATCGCGCATACTGCTATCTTACACTTATTACTGTAACACTTATACTGCCATCTTATTCATTTTACCGCGTCTACTGCTTCTTATTCATTATACCGCTTATACTACTACCTCTTTCTCATTATACAGCTTATACTGCTATCTTATACCTAATACCATTTATACTGATATTATTATTTATACCACGCATACTGCAATCTTATTCCTTTTACCACTTATACTGTTATCTTATACCTCATACCTTATACCTAGTATACTGCTATCTTATTCCTTATACTGCTTATATTATTATCCTAGTCATACCGCTTATACTGTTATCTTATTCTTTATACCGTTTTACTTCTATCTTATAACTTATACTACTAACACTCATATCCTAATCCTTATACTAGTAATACTGCTATTTTACCTTTATACCGCTTATATTACTAACCTAATGCTTATACCGTTTATACAAATATCTTATTCCTTAAACCGCTATTTTATGCCTAATACCACTTATACTAGCATCATAAGTATCCTAATCGTTATACTACTTTCTTACTCCTTATAGTACTTATATTAATCCTTACATCACTTAAAATGATATCTTATTTCTTATACCACTTTACTACATAATACCACTTACACGAGTATACTGATCCTTATACTGCGTATACTGCTATCTTACTCTGCTTGTTCTGCTTATATTCCTATCTTAATCCTTATACCACTCATGTTATTATCATAATCCTTATACCTCTTATACTGTTATATTATTCCTTATACCGCTTATACTGATATTATCTTATTCCTTATACCAATCATGTTATTATCATGATACCGCTTATACTGATACATTATTCCTTATACCGTTTTGCTATCTTATAGATAATACCACTTATTTGATATCCTAATCCTTATACCCCTTTCCTGCTATCTTAAAACTAATACCAATTACACTGGTTTCGTTATCCTTATACTGGTATCTTACCAACTTATACTGCTTACATTCCTATAGCTTGCATTCTTTTCGTACACAGCTTATACTAATCTCTTATACCTAATACCACTTATACAGCGTTTATTAATTTCCTGGTATATTAATCCTTATACCTCTTATTCTTTAAATCACTTATACTGCTATCTTGTTCCTTATGCCGACAATTGAATAATCTAATTAAGTCTCTAAATTAACTACTTTACTAAGAGTTTGAAAAAAATAGTTGGATCTTCACATCTACCCGCAATCAGATGGCTTGCTAATTTCTCTCTCTCTCTCTCTCTCTCTCTCTCTCTCTCTCTCTCTCTCTCTCTCTCTCTCTCTCTCTCTCTCTCTCTCCCTCCCTCCCTCCCTCCCTCTCACTCATTCTCTCTCTCTCCCTCCGTCCCTCCCTCCCTCTCACTCATTCTCTCTCTCTTTCCCTCCCTCCCTCCCTCCCTCCCTTCCTCCCTCCCTCCCTCTCACTCATTCTCTCTATCTCTCTATCTCTCTCACTCTCGTCTATTGGTCCTAACTGAGAGGAAATAAAACAAAAAAAATATTTCATACAGCTAGTTTACTTCTAGTTCTAAAATAAATGTTAATTTATTATGGACAAATACATTTAAAACATTCTAAAAAATATAAAATTTTTAATTTTAACAAGACGATCAAACAATTTTAAGTGTAGGCCTATAAAGTTTAACTTTGCACCTTTGATTGAGCATGCGAAAACATATACAAATTAAGTAGCCTACGTCGTAATTACAAAGTTAAACTAAAGAAAAAAAATCGTTATTTAACTTTGTGTTGAAGTTCACAAATAAATATTCATGTTACCAATTATTTAACGTTTATCTTTCAATGCCAATTCTAAAGGGAACAACTTGAACATGTTTATCGACGTCTGTATTTTTATTGAAATCGCGAGGAATCCTGACCTGAACGACCTGGTACTATGTGTTGTCAATTCTGAAACATGGCTTCTATTCCATGATGTACAGTTTATTATATCTTCTTTTATTGTTATTAAATCTGTTGCTTCTACAACCTGTCAGATCAAAATAGAACTTGGATTTTATAGAAAGTCGAAGACCTCTTCGTAACATACGAGTTGCAAATGGATACATATATTTATGAATTAAGTATTTTAAAAGATATTAAATCAATAATACAATAATATATGTAGTTAATAATAATATCAAAAAGGTGCAGTTATATTAAAAAAAAAAAAAAACAACAACAACAAAAAAGTCCTTAGGTATTCGGACTGTTTAATTGATATTTGTTTTTAAATATAGCTTTATGTATTAAAGTTAATATTTTAATGTTATAAAGTATGTGTCCAATAATTCAGTAATAACATTCAAATATTGAACTAGTTACAGTATTTTCGGAATAGCTAAATATAGATTTAATTAGTTCCCCAACTTTTCGCTGATTATTATGCATGGTGAAAAACAAGAAATATACATATAACTGTTTCCTCCAATTTTTTTGAAACATGTTATTTTTTTCTTATATTTGAGACCTGCATCACAAATATAATATTCTTCAAAAGAATTTAATTTACTAGAAAACAATAAAATGACTTTAAAGTGTCGTTAAGTAAAAAAAGAAAATAAATAAATAAATAATCTGCTTGACTTATGAGATGTTTTAAAGTTAAAATAAAACTTAAACATTATTTCTCACAAACAATACGGAAACACGTTTCGATGACAATGTCATTACATTTGGTAATTAATGAGCTACAATAATTAAACTACAATTAACTTTGGATTACTGAAGATTCAACATTGTCGTTGAGTTAATAAAATCTACTATTTCTAGAAATTGTTTGAAAGTTTTATTTAAATTTTAAGAATAATTTAATAAATAATTATTAGTCAGAAGACACAAACTTATTTTAAACGTATGAATACTGATATGAAAATCACTAATTTTTTCTCTCAATTAATCTCTATCTCCATTGGTTTTATCATGTTTTGAGTGTACGATAAATTACAATTACATTTAAGAGTGTTCGAATTGAAATAAATTAGTAAATTGATTACTTTTATAATTTTTAAAATGTTAAAATATTTTTATTTCTCAGAAATTACAATCAATATTTACGAAATGCATTTGATCCTTCCATTTATAATTAAATTGGTTAATTTGCCTAGCCAATATTTTATATATAAAGAATGCATAAAATATAAATCATTATTGCTTAAATACATTGGCTGCCGTGCGTTTTGTTTAATCTCTAAAATGACAGAGTTATTGCCTTTTGGAATGTTTAGGGGAGCAACAGGCACTTCACCCTTGCAAACAAATACTGCAAAGCTGGTCTCTTTAATAGATACAATAAATAATATTGGCAGAGATATATTTAGTAATTTATAACATTAAAATATCTGTACTATTAATCCAACATATTATCAGATTTAACTTGAAAAAAAAAGAAAGAAAAAAAATCTAAATTATTATTTACTGTTATTATTTAGTTTTATGACAAATTTTAAAAACAAAATTTTTGACACTAGGATGAAAAATAAATTTGAAAGAATAAAATCTCGTCGTTAATTTATTTAGTAATTTTAGGGCGATTCTACTCTTACATTTTCCGAGTGAAATCTTAATTTTGGTTTTCTGGCTGAAATATGAAAATTTAAATCAAATATTGATTTATTTTCATTATGTATATATATATATATATATATATATATATATATATATATATATATATATATATATATACACACACACACAAAATTAACAAGGAAATTATTAAATGTAATTTTTACTTTCAATTGATGATAAAAAAAACCCTTTAACTCTTCAAGTAAACTCCAGCGTATATTGAACCTCTGAAAATGATAGGAGTTCTATTGAAATGTACAGAAGCTAGAATAAACATAACTTTACAGTTTTTGTGTTGTTAGTGTATTATTGTGGTTTTGGGGAATTTTTTTTCATTGTATATTCACCAAAGAATGAATCACAGGAGTGATCTATATGAATTATTTTGTATATCAATTATTGTATTGTTATAAATTAGACCCTTACATAGTCAAATGTTTAATACTCCATTAAAGGTATGTAACTTGGAGCTTAGTTGAAGGTCACAAGGGGACTTTATAATATATATTAATAATATACAGTATATATTCAACATGAATGTATTAGACAGTTTGATATTTCTAGAAAAAATAACAATTTAAATTTCTTAATGAAGGTGATATATATATATATGTCTGCCAATCTATGATACTACATTCATAAACGTTTATCACTTCAATTAGATTAATACATAATCATGTATATATTGCTGATTATTTATAATATGCCAAATAAATACGCCCTAATGAATATGGTAAATTAAGTTGAGCTCCCCTAGTTGATTGGTATGCATGAGTTGTGGCTGTATGACCAGTGGGTTTATTAAATTACTCGCCTCCAGTACTATTACACAATTACATTTTTTGAGTATTTTAACTTCAGTGAGTCACTTGCAAACAAATAACGTTGAATTATTAGTTAAAAATTCGATCGTGACCTTTTCTATTCGTAAATACTTAACGGCAGACATTAGATATAAATTGACTTGAAAAACATATATAAATATAAATAAGCAATTGTGTATTTTATTGCTGTTGTAAATGCAAAACATTTACTCAAATGTATTAAAATATGGCGCTCTTAGATACCGTTGAAAGATAAACTGGTAAGAGTAAATTATTAAAATATAAATACAATGACATTCTGTGGAGGAAATGAAAGAGAATAAGAAGTTGTTACTTGGATCATCTGATCGATTACTAAAGCTGTGTCACGGGACGTGTATTTAATGAGAGTTATTGTCAGAATCAAGCTATAAAAAGTAAAGGATTGCAGGCTGCTCCCCTACGGATAATCTGGGACAAGTACTTAGTGAGATACGATATGTAATGGCGGCCAGGAGCAACTAGCTATGTATATTACTGTCTACTCCACGGGTATTTAATTTACATGAAGAAAATTAACGTTCACATTGTTTTAAAGTAGAACATACATCTACAGTTGGTGTAATTATAACAAATCTAAGAAGAGTCTTTTATATAGTCTTATCTATTTAACATTTTTTTACAGAAATCGATTTTTGTAAGATTTGTTATCTATTCACATATATTTATGTAACTTATTAATTAAACATATAGTAATAAATTAACTGGAGATAGTGATAAACTGGCACAATTATCTTACTGATTTAAAAATATACGTAGATTAGTATTCAGATTTATCTTTTACAAATAAGTGTTTGACGTTCATATTTCACTAACCTTAAAACTTTCTCTTAAATTACATTACGTCCATTATTTTATATAAGGATTTTAGAAATACCCCAACAAATTAGGACAAAACATGTTATATTTGTGATTTTGTATACATCTTTATCGACTAAATCTATGATTTTGTGTACAGATAAAAGTAAACATAATACACGTCACCTTTTGTGTATAGCTATAATTTTGTATACAATCCAAATAAAACATGTTACCGAATAAAAAATATTTTTATTAAATTTTAACACCTTAATATTTTGTCATTAGCTTATGTAAATTTGGTATATTTGAAATGCTTTCAAATATAATCTAGTCTAAATTAATAAGATAAGATAGATTAGATAATATAAGATAGCCAGTTAATCAGATGGAAGTATCATGTGTTGGATGAAAGTTGAAAACATTGAATTCAAATCACTGTTTATATTAAAATAAGTAATTATCCATTTACATTTTATGGAACTTCATTTGGTTTTATAAGAGTTCCTCCCCCTTTTCAATATTTACTTAATGAACACAACTTTTCACTGAAAAGAGATTTTGTTTTACAACTTCAGATATAAATCAAAATCACAAGAAAACAAATGACTGGTTATATATGTAATTAATCAGTAATATTTCTATAAAAACTACGTTTTAATTAATATTCCAAGTGATACATTTAAATAAACATCTGTCCTCATTGAATGAACAATGAAGTGTCCTCATTGAGCATCTGTTTCTTTTTTAAATTTCATGTTTTGACTTCCGAACTTTTGGAAAGGTGGCATAACGATGTCCAAGGCTACCTCTTGGTCAAGTGTTTGACACTGTGATTACTTTACTGGAAACTCTCTTCAGAGTAGAATGAACTAGAAGTTACGATCACTGGGTGACTAATTATGTTGCCAGATGTAGGACCGTTACTCGAGACGATGCCTTCATAGCTATTTCCACAATCCAGACTAAATCGATAATAAGAGCCAGTATTGACAACAATAATATTAAGTACTATTAACACATTTATTTAGAAAATCAGAAAAACTTTGGTCGAACTCATTACGTGACAAGTTTAAGCCACAATGACGTAATTAATTGTTATTTCGGCCAATTTGCGAGTATTAATGTAGTTACTTCAGATACATTAGACCCGTCTAAAATGAGCTTCACTGACCATTTGTAGGAGCAACGATGGGCCTTCAAAGAAACGACACGTTATTAAAACGCAACTGTTCACATTCCATACTGTGCCGGTCTCGATCCTGGTTGCTAGACTTCAATGCGGAAACATTTTTTACTGGCAAACCGCCAAACACGAGTGCCAAATAAGTAACGGACACTCTAATGTTACATACCGGTGATTGGAAACGGAAGAGTTCTTATTTTAACCGGGGGATGAAAAGTGAGATTTTTGGCAGTTAACTACAGTCACCCTCTCTCGCAAAAAAAAAGGTTAGGATATTTTTCATATCGGTCGCGAGATAGGTTGCAGGATAGAGGATTTTCTATATACCCAACAAGGATAACTCTAAATACAAGGTTGTTGTAAAATGAAATAAATGGGGGTAATGGCTGAATGAAAATATGTCTCAGACGTCTAGTCTCATAAGTGACAAAGAAAAATAGCAGTCATAGACTCTAACCTGTAATTTTTTTAAATGTTTGAGAAGAACAATTACAAAAGAAATTTAGACTATTTATGCTATTTCAGTCTGTTAATTGCATCAACAATGGTTTAATTAGCGAAACCATCGTCAACAAATTTTAATAAAATAGTGATTTTACTAAATATTGTGTTTTTATTTAGTAGACCAAAGGTGGAGAGCATTCCTCCCTCGGTGACGAGAAAAAAAAGAAGTTTACGTAATAGTTTTACACTATATAATGGTTAACACAATTAATTGATAAAAGGAATAAATAATAAAAGGTTTTAATCTTAGGAATATAGTTTGCTTCATTTTTGTCGAGGAGTACAAATAATAGCGAAATTCCTGTTTTTCGTAGGATTTTATTCTTAAGATAAATTAATTCTATTAACAAAATAAACACATTATATATTTAAAGGATTACCGAAGGGGTAAGGAGGTGACGACGGGTGATTCTTGAAAGAAAGGTCATGAGCCTTACATATTGATTTTTAATATAGTCTTACTGAACTGTACTGGAGTCAAAAAGATGTTTGCTCAATGGGTTAGGATTGGGTGTAGTATTTGAGAAGGGGATGAAGTTTTTGTTGTAGGCAGAATTATTATTGTTTACGGAAAGGTTATAATTATTAAGAGGGAAATTTATAATTGTAAAAGGCAGGATTTTTATTGTTAAAGGGAGAAATATTATTATACAATTAGGAGGGAAATTATGAAGCAAATGAATGTTTCTTATCGGTTCTTCTGATTGGTTTTTACGCCGGTAACTCTCCAAAATGTTTGGCAGATCGTATTCATTTCCTGTCTTCTCAGAAAATACATAAGTTATGATCCAGTGATCATATGCCCATTATTCATAACTTGTTGCTACAAAATACGGTGTAATTTATATATATTTTGATTGATGGAGTATCATCATTCCTACAGAGGCTTATCATGATGTTTGGACCAGTGGGTGCCAAGTTGTTGTCAGGATGTTTAAATGTCAGGATCACTGGGTGCCAAGTTGTTGTTTGGGTGTTAGGATGCCAGCAAGTTAGGATCTCTGGGTACCTAGTTGTTGTTAGTATGTTAGGATATCAGGATGTCAGGATCACTGGATACCAAGTTGTTGTCTGGATGTTAGGATCACTGGGTGCCAAGTTGTTGTCAGGATGTTTACATCACTGGGTGCCAAGTTGATTTTTGGTGGTGCAATTTCTATTCTGAAACGTCCTCACAATCAATAGAATCTATGTTTATATAAGTGTGCGTTTTGTCTTCTAAGAGTTTCAGTATCTCTTCATTTATACAATTAATTGTTGTCATTTATGTTGCGGGGAAAAGGATTGCTGTGTTGTAATTAAAAACGTTGCTAACAGTAAGTTGTTACACTCGCAACAACTTCACAAAGCATACTCTTGATATTAAAATACACATAGATGTATATTCAGATTCTTCTTCACTAAACAGAGTTTTTCCTGTAAATAAATATTAAGCTTGACAAAATAAAACTCTAACACAAGATCTCACAAAAAATACGTTTACTTAATCAATCGTATTTCAACGACAAAGTCGACATGCTCAGTGATACATGAGCTACAATAGCTAAATTATAACTATCTGGATGAGTTTCTATCACTGAGGTGGCGACTTTGTATTTGAAAAGTGTTTGATTAAAGTAAACGTAATTTTGGTGAGATCTTGTGTTCGAGTTTTATTCTATCTAGTGTTTTCCTTATTTAATATTGTAATATAATGTTCCAATATGACAAAAAACTTCGTAATTAAAAACGAAATTAATAAATTGTGTTTAGGATTAAAATATATATATTGTAAATCATTAGACAATCAGTATTATAAAATATATCAAGAATTAACTAATCTCTTGTACCAAAAGTGATATATTAATTAACAAATTATTAAAATATAATAGTCTTAAATTATTTAATATTACTTGCTAAGCAGCTAACTAACACATTGATAGATCTCTTGTGATTTTTGTAGACCAGTTTGTTTGAAGGTATCAATTAGTGCAAAGATATAATGTACCATCTACAGAAAAGAACAGTTAAAATCACATTTTGAAAAAAAAATTCGATACTCCATTGTTTATTTAGAACCTGAATCAAAATTAAACTCTAATTTATTACTTTTAAAAATTGATAATGGAATAATATAACTGCATCAGTAATCACACTTGTGAGTTATTGTATTGAACATAACTTTATTGGTATTCTTAAAGTAAAATTAAAATTTAAAACTTTTTACTCGTTAGTTAAATTCAGCTAATACCCATCTTTCTACTAATATTTTTCGCAGGATGATTTACAATGATAAGACTTAGATTTTATTTAGCCTTATAATGATTTCTACTAAGCTTTCCCCTCTACACTCCCCATTTCCATTTTCCTTTGTGTAAGATTCTGTGAGAAGTTAAATATTTATGAGTTCTTTCTTCACTCTTGGTTTTACCCTTTTTAGAGAACAGGGAAAAAACTCTCGCTCCCAAATCTTCGCCTTTTCTTATCAGATAAGTACAATTCATCTAATTTACATTCATATAATTATAATTTCAAGACTAAAGTTAAATTTAATAAAATTCGATGTATTTTTTACGACTTCAACTTCACTTAATCTGATACACATTTTAAAAGGTAGGGTGAACTCTTTACACACAAAAATATGATTAATATAAGGTAACTATGGTAATAATTAAAAAAAAAAACAAATTTTATCTCTAGATTATCTTTATCTTGTTTGACCATACGAAAATATATAATATGGAACAATTAAAAAATAAAAAGTTTAAAAAATATTTTGTTGTCTATATAGTTCAACTACTAAATCTAAAATAACAGACTAAAAAGAAAGACATTAACCCCCCCCCCCCAATCTAAACAATTTGACGTATAGCAGATTTGAAGACTGTGATGTCTAAGTTACAAACATGAATGTAGAGAGTTAGGATTATTTCTTATTTGGCAAGTTGTGACAAGGTTGTACATCACCGACTAGTTTTATCTACGTAAAATACCTGTTTAACATCTGCTGCAAAATATTCTGTCCAACTTTAAAAAGCCGAATTGGCCCAGAATGGGTGTCCATCTTTCCAATAACACAAAGTGCAACAAACCTTAGGAAATTTGTATTTATTATAGATTTTCTAGAAATTGATATTTATTTTTTTATGATGGTAAGTTTAAATCTAAAATCGATTTATGTGTAAGTAATTGGTAAGTCTCGTATTTTGTTTATAACATCAATTTTACAAATCTTTATTTATATCTTGATATTTTGTGGAGTTTATTACACCAATATAAAAAGAGCCAAAGTTTATAATAGTTACTCAACATATTTCTATTATTACAAGAAATCTTTTATTTGAATTTTTAATTACATTATGGTAAAAAAAAAAAATTATTGTGAGAAGCTTGTGGTGTTGATTGTAAATAAGTTTGGTGTAATCAGCTTTTCAGTGACGTAAATAAAACCCAATGTCATATTTGAATTCCTTTGCTAAAAAGTAGACTATATTCTCCCTCCCCAATCAAATGTAATTAATTTCGATTTTTTATTTTCATAAATTGGTTTCCAAGTCATTTTATCAAAGTTTTTAACATATCGATTTAATCAAACCATCCGTTGTTACAGTATTATTAATATGTCTCAGTTAGACAGAAACTATTCGGAAAATAACCTTGGGGCTTGAAGAAAGAAAAAAAAGGAATCTAAAATGGCCTATAATCACGATATTTTTGTTATTTCATTATCTGAGGGTAAATACAAAAGAAATACGAGATTATTTTTAAAGGTAAATTTTGCAAATACATACTTGTGTGTTCAAATGGACGGGAACGTTTGTAACTTTTAATCTGGCAACGATAAAATATTGAGATTTTTATAACGGTTGAGATTTAAAAAACTAACTTTTAGGTGTTGGGATAATTTCATCTCCTTCTCTCCAAATGGCCTGAGAGTCAAAATGTTGATACGTACTTCTTAATATAAGGTTTATTGAGTATATAACACACTCACATATGTTATTGAAAAAAATAGTTTCTTCATTGGTATGAACTATTGTCAAAACTATTGTTTATATATAAACCACTGGTTAAATCTATTAGATTGACATTAACTTCATCTGTAAATCTACATTTTTATATTCTCTATTTTAATTACTTTTTTCTGTATTCAATTGTGTCTGTCACATACTCAAATAGATTAATTTGTATAATTATTAAAACAGATTTATTGTTTCAACCAGTGGGTAATCTGTAAAAAGACATAAGTTTGAAAGATGTTTAATGTTTTTTAAACTAACTCGATATTCTAAATTTCAAAATTCTACAGTTTAATAACAAAAAAAATCTTTTATTGTTTTAAATGAATTTGTATTTACATACATATCAACCAAACACCATGTAACATAGTCTGTGTCTATATGTATTGCATAAATAAATTAAATATTTTGTTACAGTTAATCATTTGTCAATAACTTATTTTTGTCTTAGGCATTAAAATACTATAAGTGAATTAAGCGAGGAAAACTATTATAAATGAATTTCTTAAAAATCTCAACTATAAATGTAGACATTACACAATTACAATTCCGTCCAGTAACCTCCATAAGATACTCTGGAGAACCTTGGGAACAGCATCTCTACAGATTTCAGGTCTTTTAAATAACTTTCAATTTGTTTCTAATATTATTCTATTCTGCCATTTGCTTTAGTAGGAGCAGAACCTATAGACTTTTTGTCAATATTACTTTAGGTGATATATCGATATTGGTCAGTGAGAAATATTTTAATACTCTTACTTTAAATGGTACATTTCCGAACTGAAAGCTACCGAGAAATCATTATTTTTATTTTCTACGATGAAGCATATCAACAATTGGCCTCACTTTAGCCACTGTTCATTGTTGAACTCTTCTTCTGATTCTTCCATTAGAGTCCGTCTCACAGTTAGGCAATTAAGCAACTAAAGTTTGCGTCATGTTCATGTCATCCCCCTCTCAGGTTGATCTTCTATCATAGTTTCAGCCAATCAGACAGAGATAAGATTCATTAAGCAGTACTCTCATGAGGTCAGAATACCGTGTGAGGACTTTGTTGACGTTGCCCCATAGAATATAATTTTAAAGAATTATAACTCAATATGTAAAATAACGATTTTTCTATTAATGCAAGGAACCAGGTTATTTAACAATACATACAAACATCTTGAGCAATGTCTAAATTTCAATTGTCTTTCTACACTTCCTTATAAAATAAATGTCTTATATACGTCCCATGGGGGGGGGGGGAATTGCGATATTAGTTTATTAGATAGATTTTTCAATATACTTCCCCCCACTTCCTAAACCGACAAGGTTTGTAAGTATAATAAAAACGCAAATTTAAATATGAAGGAAGAAATGTGAGATACAGTTATAGAAATGTTTTAGCGAACATTTGTTTACGTCTTTAAACGTTATGGTTTAAGATAATAATATATGTCAACAATATGAGGTGAAGCTTTAAACTAGTAAAGTAATGAAGATTTATTGAAACCTTTCTAATGGAATTTAAAAAATATTATTATATAGTTATGGTTCTACATTTTTGTTACAGACTTTAAATTTTGGTTTTATCAAAAGTGCAAAAGCATAGTACAATTATACAAAAGTATAGAACAACACATGGAATACTTTTCAACAGAATTTAGTATTGAGAAGTTTTTTCAGACAAAATTATTTTAATTTTGTTGTAGCTGGCAGCAATAACAAGTTTGCGGACAAACAATGGTTGATGTATTTATAATTTAAAAAAAAAACTCAATAAAGGCGAGACAGCTTCCAGTCCGGCAATGTGTAGTTACTTACATCGAAATTCCCGACACTGTTGTTTTAGCTTTCTCAACCAGAGTTCGCTTACTAATTCTAGTCTCCCAATTTTCCTCACGAAGGTGAGTTAAATCCGAAAATATTTTTTCTACAACGGAATAAAGTTAAAGTAAATAAAATGACAAGCATGAAAAATGATAGTCTTTAATTCTGTTTATATTTCAAATGGGCTGTTATTTAATTATTATGTTTTACATTATAATTTCAACAACTTTTATTCACATAAATTAAAATATTATAAAAACTACGCCTTCATAAACGTAGACAAAGGTTGTAAAATAATCCGAATTATTATTTTGTAATCTGTGTCAACAATACACCGAAAACCGAAAGTTTATTGCTGGTTTCGTTTTTTAATTATGATTTTTTTAAATCAAGGAGTTCTTTTATAAACACCCTGTATATGTAAGTCGTTTAATGACGATGGATCTTTGAAGGGTTAATTATACCAAAAAGCATAAAATTTTGGATATTCGTAGATGCTATTAAATTTGATACAACATATAACTAAAGTATGAAACAAGTAAAGGAAAATGCCTTTGTAAACGTTAGTGGATCATGTGAAAAAAAGTTAGTTTGATTTAATTAAGAGTTTTGTCGATGTTTTAGAGAGACTTTCCTCAAGAGGTTTTTAAAACAAATTTAAAACATTAATAGTAGAAAGTTTTTTTTACTGTGTGCAATCAGTTTTATGTAGACTTTTATTTTATTATTTAATAAATTGCCATTCAAATATTTTTTTAATTAGAAAGTAACTCATTAACTTTGAATTTAATGATTCAGTTTTATCTTGCTTTCACTCGGGTCTCGATAAATTCGTATAAATATTGGTGTATATAAAAGGACAATATAATTGTTTTGGTTTTTAAAATCTCCTGTAGTTTATTTAATTATCAGTTGGAAACGTAACAATTGACTAAATTTTACCATATTGATGCATTTACAATTTTTACTAAAAACTTAACATATATCACACAACCGATATTTTTATAACAAAAAGGAGTTTATATTTTTTCCTGTTATGATAACATTAATAAATGTTAATATTGTTATATTTAAAATTTTTTGATAATATTCCTGTAAGTAGACATACGGGAGTACTTATGTAAAAATATAACGAGCGACTCATTAAGTCAGGTGTTTTTTAGTTGATATAAAATTACTGGCACACTAAATTATTATATTGTTATAATAATGTTTTAACCTAGAATATTTATTAATAAAAATTACTCAGAACAACAATTCTTGTTTATTGATTACAGGGTCATAAAACTATGAATAGAAGCAAAATCAATTACATTTACAGCGTAAGTGGTTTGCTCGTAATTTATTGTCCTATATTAATACAGCATTGTATTTTAATTTAAATTTAGACTTTTTACACATTTTTGGACCCTAGTAAACATACACAATACTTAAAACAAACGTTGGTTTGTAAATCAGCTGATATGTTCCATATGAAAGGCAAGTTTTAAGCAGATGGTCTTTAATATGTAACTTAAAGAAGGATTTGAATACTCAATTATTCTATGGTTATTTGTTAAATAAATAAACAGAGATTTTAAAAGCATTTGATATAGGCCATCGTAAGCGCTAAGACTAGACTAAATTTCATTCGATATTTCAATTTGATCAAAAAACATAAAAAATTACAAAAAGATATGACTTTGATTAACGTGATTTGAAACAATAGCAATACTATGTGTAAACAATTTCCACAGTATTGTAATTTATATGTAACCTAAGTATGTTTATAAAGGACTTAGTTAGTCCTGAATAATAAATTATTATTAACAAATTCATTATTGACAGAAAAAACTGTGCAAAAAAATTTCACTAAATCTCTTACGCAGCATCTACAAAACAAAAAAAAATTATCTTTACCTTCACAAAATTGGATTTGTATACCATATTCTACTATTGCTAAATATTTTTCTTTACTGAATTCATTTCCTCCATGTATATCTTATGGAAGTTGAATTGATATAGATGACGTTCTTGAACATTAACACATTTTTTAAAAAGATATTTATTTATGTAAATACATCCTGAGTTTGTATCGCTTTTGCTACAATATCTTCCTTAAGCTTAAGTAATATTTAAGCTGTCATTAATGACGGAAGTCAAGGATGATCTTTTAAAATTAATTTTTAACCAATTCCAATTATTAGAAAATGCAAGTAATTATCTTGTATTGTGATTTAGTAGAGGCTACATTAATTTTCCCATTTCTTTAAAGTTTGAAGAAAATTAGTGATGCCGATTTTGAAAAGTTAGATTGTTATATTTTTTTATCGATTGCTCCATGGACAATTATTTGTTCTTAACTTCAAACTAGATAAGAAACATAACTCTTATTTTTGGAGATATGGAAATTAAATACTCTTTGTGTGATGCTATATTCCAAAACCTATAGGCTATCCGATTTTAAGAAATCGTCTAAATTGTAATTGAATTTTGATCCTGTACCACCTTCTTCTGAATTTCTATTTATCAACCAATGAACAAAATAAAAAATAAAACGCCGACAGGGCCATATTTAAATTAGATCAAAATCAGTTTCCTAATTTAGGGTGTAGAGCACTAGCACAGCACAGATGACGCATAGACATTAAAAAAAAAAAAAAAAACTTTTTTAACTCACAGTACAATGAAACAAATATTTCCGCAACAAAATTAACATTCATTTTTTAATTTATCGCAAAAATTTATACTATATATATATATATATATATATATATATATATATATATATATATATATATATACATGTAACAAATTGAAACACGAAAAATGATTTTTTAAATAAATATTGATGGAACGAAGGTATTAAATAAATAAGATTATTTGTATAGATTGTATTGATTTCATATTTAGTTGACATATTCTATCAAATACAAAATAATACTGGTTCTCGTTAAAAATAATTATAGCATGTATGATAATAATGAGAGAGCAAAGGGAATCATCATAAAGTAGAATTATTTTGTAGCAAATTATTAAAATTAAAAATAGTGTAAAAAATACCCCGAGTTTTCTGGAAGAATATATTGTAGAAAAGACACCAACATCAGCAACCCTCAGAAACTAAAGCCTAGTAGACATTATGCATCCGTATTTATGTATTCTGTAATTAAATATTATAGCTGCAGGCCGGCAATAATTGCATTGCAATACTAAATGTAAGCCTACAACTTCTCGTGCATAGCAATATTCTCTTCAGGGACTATATATATTTTGCATATCAATTAGTGATTACTGCATCGCCATTGTGTGTCCCTTAGTGATACCAGATCAATATATAGTTGCTCTCAACAATCCATTTGTAACGTTTTAAACGTTGAATCCAGTTGTTCATCATTCTATCAAATAAGAACACACACACACACACACACACACACACACACACACACTCACTCTTTCTTTTCGGGGACTATGAAACTGCCCCGATTTTTTAGGTAAGTTTGAAATGATGAACTGCCCCGCTCATTAAAGAGGACCAATAAGGGTTGCCTCGCAAGACCAGAAATGCTGAAATTGCCCCGAGCGCAATTTCGGTAGTATGTATTCTTTAACCTCAATTAAGCATATAAGCCTGTAATGTTAGGTTAGGTTAGGTTAGGCCCCGTAGCGTAACATGTAAAATAAAATTTTCAATATTATTTGGTTGCTCGGGGCAATTTCAGCATTTCTAGTTTTGCGAGGAGACCCTTCCTAATCCTCTTTTATCAGCGGGGCAGTTTCATGGTTTCAAATTACCCAAAATGTCGAGGCAGTTTCACTACGCCCTTCTTTTCTTTTTTTAGGAAAGGAGTATGGCGGCTAAATGAAAGAGAATTAAAAATTATTTCGTGATCATTTTTTGTACCTTTTGGTGTATACAATCCAGATAAGTAAATCGCTATGATTTTTTGTGACACTCATATAATAATAATAAGGCTTAATTTCCAAGAGCTAAATTTTTATCCTTCATGTTTTTCTCGTTTGTGGAGACAACAAACAAATTTTAGAACGTGAATCTTTAAAAATACTTATCATGTAAGTATCATTTAATACTTATCCTATGATAAATTAGTGAATTACTGACTTTTGGTTGCACATCCTGGTTATGTAGTGAGCATTTCCTGTTTTGTATGAGCTACAACTCTCCTGCTTTGTTGACGTGAATGAAACAAATTCAATCATTTTTATTTGAGAAAATTTGGGATGGGTATTTAAAGAAGACCACTCACGATGTCTTATCGTCGTAAGCTTTGATCACTTAATCGGTCAATATCGAAAAAAATGCTATAGTCTACATATATAAATCGTCTCCGTTCCAGTTAGTATATCTCAGGACAAGAATGGTATCCACGTGTTGTTAAGCTAATGGCGAGATTATAGGTTGGGTTGGAAAAGTGTCCGATAAGAAATAGCTTTGCTAGAAATAATGCAGGAACCCTTTTTTGGTGGAGACAACTAATCGACAGAAGAGTCACAGCTAGCACCTTACATCAAGAAGGATGGTAGTTACCTTTTTAACAAAACTTGTTTGTGGATTTAGTGGGAATCTGTATTACACACTACATCTTCTCTGCTGCCAATTCAAAACTGATTAACGCGCAAAAATAAATAAAACCATATTTGAAATAAATCATTGAACATAGGAAGCCAGATGGAACTGGAATGATTACGTCAATAGAAGTTAGTTTTTTTTACCTAAAATAAAAAATAAATAAATCAATCTGTAGAACAAAACATTTGGGTCGACCGAGGAAAAGATGGAAACCGTAACAGGCATTTTTGGAGAAAAAAACGGTTTTGAAAGGAAGAAACTTAAAAAATGAGAAACAATTTTATAGTCTATTGTTTATAGTTTCTATAAGTAATTGATGCTGGCAGATATAATTGTAAATATAACATCTTTATTTTAATCACACCTTACGTTATAAGTTGTGATAAAGGAATATTGTAATTCATTTATAAATATTTCATTTTGAATGTGAAATTAACGTTATATAGTTAAACGAATCCTTGTATAGTGTTAATATTTATTCTTTAAACTATAAAATGTTGTTTTACAATACAATGTAAAATATAGAATGTAATAATATAATTATAATACATGTGTGTAATATTTCATTGATATGATATGATACGGTCTCGGAAACTATTATTAGACTGGTCACAATAATTCTGGAAATATTAAAATGGAGTAATTTACACTTATGTGGCCATGTAGAAATTAAACTCCCCTCTCAATTATGTTAATGTACAACAATATAACAGTAAATGTTTGATAATGAAAAATATTGAAATTTTTTCTAAATTGCCTTATCAATTCTAATTATATGTGTAAATACTTCATTGGAGAAAACTTTCTATGCCTATGTAATTGTTGGGTCAATATATATATATATGTTGGGTATTACATTTGAACATAGATTCCCAGGGAGCAAAATGTACTTGTGCCAAAATGTTAGGTTAATAAGAAATAATAGTAAGCTTTTGTAAAAGATAAAAAGTTCCCTTTATTATTTAGAAGTCTAGAAAATGGCAATTTTTGTCTTTATTGGTTTTTTCAAAGATTATCCAAGCATTTTTTTCGGAATCTCAGTTTCAAAAATACAGTGTTTGAATAAATATATTTATAATAGTATTCATTTAAGAAAGAGTAAATATTAATAACATAAAAGAACAGATTAAAAAGTTTGTATTATTGTTTATCTGAGTACTATCCGGGCCGTAAAGTTAGGTCTGCAAACGTACAGCTCTTACCACACTCGCCCTATAACATCTGGAGTTCTTAATGTCACTGTTTCTTGGAATTCGTTGTTTCAAATGTTAGATGCTCCGCATCCTTTCGAAACATTTTGTTTAACATACCCCTATAAATGAATGCCTAAGGTGAGGTGAGTGTAGTAGCAAAGCTTTCCATCCATCCCTTCTAATCCAACGTCGAGAAAATTTTCATCAATTAAGTCACGAATAACATAGGCTTAGTGAGGCGGTGCTCAGTCTTGTTGATAAATTTGGAAAGAGTACGGGTATGTAGTTCCAACACGTCCAGCAAGACAATTTCAGTTTTAGTGCTTCAACAAAGATAAATGAGTCAATAATGATGTCCTTAGCAAGAGCGCACTCAGTCATTGAAGTCAATGTTAACTAACACAACTATATAATTGGGGGGGGGGGGAGGGAGGGTCTAGCAAACAAATTACATTTTCGATATGTTAGTGATGTTAAGTGACCTTGACATGATCGAATTTTGTTTCTCTACAAATTAATCACAGAAAGAGAAAAGGAAATAAATGTTCTTTTTCAGCAAGAGGAAGAGCCGCCCCATTACGGTCTCAATTTACGAGAAATTCTAAATAACAGATCCTGGCTGTTGCATTAGAAGGAATGGTACTATTTTGTGACTATCACGAAGAACCAATCTCACCTCTGTGACCTTTTTCTTTTTTCTTTTGGTTAAAAAAATGGTTTATGCTAATAAAATCTTGGATTAACGTTATTTTAGAGGGAGAATTGTTGCCGCCATAAGGACTGTTATTTCTGATATGATCGAGCGTACGGTACCTGGGCGGAGTTCGACAATCGTTTGGGAGGGAGGAGGGACTGTGGTTCTCATGTTGAAACAAACTTACTAGGTAATGTAGAACCAACTTAATTTTTTTATATAAAAATAAATAATATAGGTACTTGAACCATTAGTTTAGTTTTTTTTTATTGGACGACTGGTGTATAATAGAAGTAATGCTCATTGGACAAGGTAACAATTCATATTATGCCAATAGTAAAAACAAAGAAGGCAAAAGAAAATGAAAAGGAAAGACGCGTCGACAAGTTCATAATGTATGATCTTTCTGGAGCGAGTTTCATGAAAGCTTTGCAACGATGGAAGAAATAAAAAGAAGAATTTAGTTTTAACGAAATGGTGCCATAGAGGGTTGAGAAAATGACTTTTAATGTTGAGTGGTACTGAAGTGGTCCTGGACAAGAGGAAAGGGTTTCTTTTTAGTAGATTAAGTACAAGACAGATGTGGATTACTTAGTACCTAAACACATCAACGGTAATGTAACATTTCTGTAAAGTACTGTGATTGTAAATTTTATCCATTTAAACGAAATACTGGTGGAGGAGACAGTAATATACATTCCTAGTTACAACCTGCCATTCCAGGTCGTATATCACTGCCTACTTGTCCCAGATTGTCCCTAGGGAGTAATTCATTCTGTTTAGTTTATAGCAGGGTGTGCTATTCTTTACGTTTTATAACTTAATCCCGGCCTATCCTGATTTTTACCTCTCACTAAATACTAATTCCAGAAACACGTTTACAAGTGTCTGGTCAGTTACAATATCTTTTATATTTTTCATTACTTTCACAGAATCCTACTGTTTATTGCAAATACATTATAGGACTTACCTACATTTTTTAACAATTTTATTAATTCTCGTTTAGTCAACTAGTAAACATAACAGTCTACTTCAGTAATGACTGTAATGAAAACTCAAAACGTACATAAATTTAGTTTTGTATTAACTCGCACACATTTTTGACTAAAAACTGGGTTTAAGTAAAGATTGTGTTTTAGTATTAATAATGTACGGAATTTACTAATAAAAGTTCTATGATACATGTTTTTGACACACTGTTTTTTATTATTATATCTTAAAAAGGACAGACTGTGTTATGTTTTTACAACAGCTGTATATAGTACAATACCTACGATAAATTTAATTAATACGAAAGGATTGAAATTGATGTATTTTTAGAATGTTTATTATGTAGTATTTCTCTAAATAGTAAGTGTCTAGACCGATTTTACACTATAAATACAATTGTAATATAGCCTAAGTATTTATTTAAATTTATCAACTTTTTCAATGTATGATTGTGATTGACGAAAATTAAATTTACTCAACTAATTTAATTGTGTAATTGTACTGGAGGCGTATAATTTAACAAACGCACTGATCATGTGGCCACAGCTCATGCATACCAACAACTAGGGGGACTGAACATAATTTTGCATATTGATTAGGGTCACAGAAAACATCATTAACATATTAGTGATTATATTCGACTGTATTCATGTATGTAAGTAATTTAGTTATACGTTTATGTTGCGTTATCTTAATAAAAGTAATTATGTTTTTGGCTGTAATATCGCAGAATATGAGAGTCGGTGAGGTTGCTACCAAATTAAATAATATGTTAAAGACCATCGAATTATGAACCCCACATATACGCAAACAGTTTCTGTAAAATCTAATACAGTTGACATGTAAACCAAAATGAACATTAGCTGCGGTCATGTTTATTAATTTTTTTATAATTTATAAGCGAAAAGTAATTCACACTTGCGCCTTGGCTTTGGTTAAAAAATCAACATTTCATGGATATACCTTAGATCAATATGCCGATATTTGATTTTGGGAGTGGAACTTTTATTTTAAACTAACAATTTTGGTTAGATGGCTATTTCTTTGATTAGGTTTTGTGTAGGGCTATGGAAGACAGTGAAATGCTTCAAACCGATAATTTTCCATTAAATATTTATTTACATATATATTTTGTTGGTTTTGCTGAACGTGATATTTTATGTCCGAAATAAAATTAAGACAACAGAGTAGAGTAGTGTATGAAAAAGTCCGAACTTTTTCCGAACTGCAGCGAGCTAAACGTGTGGACTATTCAATTTAATGACAGTGCACCTCGTTTTTTTGTACGAATAGAAAATTATATATATAACTGGATAATAAACTTTAGACTCAAGTAGAATTAAACAACTATCAATCGACTATGAACTACAGTCAGAAATTATTATTATTTAGCTTAGTGAAAGTATTAAGAGATTCAATAAATATAAGGACTTTAAATATTGTAGAATGAAAATATAAAAAATATACTTTTAAATATGGCTAATTTGAAAATACAATAATATTTCAAGTGAAAAATATACGACCTAGACTGGGAATCGAACCCAGTCGATTAGACTTTAGAGTTTAGAGCATTGGCGCGTAAAGCCAAAGGTACTGGGTTCGATTCCCAGTCTAGGTCGTATATTTTTCACTTGAAATATTATTGTATTTTCAATACCTGCAAAGTAAAAAATCGTATAAGCGGAAAAATTAATAAATTAAATGGCTAATTTGTTTAATTTATATTTAATATAATGTTTGTACAGTTCAAAAAATAGTCTATCTTAAAACAGGTAAATGGTATGTTATTGGGTAAATGGGTAGTTTGTTGGTAAGCATTGTTCCGTACCTTGCAGAAAAGAAAGTTAGTTTAATCCAATTAAAAGTTGTGAAGATCTCTTGGAAAGTCTTTAACCAACACCTTGTTTTAAGAATTAAGAGAAATATAAAACACTAACAGTAAACTGTCCTTGTTTCTTCGTACATTTTTAGCATTATGCAGACATTTATTTTGTTATTAAACATAAATGTTACAGGGACATTGCTAATGGCTGACAAAATTAATATTACGCTATATTTATTTTGCCTATTAAGTGTCCGGATTCACTTGATTTTGATAAATGTTGTATCACTTTTATTATACAATAAATATACTGTAATAATTTTAATGCAATGCATTGTAGTTTAACTACAGGGAGATATAATTGTACGGTTTAAGGTAAAATTTACTTAGTAAAGTAAATAAATGGCCTAAATTTAAACATATTGTTAAACACATTATTTAAAACTCCTAAGATACCCAATAAACTCTTTTAACAGTTGTATTTTAAATATGTATTTATTAATTGCTTGTTAAAATAACATTACATTTAATTGTTAACAGCTTGCAATTTTTAATAAGTCGTAATAATCTTATAAGAATTTATTCAAAACAATTTTTCTCAAAATTAAAATTTGTAAAACTGATAGAATTATATCTCATCTTATAAAAAACTTAAGAGGTAAGACTGTGCGCGCGTGCTTTGAAGTTTGTTTTTAGGTGTGCCGAAGTGTGTTCTTGTTTTGTGTGCTCATGCATAACATTACGTGTTACTAAATTCTTTATGTCTTATATCACTTAAATTCTCTTAAAAGAATTTTACTAATCATTGGTAAAGTAAATTAACCAGAACATTATTTCGTAAATTTAAAATGAACTCCGATTTTCAATAAATGTTTTTGGGTATATATTTCATTCACGTTATAAAGTTCCACAGTAAATAATTGAATACAACTTTCATCTGTGTTTTCTACTATAGAAAAGAGTTATTACTAAAAACTATAAATTGTTAATACATATCCTACAAATTATTAAATTTTTATCAATTATTAATCACGAAATTCTTCAAATCCTAATTTGACTTGAATTTTGGTCAAATTTGGCACTTAAACTAGGTTTTAATGTTTATTGATTATGATAGTTACTAAAAAATAATGATGAGAAAATATAAATGGTGGCAGTTTCAAACGGTTTTTCTATAGTTAAATGTTTTATATAAACTCTGAAAAGATTATCTTGGACTGCCTGGTGTTCTGGGGATATTAATTTCAAGTCGAAGGCATTAAACTAGTACATTAAAAAAATATAAATAATAATATTAATAATTAAATAAAAGTAAATAAATTGGTGCAATATCATCGAATAAGTTTCGTAGTCATTTTCTTTTTGTTTTTTTTTTGTTAAAGCTTTGAACATTTGAAGTTCAGTCTTCAAATGTCGAAACATTTCACCAGTCGATATTTATAACCAATCAAAGTTATGAGAACAAAGAAACAAACTTTTTGACAGATCCGCAATAACTTTGAAACCTGTCTTAGTTGTGGTGACGCCACACACTTTTCGATGTGTTTGCAGATTTGTACGAATTGGTGAAGAGAAAATATCTGATTTGAACAATCAAACTCCATTTACAAGTGGTTCAGCGTACTAAACGGACTTCTCTTTATTTGATGGTAAAAATATAAAATAATCAAATTTGATTTTTCTCTACAAAAGCACCTTTAGTGCCAGTAGTCAACTGTCCTAATCTTTCTATTACATATAACATGAATGATACAATCTTTTTGAGCACTGTGGTGATATCACAATAATGGTTTGAATATACCTCTAACCACAATCACTAGGAACAATAAATAAAACACAATTATTGAACTTTATTTTGTGAATAAACAAAATAAAGTACAATAATTGTGGTTTATTTATTGTTCCTAGTGATTGTGGTTAGGGGTAGGCTATATTCAAACCATTAAACATGAATGAAACAAAAACTCTAAAAAACATAGTTCTAAGTGATATACTGTCTTCCATGTTAAAAATAATATTTAGCAAACAGAGTTTAACTACATCGAACCATTTAAACTTAAAAATGTCTACCGTGCATATTGAATATTTCTTTTGACACAATCTTCAATAAAAATGTGAGATGTGAGATACTATGGTAAGTAATAATATTATTGAGATACGTTCTTCTTTATTTACTGAAAAAAAAGCCCATAACTTTTAGTGGTTAATATTTTAAAACAACGCAGCTCAAGATACATCAAATCTGAATGCGTTGCAGTTAACATGATAAGTGAACACTTCCTAAATCCGTTGAAACATTTTAGTAGTAGAAAATTGTTAATATCAATTTAGGATGATAAGAATATGTAATACCGGTCAATTGATTTTAATGTTATTTACATCAAATTAATAATCAATTCTGAGGGCTTCTTAATCACATACTTTTTAACTTTTACAAATTTTATAAAATTGTTAAATACAATTTTTTACTTTAATTTTAAAACCCACTTTAATCTGTTATAATTCACATATTAGTACTGAGATTGGTTAAAAAAAGTTTCATCTTTTAATTCACCGTTTTTTGTATTTTCTTTGAACTATGGACACAATGATTGGAATACCACTATTTCATGTGTTTTTTAAAACATTAATTATTTTTGTACGAACTCTATTAATGATTACACGTTATGGGGTGCAATTTTATATTTTAAAGTTAGGCTAGGAATATAGACATTCCCAAAACCAAAAATCTTCATTGGATATGGTTTTTTATAACAAATTATTAAAATGTTCATTAAATAATCTACTAAGTAATATCCTTGTATTTAAACGATTTATTCATTTTACAAAAAGCAAAATGTATTGGCAAACGATAATAATAAAATACCAACTGAAGCTATAGAAACAACCCTCCTAATATAAACAAAAAAATAATGGGAAAATACTTCGTTATCGATTCACTTAGAATTGGAATCTTTAATGACCTCCTTAGTATTCCAAGTCTCTTTAAATACAACAAAGTTTTAACAATGCACCAAATTACGATGGAACTTCACGATGAACAAGTAGCAAAGATTGAGAGAACAATTTAAAATGTATTCAACAGCTCCCTTCATTGATCCTTCAGATAGCCGAGTTGGATTAACTGTTGTAATTAACTGTCAGTTAAACATTGTTAATGTTTCAGTAATTTAGTGTATTTTGTGGTGTGGGTGTTATACTTAAAAGAAAGGATGCGCTTATTGAAGATTATGTTTATTCTGGATCCTTTAAGGAGACCCGAGAAATATTCTCATCCAAATTCAAAAATTTCAGCTAAGAATAACATTCAAGATTCGCTTAGAAATTGGTTTATACGTGGTAAATGCTAAACGAAATAAGCTACCTTCTGTTTTGACTCTAGAGACCATAGTCATTATTCAACACAGAATATCGTAAGTCAGAAAAAATTTGAAAGAAAATTATTACACCAAAGTGATATAAAATACACATAGTACTGGATGACATTTCATTCTCTAAATATGATACCAATAATTATGCAGCAGTTGAAGGAAGTAAAAAATCGAAACGATTCAATCACTGTAACTCGTTTTCAAATTAAGTCGACAATTGTAAGTTAGACTCAATGCTGTATTTTTTCCATATTTGTTATATTATTTTTATCTGTGGGGTTTATTGTAGGATACAAAATTATGAAACTGATCACCACACTTTGGTCGCACTAAAGGCGAATATTCAAAGTGTTATAGAAAATATTGGCAGCACTGTTTTGCGTCGGGGTTAGACCTCATTATGTTTACTGTGTGCAAAAATACATCCTGGGCAGGGGCTCACTTCCTACATATTTTGTAAAGATAAATTTATAATCTTTAAATACAAATTTTAAGATTTTGATCTGGTTTAATTTCTTTATCTTATTCATCTACAGCAGGCGAGATTCAAGTGGCTCACCCTATACATTGTAATTATGAGATTAAAATCTAAGTTAAACAACCCTTTATTTTAAAGCATAAAAACAATTATTTTAAATATTTAAAAATCAAATGGCTTTAATAAATAGTATACAAATAAAAATATAACGCATTTCGTTAATTTTAGGATTTTTTTATAGGAATTAAGAATCAATCAAATAACTTTATTACTTTTACTTCTGTTATTCTACATTCATACACTTGATATAAAATGTGTTAAAATTAGTATGTATAACAAATAGTACAAAATCTAGCTTGGTCATGGGCTAAAAGGGGATCTTATTCTATTGTTTTAACTAATGGATTGGGTTACTAACAAGGATCAAGGATCCTTCTCACTTGACCTATCTCACGGATATTAGGATACTACAGGAGAAAAATATGGTGCCTATCACAATCACAGGTTGTGTGTTTAAATTTAGAGTGTGTTTGTTTTATAACTAATGATAAAAGCGTGGAATACCTAAGGTCGAACACGAATATTCCGATTTATACCCAGACAACTGAATTAGAAACAAAAACCTAATTTTTAGTAACCAATTGATTAATTTGGATATGATTCACACAGAGATTTTATTAAATAAAGTTTACAACACTGACGTTTGTAGTTTCAGAGCTAATAGAGTAAATAAAAATATGTACCTAAAGTAAATACAACACCTTAGATTCCACTAAATAGATGTTTTAATTTTCCAAAGCTGAAAATTCAGTTTCTAATCTTGTTCTATCGTTAAATGATCAATTTTCAAGGTAGTCATTGATTTTCTTTAACAATAAATTTCAGAAAAATAAAGTTCAGAAGCTCTCTACGAATGTAGAGGGATGAGAAATTTGAAAAACTTCTTCACATGTGTTAACCTGTTTTTTTTTTTCGTTTAAAAGAAAATAATACATGGCGTTGTGAGCATTGGGTTGATTTTACTGTAACTTCAATCATTCAATAGGCCTACTAAAATGTAAAGCTAAAAAAATAGTTTTATTTTTAGTTTTAACTAATATTATTATTATTACCTTGCATGCAATTTTATTTCCAATTGCAATTAGTTGAAAATTGGTTGAAAATTAGGTTGAAATAAATCCATATAATGTGAAACACATATGCTATAAACTTTCTCTTAAAATAATAGTCTCGGGTGGTCTTTCAAGCAACCAAAAAATCTTTACGGGGCAAAAATCTCCACTTTTTGAAATTACCTAAACATGTATTACAATGATTTTACTTTCGTTCAAGATGTTGCTAATGAAACTCAGGAGTTTATGAAGGCAATTCGATGGTGAAAAATGTCGAGTGGTTTACTTACTTTATGGATTTGAATCTAACTAAATTTACTGAATTGGAATACAATTAACTGATGACTTGAGTCTAAAGTAATAGATTAATCTGACAAGCTTAGACAAAGTTATGGTGTAGTAGGTAACGAAATTAATTGTCCGGTTCAAGAAAACATATCGTTTTGGGGAAATAATGTATCTTTCCCAAGAATGTAAGTTGTGTCCTTATAATTAAATATTTGAAACAACCATTATAATTTTGGTTTGTAAAGGATATCTTTGTGAAAAGATTAAAATTATTCAATTATTATATATATTCGTAAATAGTTAATGTAAAATAAATTATTTAAATCATTCATGAATTTTTCTTTCAAATTAGCTTTTAAAAATCTCTTAAATTTCTGATTTGATTGTTAATATAAGTTTGTATAGGAATGCCGTTTAATGAACATAAATAACTTGAAATACTTTCTAATTGTAGTACATTTAAAAATATTAAGTCCGAGAAAATTATTTGATTGAATACCATCACATTTCTCTTTATTTGACTCGTGTTTATCCAATTAAAAGAAAATAACTAAACAAGTTGTCCACTTCAGCAATGAATCAATGGTTAACGCAGTTAATTAAAACATGATTTAAAAACCCACAAGAGCTAAACTTTATCATACAGCCCTTGCGGACTTAATCCTATTGAAACAATTTTATATATCTCGTTATTTTTTCTCTCAAATAATACAGAAAAGTTGTTCCAAACTGGTTTTAATCTTTTAAATCGTCGTTGTTGGAAAAATAATAATAAACAGTGAGTTTGATTCAATTGTTGACCATAGTGACCACTGTATTTAATTTTAATTTATGTCTCTATATTTAATGCATTTGTATTACTGGTATAATTACAGGTAAAAACTTGTTTACACTATGGTAAATTATTTATAACCTACACACTGCAGGTGAAATTGTACAGTGGTAATATAAAATATATTTTCTCATTTCTTTTCGGGTCTTTGATCTAAGTGTTGTGAGATTCTAATTATCTAACCATCACATATCGTATAGAAACACATATATCAGGCATACCAAAGTTTGGCCTCCCCTGATATATACTAAATTTTTAAGAAGTGATAAAAAAATCACTTGATTATTATAATATATTTATATTGTAAGATTTATCGTATAAAATATTCGGGAAAATATTTTCTCACAGCATATTTGCTCTTATGATTGAAATAAGTTTTATTTTGAAGGAGGCTCTCAAATTAGATACAAAGCAATAACAATTTAATATTTTGTAGATAAACAAACCTTCATGTGTAGAACAATGAATAACAATTTTATGGAGAGGGTGGGGGTGACATATAACTTCATTTGTAATCTTTTAAAGTCGAACAGTATAGGAAGTACGTTTATTTATTAAGTTTACTTGTCTCTATTCAAATTGGCGGCTGATATATAGGAAATATACACTATTACATTATCTCTCATTCGTGTGAAATACTGTTTTTGTTTTAGTTATTAAATGAACATGATTCTACACGACATATTTTCGTAATATTCCATTTGAGCCGCTCAATCGTTATTTATCTCGGACCCACGCACATCAATAAAATTTCACTGGTAAAAGACTAAATTGTTATTGATTGTTCTTTAAAGTAGCTCCTTATTTTGTATTCAAAAAGAATTCGATTATGAGTGCAATGTTTTTTTGCCTTTAATCCACATGTTTGACCTTGAATAAATTGAAGTATTAGTTTCCTCTTGACTAATAAAGTAATCAAATCAATTTTTTTTAAATATTTTATATGTTAAAAGGGTACTAAGGCAGGCGGAATCTTGGGTCAACCTGAAAAAATGTACATACATTGTACAAGTATAATGAATTATGGGAAACAAAATTATATGTTTTAATATCAATGGAATTACAAAACACTGTTTAGCGAAAATAAATTCAAATTAAATTTTGTATTTTTTTAAAAACATTTTGTAATTAAAGTATTTTGTGATAATTCTTAGTAACCAAACGTGTTAACTAGCAATTAGAAGTAATATTTGTAATGTACTACTGATAATAATAAATACGAAAACATATTAGTTCAACGATGTTATTTTGGTAAAACTGGCTCTTATAAAATTGAGCATAAGTAATTAATTACTTGGCAAATATCTAAGGTAGATTTAAGTGCTACTTTTAAACACTATAATTTATATGATTGGTTTATATAAATTAAATACCTATGAAGGATACGGTAATGTACATTGCTAGTTGCTCCAATTCGATATTGTAAGTCGTATATCACTTCACTTGTCCCAGATTATCCTCAGAGAGTAATTTGTTCCATTTAGCCTTTAGCACACCCTGCAATCCTTTATTTTTTATAGCTTTATCCTGACCCATGCTGACAATAAACTCTCACTTAATAACGTCCCGAGACACTACCTCAGTATTAGATAAGATAATAATGCAAGCACTCAGCACTTCGACCTCTTCTGTTTCTTCTACAATGTGTCACATGTTTATTTTACTCGTTAGTCTTACTCCAGTTTCTTCTTGATCTAGTGAATCTATTTCATCCACTTCAATGTGACTAAACTAAAACTTTAAAGAAGGGAAGAATTGTGTTTCGATTATTTTACAAATATTGGTTTTGAGGAATTTAGTCTATAAACCACTTTTGTTTCCAATTTAAGAAATGTAGAATTTATTGTTGTAAGTCAGTGATCGATCAAGTCGAGGTCTTGTTTTAATGGAACCTCTTTGTATTTCTTCTGCACATGCTTGTATTTGTTATGTGTTTATACTAGACGCGTCTACCAATCCTTATGAAATTTTAAATACAGCCAGGTCTTTGTAACTCTAAACCTTACGATTTATATACAAGGTATTTTAAGTTTTTATTTTACGTTTTAGAATGGTCCATCAAAACAGTTACTGCACGATTCCAAGACATGAATACAAGTGGTCTGACTAGAAATATAGTGTGGACTCCAAAGTGTAAATATAATGGTATTTTTCTGAAGTTTTACAAATTTTCATTAAAAAATTGAATTTGAAAATGTTTCTCAAAATTCGCCGTTAGATATTATACCTAACCAAAATATATTTAGCTTCCTTGCTCGGTAATGTTTATGTGCTTTACTTATGTGAATGAAAAGCTTTAATATTTTCAAAGATTTCCAAAAATGTCTTATAAATGTATATTATTTTTTACATGGCACTTATACTGTTTTGTTCTTTGTGACTTTCATACAACTTGTACTTATTTTTCTTTGATGTTACTAATATTGCATTTTTTAGAAGCATTGTAATACTATTGGAAACTCTAATTAATTTATATCTGTGATACAAATATATTGTATATCTGTGATACAAATGTATACTTTTACGTCTCTCTCCCTTTTCTTTATTTCCCAACATTGGTCGTGGAAGACATATAAACAATACTTTTATTTTTCTACCTGATTTGTGTACGACTAAACTGACCCAGAAATTACGTGTGAAGTGTGTCTCAAAATACAATGATAAAGCTGTAATCTATATAAAAATGAATATAGAAATCCCAAACATTTACAAAATAAAGTGTGTTTAATTTTATAATATTAAATAAAAAGAACCGAAGCTTTACTAGAATCAAAAAGGATTTGTGTCAAATTGTCGAAACATAATTTGATTTATTTTCTTTGTTCTTTGATTGTATTATATGGAGTTCAAATAAATTATGAAATATCTGACAAGTAAAAGAAAAGGGTTGGTAAGAATATAAAAATATTTTCTTCTTTGTTTGATGGCGGCGCCTTTTCAAAAGATAAAGACGAAATTCACTTGTAGTAATAACGACCTTCAGATTCAGAGTACAAATCTGTTTCTCCTTACAGTAAGCAAAAGACTTAACGAATATAGCAAACTATTATAATAATAAATTAAAGCAAAATATTATATTTAACATAAAACTTATGGTTTTTGTGTTTAATAATAATCCGATGAAATACCAAAACTCTATCTACATAACAGTGATTTATAATCCAAGTAGGTTAGTGAATAGCAAAATATATAATTTTTAAATACGTAGATAAATATCAAAGATACTGTATTTAATTGCAGAAGTCTACATTGTAATTTGAATACGACAGACATTAATTTTCCTTAAAAGTTACTTCGAAACATATTTTTAGTAAGAGTAAAATTTTAAGCATTCCATAAATGTTTATATATAGTTTAATTTCTATTTAAATTTCAAATTGTATATTAAATATTCATATAAATTTCTCCTGGACTCGAATTAATTAGTTGCAAGCATGAACGTTTATATTTACAAGCAAGTTTATTTGCGTGAGTAAGCCATGCTCACGAATATCCCAAAATAATTAAAGTTAACATTTAATTAAAACATCATGCACACCTGTCACGATATTAGTGCTGCCATTGATTGCAACATAATGAAAATATTAAAATTAATAAATTGCACGATTAATAGATCAACCTGTATTTTGAATAACTTTGTGTTTGTCTTAATATGTGTTATAATTAATTATTTGTTGTAAAATAAGAATTATATTGACACATACAAGTCAATACAGTTAGTAGGCTACTGTACAACGTCGAATAACAAAAATAAAATTTTATGAACAACAAAATAGAATTTTATTTCATGTAATTTGCATTACAAGCATTAGTAATATTTTACATACGTAATAACTACATGAATGACATTTCTTGAATATTAATTGATAGTAATTTGTTTTCCTACCCAATCGTAAATCAAACTTAAATTAGGTTTGTGAAAGTATTTATTCAAATATACATATTTTTCTACAGTCTGACATGCAAATGTTTAATAAGATAATTAATGGAATAATACAAAAGACAATATATATTAATATGTGGCTTTTCTCTATTTTACTAAAATCCAAAATGATCTTGTTGAATAATGTACTATAACGAAATAGAGGGCTCCCAAAAGGTCAGTGCTCGGCAGGCCATAAATTTTAAAGAGGTGAAAGGGTTGACAGCTAGAAAAACTATTCTAATGTTAGTCACAGATCTCAAGAAGTCAAATAAACCATTCCAAAAGTCAATGCCTTCAACCGAAAATGTTTGAAATGGACCAATGAAATAAATTGCGTCAGTCTCGAAATAACGTACAAGATTTAAAATAAGCCAATGAAGGAAGAGGATCGGAAGAAAGCATTTGAAATTAGAACTAATAAATAGGAGTGGAAGAGAGGCGCACGAGGTTCGTTCTTTTTGGTTGTTACTGATTGAAGGAGGGAGTTCCGGAGCAAGTGTTTCTTTAGTAGGAAAGAAGATCGTTGTGAAAGATTTAGCTGAGATCAAACGTCAAAATAAAATAGTATCTGCGTCGTTTTTTTGTATAAGTATTAATAATAATCTCCGAAGAATAGTTTAAAAGATAATCGTCGTTATAAGTTTAAAAGTAATAGTCGTCATAGAAGTGTGTGATAAAATCGTCGTTATAAAAGTGTTTGAACAGGAATATTAATACAATAAATAAAAGTAATCGTCGTCACGAAAGTGAGTGAGAAATAAGTGTATGAAGAAAAGAAGATTCGTCGAAAAGATCAAGGCAAATCGATCCATCTACTGGCAGTCTACACGGGAACCACGTGCAAGGAACCAGGAACATCGGAGCAGTGATAAAACTTCCAAGCGATAAGTAAAAATTAATGGACAATCTCAATTAAATAAACTACCACCAAATTCTATTTTATATGTAAATTATAGTCACCAAAGAACCTCACGAACTCGTAAAGAGAAAATTAATAAAATAATACATTTCAGTTAGCCGGATCATTTTATAATAATAAATGAAAGAAAAAATTTAAAAGTAAAATTAGGATGCACTCTTATTTTGTTGTTTTAGGTTAAGACATTATAGAATTAGTAACTTATATTTAACGATGTACTTAGAATAAGTAGTAGGTTTAGACATTAATTATATAAGTATTAAGTGTATCAGATTTGGACAATAATTGATTTTTATTGTAAAAGATTTTAAAACTTAATGTTATAAGTAATTAAAGAAAGTTAAAATCTAGAAGTGTTGAAGTGGTATTTGTTATAATATATATTTGCATTTTGCACGAAATCTACCAGTTGTGTTTCTTACTATGGAAATGTTGTAGAGAATTACAAATCTTAGTATTAATTCCGCTAATTTGTTGCTTAGATAATTTAACACGAGATGAAAAATATTTTATAAAATTTGTTTAATTGCATTTGTAGAACTTTCTTATTAACTGAAAACGGAGATCATTTGATATGTTTTAAATATGGACATTGTAACTTCGGTAGTTTTTGCAAAATAACAATTAAACCATAGGAAGCGTTACCTCAGCGGATGGTTCAAAATTAAGATTTTAAAGGTCCCCAAAAAAGCATTCAAAACTACCTAGTAATATTTGTGAACTAATATGTGGTTTATATGCAACAAAAGCCGAAAAGACTTTAATAGCTAAGAATAGTAATTTTAGATTCACTTTTTTGTATTGTAATAAAGCGAAAATTAAATCTTCTTTCATTTTGGAAAAACTACCTCCAACGATATTTGTCACGTATTTTCGTAAATGACCTGGGGTATTAGTATATTTATCGTAGGAAGATTTTATGAGCATCAATTGATGATAATTTTAAATCTGTAACCTTAAATACGGCAGAGCAACAACGTTATCGTCGGATAACAAATTAAAGCGGTCTCTATTAAAAATTTACTTGCTGGGGATAAGACACGAATTTATATGTTTTCATCCGTACCTTGTGCAAAACTTGTCGACTAATATATGAGATTTGATTTGAAGCACTAATTGATTGCAAAGCAAAATAATATTTCTTATCTACATTATTGTTGTAGTTAAGTCAAATGAGTTAGATGTTGAATTTACATAAAAGGAGCCCGACCGTTTTGGATTCTCTTACCGATTTTTCTCAAAATATTAGCAGTCGAATCTCAGAAATTTCTAACGTATTGTCCAATCGAAGCACTCGTTCGTTAGGTAACGAAGTGGAGGTTTTTACGTTAAAGTCTAACAATTAATCTGCATGTCAGTCACATATTAATAAATATATTTATAATTTATATGAATAATAAATAAATAATAGTTGTTATGACTATTTCTAAGCGCACGGTTGATTTCATAAATTTAAAGTTAACAATCTTTCGTTAGTTTTTCTTCATTCATGATTTATAATTTTCCTGCATGAAATGCAAAGGACTTGATTTAAAACCACCAACTTTATCTTTTATACTATTCAAAATTAAACAACTTATAGTTTGAATATTTAGTCAATTTAAAACGCGCGGTATGGCGCTCAGAATGCCTCCCTCATCAATGAGACTATTTTTATTTTGTTTTTTGGTAGCTGATAACGAAAATTCTTAAGATGATGAAAATTTGTTTAGTATTTTTCTTCAAAGCAAGTGCATCAGATATTGCTAAGAAACTAAAAAGTATTAATCTCAATCCATTTTTCAAACTTTAATTGAATATTTGGAGATTCAGGGGTCGTTTTCACCCCCGAAGGGAGTGAAAAATATTTTATTGAGTTCTGAAACTCTCGTTTATTTGAGCTCCCCTCAAAACGTTAAAAAAAAAAAAAAAAATAGAGGTGATTTCACCACCTCTGGAATTATATTACTTAGCATGTAATTTGTAATCAGTTCCTACGAGTATACTAAATTCTGCAAATTATAATCAAAATCTGCACATTCAAGAGCGTTTTTTGGGGTCTCATACATTATTGCAAAACACCAAAAAAAAGAATTTTTTTTCCAATTTTTGGGGTGACGCAATTCTATTATCAGCATCCAAAAAACAAAATGTAAAAGTAGTCTCGTTGAGGTGATAATTCCGAGTGCCACATCGCGCGTTTTAAATAGACTAATTTATGCAAGGAAATGTAAATTGAGTTAAGGTTTGTAGACTAAAGAGTTTTATTAAGGGGATTTATGCAAAGAAATGAAATCGAGTTAAGGTTTGTAGACTAAAGAGTTTTATTAAGGGGCAAACACTCAGAATTTTGAATTGTACATTAGGTTGTAAGCCAATTAGTAAATAAAAGCAAACTAAAAAAAACTACAAAGAGGCGAATTTTCTAAATTTCATAACGTGTTCGGGCATAAATGTGAAACAGACAATCAAACACAGGCGAAATTCAAACGGTTAATTAAAAACGAGACCACGTATTGCTCAGTCTCTGATACAATAAATTATAATAAATAATAATAAGTGATTTAATAACTCCTAATAATAATCAGTGATTATTAATAAGTTAATAGTGATTTATAAGATGAACTCCTGAAAAATATTTACAAAATAATCTCTAATTAATTTATTCATTTTTTGATAATATCATTTCAGTTGTATTAAAGTGGTTGAATAGGTTAAGAAGAGGGAATTTATGAAATTGATATAATATATAAGACAGAACAAGGTGAACATAATAAATAATAAACAGTGACACATTGTGGACGAAAGAGAAGAGAACAAAGTACTTTGTAGATGGACTACCTTCTGATCCAATACTGATGCTGTGTCAAAGGATTTTATTTAGTTAGAGTGTATTCTCATAATGGGTCCAGGATTGAGCTATAAAACGTAAAGGATTGGAGGGTATTCTCCGGACTAAATGGAAAGAATTACTCGCTGAAAACAAATTGGGACAAGTGTAGTCATATACTACCTGTAATGGAGGACAGGAGCAATGCATATTAATGTGTACTTCATAGGTTTTTATATATAGGTAAGCCAATTTAAAAAATACAATTACAGTGTTTCAAAGTAGCACATGCCTCTACTTTAGATCTACTAACAAGTAATCAAGTTCTTTAGAGTCAGTTTTATCAATTTGTCATTGTTACAATTTGTATGTATGAACGGTATGTTTTGATATTTTTTATCAATGTTAGTAATACTTTAGTAAAATCACTTCTAGTAGGTAATTAATAAGTAACTAGTATTTTTGGTTACTATGGAACAATTACAAAATACCCCTTTTTTTTAAATATACAAAGAAGTAATTTAAATTTATCTTCGTTAAACATTATTCTGTCAAACACGAGTTTGATCGTATTGACCACAACCTATGTATGATTCGACCAAAAAGTTTCGATACACAGTGTTAAACTTGGTATCTATCACGTTATCTATATATTCACGAATGTGGTAATATTAAAGTAAAGTCTACTAGCCAAAATAAAACTACTGTACTTAATTCAAGATGAATATACAGTTATGTTTATTGTCCCAACAATTACACTTGTCTCTAGTTTTGATAACATAATGTCTTTTTCCAAAAAGATGTTAAATGACAAAGTTAAAACACAAAAAATGTAATTTAATTGAATGTCTTACATGTGCATTATCTTATTACCTGCTACAATTTAAGACTAGGAATTCGCTTCCCCCTATACATTCTACTGCATTATATACTAAAGAATATCCTAATAATATAATAATACCTAGTTTCACACTGTATATCGAAACTTTTTGGTCGAATCATATATACAAGTGCTTTAAAATTCCCAATCGAAAAACTAATATCTGTCAAGTAGAGGAATTTTAGTTCTTCTTAAAATAAATAGAAACTATAACTATTAAAATATCTTTAACAAACTAAAATAATAATAATATTTAGTTTGGAACTTATTATTATAAGCCAACATAAGGTAACTAAAGCTTATGTCTAACAATTGCAAAGTTATTTATACTAAACAGAAAAGAGTTTAATACAAATATAAACTATTCATAAATATAAAAAGTTTTAACAGGCTGACTTTATTTACAATTGACACCTCATAAATGCACTTTCATTCTTACCTACAAGCACAACTACACACTCAAGCACACATACACACGTGCGCTCCGTGCACACACGCACACACATACTTATAATTAAATAAAACCTATAATCCTTAGAAGGTTCTGCATTTACATTTTTATCCTACCAGTCACATATACTTAATAGCCTACAAAATATTAAAGATACACAATTACATTTTCTCTTTAACACCTCCCTAGGCAAATTTATTACATTTATAACAAAATAATAAGGATAAAAAGAATTATTAATAATAATAATAATAATAATAATAATAATAATAATAATAAGAAGAAAAAGAAGAAGAAGAAAAATTACAACTACGAAGTTAAAAGATGTTATTCGATTTCAATTACACTATTTTTCTCTCGGAGTTTCAGTAAAGGCCATGTCCATTCACGCAACACCAAAGGTATCCATTTTCATCTATTATTTTCTTTGAAATAAAAAAAAACTGTTAACATATGTAAAGGGATTTTTCAAGTTTCTCATTTCTCTACACTCGCAGGGAGCATCTGGACTTTACTTTTAAATTTATTGCTAAAGAAAATAGAGAAATCAATCACTATCACCCTGAAAATTAATCGTTTGACAATAGAACGAGATTGGAAGCGGGGTTTTTAACTGTGAAAAATTGAAACATCCATGCTCTTTAATTCAATCTAAGCTATGAAATGTTTCATGTACTTTAAATTTATATTAAATTTTTATATAAATTCAATTAGTTATAAGACTTGAATTTGATTTGTTAAATTTTATGAAATTTGGCTATATTCAACTTATTCCTAAAATATGTTTCTAAAAATTATGTTTTGTTTATAGTTTATAGCTCCACAATATTGATTCATTATATAATTATATTTTCTAATCTGAAGTTCAAAACGCACCCTAAATATAAACAATAATATGGTATAACCCACTACCTCAACTACCTGTAAGTGTGATGGATTTAGTATTTTGTGCCTGTATTATCTCTGTATTCATAGCCTAATATCTGAGAAGTAGGTCAAGTGAGAAGGATCCTTGACCTTGTTGTAACAAACAATCCGATAGTCTAGTGGTAAAGACAATATAGTAAGATCCTCTTCAAGCCTGAATTTGTTTCTCTTGTTAATAATATAAGAAACATATTTTTATTTTGAAAAATATTATTGTATTCAATTATAATTTCATAATTACTGTTATATACAGAGTGAACAACTTGAAACTGCCCCACTGAGGAAGACCACAATCATTCGGCGATTGGGTATTGTGATTGGGTTAAAGAAGTGAAAACAGGCAAAAAATCTTGTTCTACAATAATCATGTTGAAACTTACCTGATACAAAAAGCAAAATTTGAATATTAGCCTTTAGTATCAACAAAGTGTGGCAATTTTTTATCCATAATACTGTAACTTGTAAGATGTCTCACACCTTAAAATAACATGAGAAACCTAGGAAATATACAGGCAATATGGAGACCAAAATAGTCTTGTCTGGGTATATGGAATTATTGAACAACTTTTTCATATTGCCAATATTTTGAAATATTCTAATAATTATTTTCAATTAACAATCAAATTGAACAAACAATCTTATTCAACAGAAGGTTTTAAAGTAGTACTAAATTGTGTATTGTGAAACTTGGACGGACTTCAGGTGAAAATTATTCCCAAGTTAATTAATACAAACGTTAAAACCTTTACAGCGCTTAGTAGCAAGTACGAATATGCATGGACAAGCTAAAAATATCTATCCATAATGTTTAAGAAATCGTCAATCCATCGTTACTTGTACACAAAGAAAGTTTAATCTCGGTTTGTTTTTGACAAGCTAAAAATATGCTATCCATAATGTTTAAGAAATCGTCAATCCATCGTTACTTGTACACAAAGAAAGTTTAATCTCGGTTTGTTTTTGACAAGCTAAAAATATGCTATCCATAATGTTTAAGAAATCGTCAATCCATCGTTACTTGTACACAAAGAAAGTTTAATCTCGGTTTGTTTTTGACAAGCTAAAAATATGCTATCCATAATGTTTAAGAAATCGTCAATCCATCGTTACTTGTACACAAAGAAAGTTTAATCTCGGTTTGTTTTTGACAAGCTAAAAGGCTATCCATAATGTTTAAGAAATCGTCAATCCATCGTTACTTGTACACAAAGAAGTTTAATCTCGGTTTGTTTTTGACAAGCTAAACATAGGCTATCCATAATGTTTAAGAAATCGTCAATCCATCGTTACTTGTACACAAAGAAAGCTTAATCTCGGTTTGTTTTTGACAAGCTAAAAATATGCTATCCATAATGTTTAAGAAATCGTCAATCCATCGTTACTTGTACACAAAGAAAGTTTAATCTCGGTTTGTTTTTGACAAGCTAAAAGGCTATCCATAATGTTTAAGAAATCGTCAATCCATCGTTACTTGTACACAAAGAAAGTTTAATCTCGGTTTGTTTTTGACAAGCTAAAAGGCTATCCATAATGTTTAAGAAATCGTCAATCCATCGTTACTTGTACACAAAGAAGTTTAATCTTGGTTTGTTTTTGTTAAGCTAAAAATAGGCTATCCATAATGTTTAAGAAATCGTCAATCCATCGTTACTTGTACACAAAGAAAGTTTAATCTCGGTTTGTTTTTGACAAGCTAAAAATAGGCTATCATTAATGTTTAAGAAATCGTCAATCCATCGTTAATTATTGTCCACAAAGAAAGTTTAATCTTGGTTTGTTTTTGACAAGCTAAAAATAGGCTATCCATAATGTTTAAGAAATCGTCAATCCATCGTTACTTGTAGACAAAGAAGTTTAATCTTGGTTTGTTTTTGACAAGCTTAAAATAGGCTATCCCTAATGTTTAAGAAATAGTCGATCCATCGTTAATGATTGTACACAAAGAAAGTTTAATCTTGGTTTGTTTTTGACAAGCTAAAAATATGCTATCCATAATGTTTAAGAAATCGTCAATCCATCGTTACTTGTACACAAAGAAAGTTTAATCTCGGTTTGTTTTTGACAAGCTAAAAGGCTATCCATAATGTTTAAGAAATCGTCAATCCATCGTTACTTGTACACAAAGAAGTTTAATCTTGGTTTGTTTTTGACAAGCTAAACATAGGCTATCCATAATGTTTAAGAAATAGTCGATCCATCGTTAATTATTGTACACAAAGAAAGTTTAATCTTGGTTTGTTTTTGACAAGCTAAAAATATGCTATCCATAATGTTTAAGAAATCGTCAATCCATCGTTACTTGTACACAAAGAAAGTTTAATCTCGGTTTGTTTTTGACAAGCTAAAAGGCTATCCATAATGTTTAAGAAATCGTCAATCCATCGTTACTTGTACACAAAGAAGTTTAATCTTGGTTTGTTTTTGACAAGCTAAACATAGGCTATCCATAATGTTTAAGAAATCGTCAATCCATCGTTACTTGTACACAAAGAAAGCTTAATCTCGGTTTGTTTTTGACAAGCTAAAAATAGACTATCCAAAATGTTTAAGAAATCGTCAATCCATCGTTACTTGTACACAAAGAAAGTTTAATCTTGGTTTGTTTTTGACAAGCTAAAAATAGGCTATCCATAATGTTTAAGAAATCGTCAATCCATCGTTACTTGTACACAAAGAAAGTTTAATCTCGGTTTGTTTTTGACAAGCTAAAAATAGGCTATCCATAATGTTTAAGAAATCGTCACTCCATCGTTACTTGTACACAAAGAAAGTTTAATCTCGGTTTGTTTTTGACAAGCTAAAAATAGGCTATCCATAATGTTTAAGAAATCGTCACTCCATCGTTACTTGTACACAAAGAAAGTTTAATCTCGGTTTGTTTTTGACAAGCTAAAAATAGGCTATCCATAATGTTTAAGAAATCGTCAATCCATCGTTAATTATTGTACACAAAGAAACTTTAATCTTGGTTTGTTTTTGACAAGCTAAAATTAGGCTATCAACAATGTTTAAGAAATCGTCAATCCATCGTTACTTGTATATCATTCACCAAAGTATGTTAATTTTATTTTTTAATAAAATAATAACTTAAATTCCACAAAATTAATTTGTTATACTTTTAATTATTATATTTATATAATTTTAAAGAAATGTGTTTTAAAATATGAGTACACATGTATATTTTGTATTTTATATTATAGAGTCTCTCTTTAACATAACCACAAAATATTCTACAACCCTATATACTTTATATCAGGTAAGCCGTGGTTTATAAAATTTAATTTGTAACCAAAGTGGGATTAATATCGATGCCATAATTTTGATGAAATCAGTTTATTTTTTATGTTATATCAGGTTTAAAAATAATTAAATTTTATTCAACTTGAGAAGCAAAGTAGTTTTAAATAAAGATCGATTGATTTTCCTATTAATTATATAGGTTATTAATTTAAATATTTTCATTATATTGCAATCAACGGCAGGACTAATACGGGAGAGGTTTGCATGATGTTGATATTAAATGTTAGTTTGAATTATTTGGGGATTTTCGTGAACTGGCTTGACATACGCAAATAAACTTGCATGTAAATACAAACGTGCATGCTAACAACTAATTAGAGTTCAGGTAATATAAATATGAATATATAATACAAAATTTTAAATTTAAAACCAAATTAAACTATATGCAAATATTGAAATAGAATATTTTACTTGTTTTAAGATGGCTTGGTGTAAAATTAAAGAAGAAAGCTGAATGTATAAAGAAATATAATTAAAGATTTATGTTGAATAGAACTAACTAAATACTACTCAATTCTTATGTATTAAACTATTTTGGTACGTTAAATTATTTTTCCAACTACTAACATATCTGAATTAGTAAAACACTTATATAGATGGCGTTTCGGAGATTCGTGAGATTATTAGTTAAAGATAAACAATAATTTCTATGTAAAAAAAAAAGAAAATGAAATTGTACCAACTAATGTTTTTGCGATATTGATTAAGCCTCTTACTGTATAAACAAAGCCTCTGATTCTCTGAAGGTCATCGTTAAAACGAGAAAATTTTGTCCTTATCATCATTTGTGAATTGAATAAATTTACATTCTCGCCAGCCCATTTCTTTCACTTGTCAGATATTTAACAACTCATTTGAATTCTAAATAATATAACCTAAGAATTCAAATTCAGTTTCGACAATTTGACACAAATACATTTAGTTTCTGCTTTAATTTCTTTTTAACGTGGTTGTAAGATTATAGATCTACAGACATTGTTATACAGATTATGACAGTCAGTCAAGTGGTTATTATTATTGTAAAAAAATAAAATACTTCATTTCGTCGTAATTTTTGGAATATTTAAGTCGCAGTCGTTCGTTTACGATTAGAATGATCAGAAAAAAGTAAAAATAATATTTATAACTCTTCAATAATTAATCATGATACAATAGTGGAAGAGATGAAAAAAGTTTCAAATTTGACACTTAAAAGTTATCCCAGATGTCATATAATTAACATATTATAACGTTTCATAGTAATAATCAATTATTACTCTTTAACTATAGTATAAGTCTTTCTGAATGGATAAAAATATCCAATAAACCAAATATTACACTGGAATTCCTAACAGTGGAACCAAATATTCTTGAAGTAAAATTAATAATCCTAATTTTACAAAATGATTAACTTTAAAATTTCGTAAAAGGGTTTTGGTTGTTTTGAGTTTTTAGGAATACGTTGACGTCATTATCTGTGAAGTTTGCCTGTTTAGACATTTTAAAATACTAATAATTTTAAGCATTATTCTAAATAATGTTATTTTGAAGAAGTGAAATCTTAAAAATAAATCTTATCGACAAGAATAAGCATAAATTAGTGTAATATGTACAACCTTGTGAGTTTCCTATTAAAACTTTTGTCCATCGTTTTTACAACGAAACATTCATATTATTGAAAGTTGGATTTCGGGTTAGGGTTCATCACTCACATAAATGATTGCGTGACCTTGGAAAAGTCATTATTCTAAACCTGAGACAGACGTATAGAAATGAAAGAGTCATCTTCCTCTTTCTTCTGACTAACATTGGTTGACGTTACATTCAATGAGGCACAAAACCAACAATCTTACTTTTTCTTTATTAAAATAGTTATTATTATTTTTTTTACAAATAACAACATCTCATGAGACTTACAGTTTTAGTCATGTTGTTGGTTTTAATATCACACATTTTCTTTGGCCTTGGTATAAAAGAAGCGGTCTTGATTTGAGCAAGAGGAAACCAAGATTGGTGTCACTAGAAAGAAATCAAAGTGCTAGAGTATTATTTTGCAGTCAGTGTTATAATTAATGTATCTCATCTCATTCCAATAACTAATATAATGCATGGTTTTCAGTACTACATATAGTAAATAGTTTTGTTTGTTAAAATTTTATACAGAGTGATAGAAGAGTGATATTGGCAACTTGTCTATAGAGGTTTAAAAAAAAATTCTTGTACAGAATATGTCATTATCACTGCGGTCCTTGATTAGTTACTTATAAATATCGGAAAACATACTCATAAGAATGCGTTATATTAGAAAGGTGATAGCTTTTTTAATATCCTTTAATGTTTGCTGTTAGACAGGATAATTACAAAACTATAATAAAAGTAAAAAGAGGATGCCTTATATTACTAGTGAAAGACGAGATATGGTTTTAAGAATTATTAAAGACAAATGATTAAAACTATTCCTATGATTTATAATCAACAAAATGTTTATCTTATTATTATTCTATATTTACTTTCAAAAGAATCTACACATTTTTAATACATTTGTAAATATAAAAATCCTTAAATTATAATTCGATTGAAATCCACCTTCCATTGTCTAGATTTAAAACAACAGTTTTAACCAATAATTAAAATTTATGTATGTAATAATTTAAAAAAAAAAGAAAAAGTGTTTACAAAATTCGTATATATAATTAAAACCTCACTTCAATAAACATTATAGGTGCTATTTCACACAAAAATAATTGAATGTTCACACAAAAATGCTGCGCCAAAAGAAGTTCACCTTCAATAAAATATCATGTAAGAAAAAATTGTTATGAAATAACTTTTATCAATAACAAAAATGTTCAAGTATCATTAAATTGCAATGAATTCTTTATTAACACTCTTTTTAAAAATAATTAGTTAACAAAAATTATTATTCTACTAGTTTTGTGAACAGTAGATCCCGTCCCTTGAATGTTTTACTTTAGTTAAAAAAATCGTTCCTGTGCCTCTAAATACGACAATATTACTTTCCCAGAAGTAATAGTAAATAGTACACTTCAACAAAACCTTACTGACAAGTAGATATAATAAATAATTTATGGGTGGCCTGCTTCTTACATTCTAGTAGCAATTTATCATTAATTGGAAATGAACACAGTCAGTTAAATATTACGCTGTTGTACCCTTTGACGACGTCTATTTGTCATTGATCACTGCAGAATTTGAAATACGGCACCTCTACTTCCAACACTATAGGAAATCAGTGGCTGGTCCTCCATTTGTTGTTACCGTAACCACTACTGCTTATCTGGAAGCTATCACAGAGAACAAAGCACTGCAACTGTTAACACGTTAATTTATTTGTTATTTTTATAACCCAATGAAACTTGAAGAGATTTTAATTTATGAAAATGTAATTATGAAAAAAAGTAATGTGGGAAGAGTTTTTTTTTATATTTTTTATTTTGTGAGAAGGTTTAGAAATGAATTTGAATTTTTTTAATAGTCACAACATTATATTTCACATTTTGGAGCGCACAATATATTCCCAATAGGTGCACCCGCGTCCATACTTTGTAATTGTGCAGTAACTCTTTAGAATGACCGACATTTTAAATAGAAAATTTACATCTTCCGATCTAGTGGTAAGGAACGTTATTTCAAAATTTCACAACTATTTCTTGAATCTTTTGGCTCTGAATGTGTAATACACAGACAAGTAGGACTACATATGAAATACAATTCAATCATGACAACTTTCGCTCGGCTAAGGGCGTACTACAAATCTTATACTTTTTAAATAGGTGACAAAAGTATTGCCTTTACTAAGTCTTAAACACATATTTGGAAAATAATTTAAATTAAATTTAATCAAAGTTTTCAGTATTAGTTATAATGAAGAGGATGAAATAGGTTCACTTTGGAAGAAAGGCAGAAGAACAAAGTGCTTAATACTTTACACTATTATTATCTGATTGAATACTGAAGTAGCGTCTCTGGACGGTACTTAGTGGGAGTTATTGTCAGTATGAGTCAGGATTAAGTTATAAAAAAGTAAAGGATTGTGGGGCCTGCTCCGGGTTAAATGGAAAGAATTACTCCTTGGGGATAATCTGGGACAAGTGTAGTGTATAGGATCTGTAATGGCGGACAAGAGCAACTAGTAATGTATATTACGGCATCATTCACGCCGTATTTAACTTACACAAAGAAAAATTACAGTAAAAAACTTTATAATACATTCCTCTGTCGTCAATGAAATTACCAAGTAATCAATGCCTTATCCTAAAATAAAACTTATTGTGACACAATTTCAAATATTAGACACTTTCTTTATGAAAAAAAAAATTATACGTTTTGATATTTTTTATTCCTTGTAACAGTTAATGAATGAGCTTTGATTATTAATGAACAAATTACCACATATATTTTACGGTTAAACAAATGGTAATATAGATTCATTTTCGGTAACCATGGTTTTGTAGTTCCCACGCTAACAAGACGTATAATTTTTCGTTATACTTTCTTGTAAAATACTTGTATTTTTTTCACCTGGTTGTGTTTATGAATGCCTTTATATTTGTGAATAAATAAAGATAAAAATTGTGTTTTTTTTTAATTATTAGCAAATGGAAAAATACCTTTACAACGTAAATCTTATACCTGTAAGGAATATACTCGTATATCGTATTGCACCTTTTAGGAAAATAATTTCGGAAAACTGTATTGTAAATCCAATTAGTGAGGAATATTCCATTAGGGAAAATTTTATATTATTAACCACCATTTTGAATAGAATAGCATAAACTGAACCACATCGGAATTACAGCTATTTTTACTGCATTAAATGAACTTACCAATGTAATACGACAGATTTTATTAAAATTTTGAATTGAGAAATATTTAATAACAGGGCTGAAATAGCTAACTACTACATTGTTATTGCTTCTTATATAATTTAGCTGTCTCTTTTGTATCTAAACTAGTTTCAAGGTTTAAGTGGAGATAGTTAACCTACATAAATTTATTTTAAATTTCCATTGACTGTTATTTTAAATAAGGAAAACACCTGGTATGTTTATTTATAGTGTGTGATAGATAGGAACTGCACAGCATTTAAGGTAGGGGGTAAAACTAAATTTTATATTTCTTAATTCTATCTTCTTCACCGGTTAGAAGAATTTATTAATAAAAATATAATAGTAAAAAATAATATTGAATATAAATTGACAAAACAATTAAAATGTATACTTTGAAAAACACATGTTACAATGTTTGTATCCTCAAATAAGTAGTACTATTTTAAAGTATTTATTTTATTTTTTTAAATTTTTTTATTCTATGTATATAAATGAATAAAAATTTAATGAAATGATTATTTATATAGACACAAATTAAAATTAAGTATTGTAGCCTCTGTGTGATTGAATCAAGCCGGCTGCGTTGCATTATTTTATAAAGAACACAAATTTCACATTCAAGGATTAGTAACTGGTTTGGGACAACTTTTCTTCATTCCACGGTAAAAATAATAATGAGGTTATTTAAACCGTTTCAATAGGATTAAGTCCGAGAGGGCTGCGGAACGAAGTTTGAGCTCTTGTGAGTTTTTAATTAACTGTGGTAACCATTGATTCATTACTGAAGTACACAACTTGTTGAGTTATTTCCTTTTATTTGGATAAACACGAGTCAAATGAAGGGAAATGATACTATAGAAACTCTTTCAATAAAATATTGAAAAGTAATACAATAATCTGCTTATTTAACATTTTAAATGAACTGTAATTAGCTTATATTGGTAATAATTTATTTTTTTAAAACACCATTAGTTTATAAACCAGTCATACAAATCAAAATTTGAGATTATTATATATGTTAATTTCTTAAGTTTAATAATTTTAAACTGTTCGTTAACTGCTGCATTTTAATTAAGGTGAATTTAGAGGTTGTTTCAATATTTTAATTATGATACAAATTCAATTCATTCGAATATGCAACTTTTCCTCGCTAATTTATTGCTTCGCAGCATTTCATCTACAGATCAATTTTTTGTATTTTTCTCTTTTCTCATTACACCATTTGCCATAAATTGTAGAAGTTTGTCAAGATTAGACTTTGTTTGGTAGATCAATAAAATCAACATTCATAATATAACCAAGTGGTCCGTTTGATTCAAACTCATGGTGTGAAGAGATGATTCGTCATTTTTCACAAACCATAAAATATCTGAGTTTTATTAACAGTCACTGTGATGCTTATGTATTTCTATGGTATAGTGAAGGTGATTGGTATTGACCATGTTGGACGAAAATACCCTTAAGCTATTATACTAAACACGTCATTGGATGAACACAGTGTACAAAATGTTACTTCTATAAAATCATCGTTACTCATCATCTAGATTGTGACATCGATAAGATAGTGTAACAAGCTGCTAATGGGATTTTGTTTCCTATAATTCAGCAATGAACGGGTAGAATGATCTAAAAATACATAAGCATTTTGCTAGCTCTTTGCGAGAAAAGCAATTTTTCGACAAGTTGTTTTAATTGGTTATGGGACCTAGATTTGTTTGGAACCTTGCTTATGAGCCTTCGAAATGTTTAATATTTTCTTAATTTTGTTATCAAGGTTTGTATTGTCGAATACTTTCATACTTTCATCATGTCTGGGGAATTCTCTTAAAAGAATTCTCCTTGCACCCCATCTCTATTAATTAAAATAGAATTAATTAAATTACACTACGTGCATCATATTGTTAAATATGTTGTGTAATGTGTGTTGTGTGTTGCATATTATATGTTATGTGTTGTTTTGGAACACTTTTAACGTTTTACACATATGAAGATAACACTATGTTTCGAAACGCACCATATGCTTCAAACAACAAAGTCACACGTCGGAAACACAATATCTATAGTTGTTGTCAATAATTGTGATGTGGTACAATGAGCTTAAAATTAAACTCGTACATTTTTGTATGACATTAAATCGAAATTATGCAGTTTTTAGGTTAGCTGCATTGGGCATACATCAAAGATTCAGGTTTTACTGCAGTAATTTCACAATTTTCACAATAGAGTTATGAAACTTCATTTCTTGTATCAGAAGTATCTAGAGGTAGTCTAAATCTAAAGAATAAACACACAATTTACACCCTACTGGCAACTGCGATGGGCTCAATAATTTACTAGTATGGGCCTAATATAATCATATGTAATACATATAAATGCATTTATATTACATATAATTATATACAATTAAATACATTTATATTACATACATATATAATATATCCCGTATATGTAGCTCGAGAGGTAGGTCAAGTGAGATGAATCCTTGACCTTGTTAGTAACAAACAATCCTGTAGTCTAGTGGTTAAGACAATACAGGAAGATCCACTTCTAGTCATATTCAAGTCAGATTTTGTTTTACTTGTTATATATTAATTTTAGTACATTTCGTAAGAAATATTTGAATCTAGATTGAAAACAATAAGGTCACTCGTATTTTTTAATTTTATTAATTATATAAGTAACTTTTATAATTATATATATATATATATATATATATATATATATATATATATATATATAAGTATTAGTTTTATTTATATTTAAACACCGTTACATTACTAAATAGAAACCAACAGTTTATGTATAAAACCTATTCTGCATTTTAATTTAGCTATGACGTAGAATTGCATTATTTTTAATCCGTTCATTCTGAAATATGTTTATATTAAAAATAAAATAAAATAGTTTTTGCAACTCAGCATACCACACAGACATTTTCAAACTCTGAATAAACCATTGAATATATTTTTAATTAATTATTTTATAAATATTGGTACTTATTCAGCAGAACTTAGATTAGATAAAAAAGAAGTTACCGTGTTAAACCGGTCTCAGACGTAACGAATATTGAGCCAATGTGCAGTTAAGCCTGTTATTTCTAGCTCAGTAGATAACCCACTCACTAACTCGTCCAATGAGAGTTCGCCTTGAGTTTGAAATCTAAAAACCCTGTACTTCTTATTTCCAAAGGCCTCACAATCAAAAATTAATTGGCCTGCCGTCTCCTCAACTGTTCCACACAGTCTACACGCTGTTTCGCTACGATATGCCCCTATCCTGTGCAAGTGCACCCTCAGACCACATTGCCCAGTAATTAGTCTCGTGACTAAGGTCAGTACTATCGCTCCAGCTCTACCAAAAAGAACGTATCTTAGTCGTATTTTCTATGGGACTGGCCCCTAAGGCTCTCCCATCTTTATTTTCTCTGAACCTACCTATATACACAGGTATCCCTACTGCTGTCTCAGGTTCTACGAATTCTGACGCAGAGGCTCGTTTAACCAATGTATCAGCCTCCCTCACCTCCAGTACCCTATACAAAGTTTCCCGATTTTCCATACACACAGCATTGAGGTTCCCTTGGCATTTCCAAGCCAAAATGGATTTTAAATTAGTGCCTGCAAGTGTTTTAATTCATGCCTGACTCTCAGTGTATATACATACAGTATTCCAGTTTAATTAAAAGCCGGTTTTATGATCTCCTGAGCACAGTTATTTATGACCATTTATGACCTCAGCCTGAAAAACTGTGGTATACTATCACAATGGAAACGAATGTTTCAACTCCTATCTCAGCCCGTATACCGCAACACCAGTTCCTTAGTTAGTTTTGGAACCTTCGGTGTACCACACCAGATTCCTTGAATTACCTAATACACGATCATCCTCCTCACAGTTTAGTTCGACTTTATAGGGTTTTGAAACTCATAATTATATAGTTTCTATTTTATCGGTACCCATTCGAAGGATCGGGTGGCTGATTATTTGCGTAATTCTGGCATCAATCAGGAATCAGGTTTTATTTATTTTATAGCCTAACTTTTAAGCCTCCGCCATTGTAAATAAATCAATGGTTGTAAGCCCTAACATTATCTCCATTGCTACAGTTGGTATTGTGGACATTGCTCCCGTAATGCAGGGACAGGCCAGTCTCTTAATTTTGGTCAGATTAGTTTTGGTCTCCTTTGCTTGGTTTAAGCCAACTAAACTGCAGCTCTGTAGATTATCATAGATCGCATAATCCCAATGCAGTTTTATCTCATCATTGCTAATCTCAGTTGTAAAGTTTTTCCCACGATTCTTCCTACTGCCATTAAAGATGTATTGGTTTTTTTTTTCCATAAAAACCATGTATCAATTCCAGGTTAACTTCAACCCCAGATATTTAACTTTGTTCGCGCTTACAATTGTCTCCCCCCAGTAAGTTTGATACCATTCAGGTTTGGAATGATCTTTCTTGTGAATGGATACGTGTAGTCTTACTTGGGTTTACCCCTAGCTTTTCCTTGTGACATCATCTCTTAACTAGCGATAGATCTATTTTCACGAGATCGACCATTCTATACTTTCCTCGGATAAGCACATCCACATAGATTGCATATCTCTGTGTACGGTATCCCTCCGAAGAGATGATCAAGAATTATGTCCACCACCGGGCACCAAAAAAGGGGAGATAGGACTCCTTCCTTCGGACAGTTCACTTGGTAACCTCAATCTCCAGCTCCTCTCCCATGTCCTCCCAGTTAACAAATCCCTACTCATTCACACATGGTTTCGTAAACACTGTGTTGTTATATGCCACGAACCTTCAAATAATGGGAGTCCAGAATTACACCGAAGAGATATTCCCTATTATCAATTGTCTCTTCCAGTCTTTGGACTAGACTGTGTAGTGGCACTCTATCACCCTTTACCTGACTGGTAAGCTTGTTGACTTATAGCCTCCTATGTTTCTCTACCAGACTTCAGTGACTTTAGAATGAAAGACGTGAAATTGATTGGTCTATAAGCCTTGGTTTCAGCATATAATATACCACATGGCTCATCAATAAAAACTACTCCAGCTACCTTCCATGCTTTACGAATAGACTTGATGGCTGGGCTGACCCGGAACAACCTACACAGAGTAAGGGCCACTTCTTTCTGTAGTACCGTCGAAAAAATTCACGGCCACTTTCTGTAGTCTTGGGTCGGCGATTTGAAAGGGGCTATTATAATTAATATCCCGCCTAATTTAGTAAATATTTATTGTTTGTAATACGTCAGTCCTCCTTAGTTGGAACTACACAAGGTATGTCTGACTTTCGTTCCCTATTTACATTGCTGACTACCGATTTAGGAAATTGTGCCTTGAGTAAAACTTCGACCGTTTCCATCCCAGTCTCTGTTTACTCCCCGATTTTGCCTATAATACTCCCCATTCGATTAATAGGGTCTGAGGCAAAAATCTTATGAGGCATGCTCCTTGAAGAGCGCAATCTATATAATTACAGAACATCCTACAGGACTCCCGCCTTCCCCTTTTTAATACAATATTGTACTTGGTGAGGGACCGCTTGTAAGCCTCCCATGTACCGTAACGTTTAGATATATTTAACAGCTGCTAACTTCTCTTCATTGATCGAAAAGTAATATAGTCCACCATTTAGCTTGACTCCATTCATCCTCCCTGTAAGAGAACAATCTTCATGAACTGAACCCATCACAGGACCGTCAACCTACTCGCCACCAACTCTAGTTCATGTGACTTACCTATCGTTCTCCCAAAAACCTCGTGGTTAATTTTGTGACTATACTTTCCCAAATCACTTTTATGGGGGAGTTCAATTTGAAGACAAATATAATTTTTAACTCTCGGTTTAATTTAAAAAAATCTTTTAATTTTAAATAGCTTAATAATTATTTACTAACATATTAAAGAAAAAAAAAGGGAATGATAATCAGATGATACATAGTTTCTAAAGTTGTAAGCTGATAAACAGTTACAGATGTAAAATGTTTTGTAACTTTCGCTATGGGTTCTGTGAAAGAGAGACATGGGGGCGGGGAAGTACTGGAAATATTTATTCCCACAGCTACAAATATAAATATTTGCGTAATATAAAACGTCCAATAGCATGTACCTTTATAATAGGTACCAACTATCTTATTGATAAAATTTATGTTGTCTCTGAAATTTAAAAGATGTATATATAGTTTACCTCTTATGTATATAGTTTACGTCTAAATCGCTAGCAAAAAAAATCAAACTTTGGAACTGCTGGTTCAATTTCAAAAACGTCCAATTACATTAAGCCTTTAGATCGTATGCAAATTTTGTCATTGAAAATATATATGTTGTCGCAGAAATTTTCTAAAAATGCATGAAATGTCAAAAAATGCGGATTTATTCCTTTTTTTAGCAAAAAAAGGATTTAATTGGTAACATATTACATAGATTGTAAAACAATTTTCAGAACAAATTAGCATTATAATTGTGTACCATATATATCATTGAATATATTTCAACTAACAATTTTAAGAAAATATGTAATATTTGTTGAAAGTTTCAGTTTTTGTGTTACCTTTGCAGATAAATATTTTTATAACTTGAGAACTACTGAACCAAAAATAGTTATGGAATTGATATGATACTTGACGTGTTGAATTCGAAGCTAAAACAATGTTTTAGTTATGAATTGTTTCTAAACGGTTTAAAAAAAGTAAATACTTTGGTTTATTCTCTTATATTTATAAACTGTGAATTAGAATTTGACATTGATACCTCCCACCAGCGACAAACTTCCCTTCAAAAAGTTTCAAATGGAACTAAATGTTGTTATATATATAATATTTTTCGATTTAAAAATCATTGGATTTGTCTAAATATAAAAATAATTAATAATACAAAACGGGAAATTATCAAAGTTTTTTTTTTTTTATTTATTTATAACACTACAACTAGCTTTATCAGCTAACCAGCAGCTTATTTTCTAACAGCAATCGTGACAGTTTATTAGGTTATTTCCCAATGTCAATACCTATGTTCACAGCTCCACACCCACAACTGTGAACTTTAAACCAAGTCAAAAGGCTTCAGTCTTTTAAGGCGTCGCACTAACTCTGCGTTGTCAAGCAGCTGAAGTACTTCAACGTTTTGGTGGTTATGGAGTCGAGACTCATGCTTTTTAGCTTGCTTTTGTATTTCGGCCTCTACCGTTTCGATCTTCAAGTCCCTGTGAATAGTGTCATTGCTGACATACCAAGGAGCTTTCACTAAATTCCTTAATACTTTATTTTGAAAGGTCTGAATAATTTTGATATTAGACTTCTTAGTGCAGCCCCATAGCTGTATACCATATAACCATACCGGTTTTAGCACTTGCTTGTATAGCACTAGTTTGTTATGTACTGATAATTCTGACTTTCTTCCAATCAGCCAATGCATTTTCTTTAATTGAATACCCAGTTGTTCACGTTTCTTCTTAACATGTTCCTTCCAACGTAGCTTAGCATCAAGGGTCATACCAAGATATTTTGCACTGTTGGCATACGGTACTATATTTTGATCAATATATACTGGCTTATAAACATCTTTTCTATTTGTAAAGTTTACATGCACTGATTTTGTCTCATTAATCTTGATACGCCATTTTTTAGTCCAAGCAGTGACATGGTCAGTCGCATTTTGCAGTTTACTTGTTGCATCTCCTACATCTTTCCCTACAGCCAGGATAGCCGTATCATCAGCAAATGTGGCAATTAAGACGTCACCATCCTGAGGCAAATCATGAGTATAGATTAAGTACAGTATAGGTCCAAGTACGCTACCTTGAGGCACTCCAGCTTTGATGTTCCTTAGCTCTGAATATTCTGAATTCATCCGAACTCTAAAAAGTCTATCTGCTAAATACGAACTCAATAATTTACTCAGTTTTTGCGGAAGTATAGCTTTTAATTTGTTATTAATTCCAACATGCCAAACTTTATCAAAAGCTTGAGCAACGTCTAGAAATAAAGCCGAACATATATTTTTTTCTTCTAAGGCCTTTTCAACAGTGCTTGTTAATCTGTGCACCTGATCTATTGTCGAGTGCTTTTGGCGAAATCCAAACTGATGCAATGGTATAATCATTTTTTCTTGAATTACTGCCATAAGTCGTGTCAAAATAATTCCTTCAAATACCTTAGATAGGACAGGCAGCAACGATATTGGACGGTATGAGGTTTTTTCTGTGGTTGGCTTTCCAGGTTTCGGAATCATCACAATTTCCGCCACCTTCCACTGACGAGGAACATAAGTTAATCTTATTGCTGCATTAATAATGGATGTTAATTTTACAATAGCTTTCTTTGAAAGCTCTTTAACAACTTTACCAGTGATCAGGTCATAACCTGGAGCTTTTTTCTGTTTAACTTTCGTTTTGATTTCTCGAATCACCTCTTTCACTGTTGCAGGACTGATATTCGATTTATCTGGGTTGATCATTTTATCTAGGTTTTCCTTTGCTGTTTGCCTTGTAGGAGCACAGAAAGTATCTTCCAAGTAATCTGCAAATAATTCCACCTTTTCTTTGCTATCTCTAGCCCAAGTTCCATCTTCTTTCTTCAAAGGAGGAGACTGAGTAATAGGTCTCTTAAGAGATCTAGCTGCTTTCCACAAGGAATAGTCACTGGTTTTATCGTATGACAAATTACCCATGTAGTTACTAAAGGTTTCGTTCTTTATTTCAATAATCATATTTTTCAATTCCTTACCTAACCGGTTTAACACATTTTTGGACAGTGGTGTTCGTGATTCTTGCCACCTTTGTCTTGCTTTTCTTTTTTCTTTTATTTTTTCCCGAATTTCGATAGGATAGTTAATTCCTCTGGTTTTTCCTTCGACTTTTGGAGTATTTTCCCAAGCCGATAATTGGATGTTAGCAATTAGGTTTTGAAGCTCAGTCTCCAGTTGTTCTATTGTTTTAAGAGGCGATTTAAGGTTTATTCTGCGATCCAAATCATTTTTAAATCCATCCCAGTCGGTATGAACGTTTACCAGAGTGGAAGGTTTTTGTTTCCTTATAACTGTTTGGCTGACAGTAAGAATAATGGGCGTATGGTCAGATGAAAGCTCCTCAGTCGCCTCAATGTCTGTGTAGTTGCTATTAATTCCCTTCAAAATGAAGAAATCTATTAGGTCTGGAATTTTCCTATTATCAGTCGGCCAGTATGTAGGTGTGCTTGTTGACTGAAATTCACACCGATAACTTATCGCAGCCTCATACAGTTCCTTTCCTCTGGGTGATATTAACCTGGAACCCCAATATGTGTGCTTGGCATTTAAATCTCCGCCCACAATAAAGTGGTTACCCATCCCCTGAAAAAATGCTTCAAATTGAGTATTCTTTATTATATGTCTAGGTGGGCAGTATATCGCTACTACTGTCACATCCTTAGACTCAGTTTTGACTCTAACTAAGGTAGCTTGAATTTCATTTGTCTCATATTTAATATCTTCATAATGACTAATGTTTTCCTTAATAATGACAGCAGTTCCACCACGCGATTTATTGCTAGGATGAATAGTATTATATATCTGGTAGCCTTTTATTTTAATATAAGATTCTTTAGTGAAATGGGTCTCCGAGATAAGGCATATATCAATTTTATGGCTTTCAAGAAATATTTCCAACTCATGTTTGTGTTTCAAGAGGCCGTTAGAGTTCCAGGCTGCTATTCTCACAGTCTCCATCACCATCATTTTTGTTTCCCTACTAAAGGCATGTTATTAATTGATTTTCTAAAACCACTTTCTAATTTAGTGAGTCTGTCGAGTACCCTTTCGTTTAGCTTTTCTTGTTGATCAATTTTTTTAATTAATTTTTGAAGCAGCTGATTAGTTGATGTCTCCTCAAGTTCATCTTTTTTATTAGTGATAGCAGTTCCTACCTTGTTCGCATAAGAGTCGAATTGTTTTGTTTGCCTTAATTTGCTTTCCTCAATGTTTGTTTTTACTAGAATTTCTTCTTGAAAATGGCTTAGCTGAGTACTCTCTGTTGATTTAGTATTTCTTTTGCTAATAGTCTTTTCCCTCATTTTCTGTATATGCTTTGCTACTTCACAACCTCTGTAGCTTGCTGGGTGAGCCTCACCACAATTAATACATCTTGGTGGAGTATCTTTGCTTTTTAGACAGTCGCTAGAAATATGATTCCCGGCACACTTTACACATTTTGCATCTCTTCCACAGAACCTTTGAGTATGGCCATGTCTCTGGCATCGTTTGCACTGAGGCACCATTCTTGGTTTCCTCAACGCTTCAATCTTAACTTTCATACCCATTATATTAACAATTGTATATATTTTTTGCACACTTTCCTCTTTGCTAAAACATAACATAAACAAAGGCAAAGGCAATTTTGTTTTCCTTTCCAGGATATGCACAACATTTAATATTTTAAATCCCTTTTCTGTTAGCTCTTGCTTAATATCCTCTGGTTTACATGAAGGATGTAAGTGCCTAGCCATGACTTTTATTTCTCTGTTGTTTTTATCTTCATACGTAAACCATTTAAAGTTTTTCTCATTTAGTATTTTAACCAAGTTTCTATAGCAACTCTCTCCAACAACATTAACTTTAAGTTCGCCACTGCTGAGATAGGTGACCTTGAAACCCTGCTGACAATTGCTTGACAAAAGACTATGAACTATTCCGTAGTCCACGCATCCTTCCAGAGTTATTGGTGGTGGAGATTGTTTTCCTTTGTCTTTCACTTGTATTGACCGCTCCGTTTTCTCACTACAGCCTCCCGCTCGATTTATACCTGAAGTAGATTGAGTCAATGAGATTTCAGGAGAATCGCTAGCTTTCCTTTTCTTATTCCTTTTCCTTTTATTAAGTATCCATTCCCTTTCTTTTGTGAGCTCTTCCTCATCGGTTTTATAGACTATGTTCTCACGTTGACTTACTTCCCTACGCTCTAAAAGTTTAATTCTCTGCATTACCTGGGCTAGTTCTTGTTTTAGTTCAGAATTTTCCTGCTTCAATGCCTGAACATCCTGTTGAGCTACTTGAAGATGGTTCCATAGAGCGAGTTCCTTCTGGGTTACCAATTCTTTATCAGTTATGGTTAACTCTTTTAGTTTAAATAACACATTTTCTGCAACTTCATTGTGTTCCTTTTGAAGATTCTCATTCTCTCTGGAGTCCTCAAGAAGTGAACTTTTGACATTTGTCTTCAAACTTTTATTTTCTGATGGCGATCGAGTTAGTATCGAACTTCTTTTAAAAGGGTCTTCTTTCTCCATCTCTACTGATACAGTTTTGTCCTTGCAGTAGCTTGCTGACGACCCGGGTAAAGCCTGCTCGTTCGCTCCCCGTGCCGGTACTGGGGATCCTACTCCTTGCACCGTAACTTTTTTCTCCTTCTGAGCTTCCATGTTTGGTTTATTTTCGGGGTACCTTCCCCTATCTGGTTTTTGGTCCACCCCGGGTATTTGATTTCCCCGGTACCACTCATATCTGAGAGGCGTTCCCCTATCCGCCACCTGGGGAGGCGTCCGATATGGGACCAGCATCCCACACGGATTTACATCCAATTACATTAAGCCTTTAGATCGTATGCAAATTTTGTCATTGAAAATATATATGTTGTCGCAGAAATTTTCTAAAAATGCATGAAATGTCAAAAAATGCGGATTTATTCCTTTTTTTAGCAAAAAAAGGATTTAATTGGTAACATATTACATAGATTGTAAAACAATTTTCAGAACAAATTAGCATTATAATTGTGTACCATATATATCATTGAATATATTTCAACTAACAATTTTAAGAAAATATGTAATATTTGTTGAAAGTTTCAGTTTTTGTGTTACCTTTGCAGATAAATATTTTTATAACTTGAGAACTACTGAACCAAAAATAGTTATGGAATTGATATGATACTTGACGTGTTGAATTCGAAGCTAAAACAATGTTTTAGTTATGAATTGTTTCTAAACGGTTTAAAAAAAGTAAATACTTTGGTTTATTCTCTTATATTTATAAACTGTGAATTAGAATTTGACATTGATACCTCCCACCAGCGACAAACTTCCCTTCAAAAAGTTTCAAATGGAACTAAATGTTGTTATATATATAATATTTTTCGATTTAAAAATCATTGGATTTGTCTAAATATAAAAATAATTAATAATACAAAACGGGAAATTATCAAAGTGGATTGACGGGGATTTAAATGGGTGTATATATGGAAATTTCCATATTCATTTTATTTATTACAATTTGACAATATACTAAAATGTTGTTCGGAAAGAAACTATATTTATCATAGTAGCAGATTTGAAAGTCTGTGAGAATAAATACAATAATTGTATCTCACATTAAACATATTTGTTTGGCGAATCCTAGGTCAAACCTCACAATAATCCCCAAACGATAGACTTCTGTCAGTCAAAGTGCCCTCAAGTGAAGCCAAGACGGTGTCATTTAATGAGCAGAGTAAGTTTTATACCTGAGAATATTTGGAGAGAATTTTTTAAATCTTTATGAATTCCCAATAAACACACTAATAATCAAATGGTTCTATTTTACTATGTATTAGTCTATACGTTCACTAATTACGATAACTGAAACCAATTTATATTTTTATTAATAATCGTTTGCAATGTTAACTGTAGTCATTAGTTAAGTTTGCATGGTATGATATATAAGGCACGGACGATAACTAAATTACAACAAACCATGTACATTTTAGAATTTTTTTATATTTTCACTATTGTTTTTATTGTAGGTAGTACACAAAAGAAGGTATTATTTACCTCTGGAACTGGAATTATAGATTATGTGACAGAAACATAAAAAAAAAAAAATTCCTCAGTAACAAACATCTTCCTTTCAGTAATCCGCATAAAACTGCGAACCCCTCGTAAAGTGTGTAACATCGCTAATTCCTCACCTCACACAACTTTCAAAGTATAAGCGGATCAGTCAAAAAGTTTCTTTCTTCATTGTGATTGGGCTCAACTATAGATTTGCTATTTGGAAGTTAACACTGAATCTACAGTTTAAAACTTTACAAGTAAAACAAAACCTTTAGATGTAACTTTTTTTGTAAAACTCGAATTTCTTTCATTTTTTGTGTTTCAAATCAGCTCATATATCTGTCTTGAAATTAATATACGCATTGCACAAAGCAGACAAAATATATTTTTCGTGGGTCATTATAGGACTCTGTTGTGGGTCATTATAGGATAAAAAAAAAATCTGTTTCAAATCTCCATTACAAATGCTTTTACCATTAGTTTTGTAACAATGATATTCAATAAAATAAAAATATAGCTAAGGTAAGATGGAACGCATTCGGTAGAATTTCTATAATAGATATTAGATTAGAAATATTAAAAAAACAAATTAACTTCAATAAATATATAATATTTAAAAAAAAACAGTTCACCAATTTTAAATTTCAATAATACATTTTTTTTTTTAAACCTGTATGAGTTCCACATTATTAACATTTTTTATTTCGCATCTAATGATAAAAAAAAACTAATTTTATATGATAGATAGTAAACTAAATTGTTTCACTAAAAAACTAAATTGTTAACAACGTAACCGTAAAACTAGATGTTTAATATACAAAAATTGCAATTTTAGTTACCACTTTTTATTGGGAAGTAAAAAAGGTTTTATTATGGATTGTATAGAAACCCGTGTCGATCTATCATCAAATTGACTGAAAAACGGAAAATCCCAAATCTAAAAATTACGATTTTGGTTAAATTTGAATAATGTTTGGAAATCGTTTAATCTGGAAACAGATATAACCCATTGGAAGCCGTCTTACCACGTAGGCCTGTTCGGGAATTGTTAGTGTTGTCAAAATTTAAAATACCGTATCTAAAAAAACAACAACATAATTTTAGACTTGGGGCTCCATAAATTGGGATATGACAACGAAATACTTATATAATTATTTTGACCAGTCAATTAATTTTTTAAGATATATATAAAGAGAGTAAAAATTAGAGTTAATTCCAGGTGAATCTTTTTAGCGGTTTCTTCTCGTAAGGTTCTAAAAGAGCCTTTAATTGATAATTTTTTAGCAGCAGCAATTTGCTTATAGCAAAACCAAAATCGAGGTTGACAAATGAGCGGATGTACAAAAATACCAAAATAAGTTCTTGCTCTATGTCAAATATTACAAATTGTGTATTCAAGACGGTAAACAAAGAGTAAGGGGGGAGAGAGAGAAACGATGTGGAGGGGGAATAATAATGAGATTGTATTACAGTACTTTCAACTGCTTGAATAGGCTTATATCTGTGAGGATCATTGTTGAAACTGTTGGGGATGCTCGAGGTTTTCAATTATGTTGTAATTGTCCGCTATAACCACAAATACAAACTGGGTTTTATTCCTCTGCTGTTTATTGAATAAAATTTACTTAATATATTAATTTCAGACACATAAACAGAAATTTGTTAGACGATTTAATAAATCATATAGAGTTGTTGGGCAAGACTAGTTATCAAAAGCTTCTGAAGATTTAATTATCAATTAGTTCAAACTGGATTTATAAAAAGTTTACTGTAGTAATTCCAACAGGACTAGAGTAAAATTAAAAAAAAAAAAATATTGTGAAGAAAGTCCTATTGACTTCAAGTCGTGATGGTAGTAATCATGTTGTGCAAATTGAAGTTAAACATAGTAGTGAAGAGAACTTGAAATTTACTGAAGTAGGCCTACACTTATTTATGTTTCCTACTAAAATAAATGTTAACAATTTTATGTAAATTTATTTACTTTCACTCCTATATGAATAATTGATAATACAAATAGGTCATAATCAATTCAAAACTTAAGAGTTTTTTTTTCTGTTTAACATTGTGTATACCTTATATTTTTGTATTCTGAACAAAATTAGACAAGTATGTAATTATCTAGTAAAGTATTAGGCAATGTTTTAATGATATATTTGAATTTTCAAAAGAGTTGAAAACATTTATATCTGTTGAAATTATTTTTATGCGTTTTCATTGATTTATTGTAATACAAATAAATAAGATAAAATATTTTAAAATAAGTTTTACGTTCCATAATTCATACCATACACTAGGACTATCATCTTTGAATTGCGTAAGCATTTTATATATATGTCTGTAATACAGCCTCGTCAATGCCTTAGAAGGCGAAACCATTGGTCGGCTAGACTAATAAAAAGTGGATAGTACAAAATAAAAATTGTGTTTTATTATCTTTAAACATGGAATTCCACCAAGAACCATCGGTCTCAACAGTAATGAAAATTATTTATTTTTATTGAAACTTTTTTTTTTTTTTTTTTTTTTTTTTTTTTTTTTTACATTTTAGGTAATTAAAATCACTTAAGTAATAAATTTTGCTTACTAATAAACCATCACAAATGATGTTATAGATTTTAAGCTTACAGAGCCCATAAGGATTAATTTTGACTCGTTCTCACGCTAACAAAACGTATACTTTTCTCCAAATTTCATTAATCAATGCACATATCACGGTTCTATTCACGAATTCCTTAATATCCCATAAAAAAATAAATGTAATAAGTGTGGGTCTGTAAACATTTATTACTCAATAAGAAACAAATACTCACTTATATAGAAGTGAATGTCAACCAAAGTTTTATTGGCCCAACGTTACACCCACAGATTTTATTCTCACCAAGTCATTTAGTTCAAATTATATAGTTAATTAGAGAAAATTGTGATTAAATTCTGTTTGTAGAATGATATTTATTACATGATATTATTAACTACTATATTTTCAAAACACACACTATATATAATGTTTTGGAAATTAATTTTATAAATATTTAGCTAAAACTCTTCAATACATAAAAAAAAAAAAAAAAAAAAAAAAAAAATCAGAATTGCACTTCCTTATATTTTCAATCCCTGTTATTAAGTGTATATATATACATACACAACTATTCCAAAAGTCTCAAATCTAAATTTTGAAACGGCAAAGAAACAAGATTTTGAGAAAATTTACTCAAATTTAGAAGCTAAGTTTTACTATAAACGGCAAATTTGCTCTAACTCTTAAATTGGTAATTCTTATTGTATGTCGCGTGCCAAACAGAAGGTGGCTACGTTGTCCTTATGTAATTGGTAGGATTTTCAAATACAGCTACTATTTTTATTTAAGCCTTAAACAAGTTTGTTTACAAACTAGGGCGCTACTTTAAAGGAAAAACGATCATTGCAATGAATTCTTTTGCCTGAAACATCCTTGGGGGTTGGGGTTTACAGTGAAATAACTATGGTGTGGAATCGAATTTTCAAAAATTTGTCATATTTAACTTTTTGAAAAAGTTGGAAAACTGAGCTGTAAACCCGATTAGTGAGATATAATCCAGGAGGACACATTTATTATTAAAAACATTTTAAATAGAAAAACATCAACTAAATGAAAACGGAATTGTAGCTCCGTTGACTATATTAAGTATACTTTCCAATTATGTGGTATATGATTTATTTTCATTAAATTTTCACTTGATGCCGTTTCCTTTTCGAAATGTTTACTTTACAGTAGACCACAATCTCCAATACAGCTTGGGGGGGGGGGGCAAATACTATATTTGTTATTGCTTGATATCTAATCGAGTTACCTGTTTTGAAGTTAAAATGGTTTCGAGTTTAAGTAGAAATAGGGTTAACCTACATAAACCCATTTTCAATATTTATTGGCTACCATTGTAAATATGGGAAATAAAACTACTTCCAAATTTAACGATTTTTCTTTCCTCATTATTTCTTTTAAAATGTCATATCACTTTGTGGAAATGTACTTTTTGGGCACCTGACATGTTTTACATAGCGTGAGCGATAGTTGAAGAGGAAATGCACGATTTTATAGGAGAGACGTAGAGTGGAAGTTTATATTTCTGAATATTATCTACGTCATGTGTAACTTTAAAAATATAAAAATTAAAAAGAGTGTATATAGAAATTAACAACACATATAAGTATATATACTACTTATATGACAATAAAAAACTTTAATTAATTTATGTTTTTCAAAGTACGCATTTGAACTGTTGTTAATTTATATGTAAAACCATTTGATCTGGTTGATTTCTCCAAAATGTAATTTTCATGTTTACTCCAGGTGTGTCTTCTCTCTATAATAACACCTAGATATTTAACATCATCTGAAAGTTCTACGTTAGTATTTACTAGACATACCTTAATTCTGTCTATTTTAATGTTTCTCGTGAAGGGTGTGATGTTAGTCTGGTTAACGGAAAGACCCTCGTTCCTGCACAAGTCTTAGATCTTCTTTAAAGATCTATTCATTAATTCTGTAAGAACATTAAAGAAATTACCTTTTATACACACAAGTATGTCATCTGCATAACCTTGTGTGTAAACACCTAATTTGTTTAATTCAGTTATTAGGGGGTCAACTATCATGTTACACAGCATCGGTGAGAGAATTCGTCCATGTTGAGTAACTCTCACAGCTATAACATCTAATTTCTCACAGTAACTGGGTTGCTGTGTCTATTTCTTAACATCGATTTTAGCCAATTACTAATAGTGTTTTCAAACCCTCGATTTTTAACTGCTGTTCTCGATATATATATATATATATATATATATATATATATATATATATATATATATATCGAGAAATACACATAATTCATATCCTTTCATATGTATTGAGTCCTTGATTCTACACACCATTTAATGGAAGGCTGTTTCACAGGCTTACCCGACTTGTATACGTGTTGGTTGCAGTTAATGGGATTTTTAATAAGAATTCATTTTGTAAATGTGTTTATAAATTATTCTTTCTATTGTTATAAGAACATAGGAGGATAAACATATAGGTGGAAACACTTTGAGATTTGTGTAATTTCCCTTTCCTGGTTTCAGTATGAAAATTACTGTACTACATCTCTATGCTGTGGGTATATAGCCATAAGCCAAGCTGGTCTTTGAGATTTCGTTAGGTAGAAGGAGGAGTGATTCCGGAGCCTTTTGGATTAGTACCGGAAAGATTCCATCTTCTCCTGTGGACTTAAATGGATTAAATTTATTTATACCCCATTTAACGTTTTATACAGTAGTAACTTCTCTTCCAGTCAGAATGAAAGGCTCTTATAGAGGTTGTCCCATTCTGGTTGTGAATTATGATAGTTTCCTTTATTACAATTCTATGTGGAAAGTGTGTTTTGAATAGTGTGTCTTTACCTGAAGTAGTTTGACCATCTCTAGGATCATCAATAGATCCAGTTTTAGTAGAGTCAATCTCTTGGCAAAAGTTTCTCCAAGAAGATATTTAATATCTTCTTAGATAGAACAAAACTCGAACACAAGATCTCACAAAAATTATGTTTACTTAATCAAACGCTTTTCAACGTCAAAGTCGCCATCCCCATTGATACATGAGTTACAATAACTAAACTATAACAGCCACTGAGGATGGCGACTTTGTCGTTGAAACGCTTTTGATTAAATAAACATAATTTTTGTGAGATCTTGTGTTCGAGGTTTTGTTCGATCTAATATTATCTCACAAGTCAAGCTCAATATTTATGTATATATTATATCTTCTTTATTAATGTAGTGTTGTATTCGGTTAAGGATTATTGATAATTGTCTCAATGGCCAGTTTTCTTAGCTTTATTAAATAATCGCCTTGTAATTTTCTTTATCCAATCTAAATTATATTTCACCATTTTGGTCCTCTTCTTGTGGATACGGACTGAATAGGAGTGTTATTATTATATAAGTCGATAATGGTCTCTTGTATATTAGCTGCCATAGAATTGATATCATTTATATCTCTGACTCTCTTAATAAGTAAATCTAATATATAGGTTAATTCTTCATGATAAGAGTTTCAGTTAGTTCTTTTGACATTTTTATACCTTTCAGAATTAAAATTTAAGTTCCATGTAGTATGACAATGGTCGGATGGTGAAATTTCACCCGAAACAAGCCATTGAATTACAAAAGATCTAATATACTTTGTGGAAATTTTAATGATTTAGGTTAACTTGTATGTTGAATTTTTAAATAAAAACCAAGAGTTTTATATACATGGATGTATAATTTGGGTAATCCGTACTTTCTGAAGTAAGTTTATACAAATTTAACACTTATTGGAACTCAGCACACAACACAAAACTTTCCAAACTCTGAAGTATCAATGAAGGAAGAAATTCTGTTGAATACATTTTAAATTATTCTTTCAATGTTGGGTACTTGTTCAACACAACTTACTTCTCGTGCAGTGTTTCCTCTCATAATTTGGTGCATTGTTAAAACTTTGTTGTAGTTATTGATTTCTTGAGGTTTGTAATTCTAAAGAGGCCATTAAAAAAACCAATTATAAATGACTCGATAACGAAGTTTCTCTTTAGTGTGTTTTTTTAACATTAAGAAGTTTGTAATTTAGTGCTTTGATAAATATTTTGTGATACCATTACATTTTGCTTGGTGTAAATTGATTTAACCTAAGTCTGTAGATGAAATTTTTCATGTAGATAAAAATATTTCTACTGTATTGCAAAGAAATAAAACTGTTACTACTTGGAAACTTTAAACAACAGTAAATTATTACACGCTTGGCAACTTAGAAAAAAAATTGATTTTACTGCATATTTTAATTTTTACACCCAAACTGTTTCAATATTTTAGGTAGCTCAAAGTTCTCTAATTTGTTGAAACAAATTTTAAATACAGTTGTCGCCTTTACGATCTCTCTGACATTAACGTCTACAATGAAGACTACGAAATGTCCACAAATTTACAAATTGAAATTATTAAAGGGTGTGCTTGTTGCAATGTTTATAAACTGATAATTATGAGCCTAAACACTATTTAAAATATCATTTTTTGACTGACAAGATGTCTTTACCCTTTTAGAACTCGAGCTAATTATTTACTTTAAAAAATATATAATGGAAATTAAGTACGACATTTACTAAGGAATTCACCATTTACCTCTCTGAACCAATGTATACAATTAATAGAACCTTTAAACAAAATATAAAATAACAAAATAAAAAAAAAAAAAAAAAAAAAAAAAATCCCAAACAACAGCATGAATTCTATTTAGTAAACAATTTCGTCAATCACAACAGTTATCAATAGAATAAATAATATAACAAGCTTTCTTTTGTTTTAGTTTTTCATTAAAGATGAACACATTCATTGCGTTATTTATGACTAAAGGTCTACTCGCTCGAGTTGCGCCCACGGCGGTTATTTTCTCTAAAGAGACTATTATTTTTTAATTTTTGAAGGAATTTTAATATTTTTTTCAATTTTAAATAGCATACTAATCATGTACTAGCGTATGAAAGTAAATGGGATGAAAATCGAATCAGTGGTTCTCGAGTTGTAACTGACAGACATGTAGAGATGTGAAATCTTTTAAATTCGTTTAAAGCTATGATTTGTGTGAAAAGGAAGAGTCTGGTTTACTGGGGTCATGGCTGCCCAACAAACATCGTTATTTTAGCTAAAGAAATTTGTCAAATTGAATAGCCTACAATAATAAACAGTTATAATATGTACCAACTTTCTTACTGATAAAATGGTATATTGTCGATAAAATGTAAAATAAATATAGTAAACGTAAAATCTGTATAATATATAAGAATAAAGATTACCTGTTTATTGCTTGCAAAAATCATTAAAACTTGGGAACTACTGAAGCGATTTGAAAAAGATTTTCAGTTCTAATTAACATTTAAAGCGTATAACAATTTTATCACAGACAACTAAATTCACAAAATATGTAGACAAATGAAAACTTTTTTTGTGGGGAGTGGGGGGTTGGTTATAACTTTGAAGGAGTTTTCATTTTCAATTAGCATTAAAATTGTATACTACAATTATATATATATATATAATATATAATATGTTGTTATTGTTTTAAGGAAATTCGTCAAATAATATATGTAGAAAAGTTTGATTTTTGTGTTACCCTTGGAGACAAATTTTGTTATAGCTTTGTTATTGGGAACCTCTGAAACAGAAATAAGCAAACATATACGTAACCTGCTACATAGAAATCAGAACCTACCTAAAAATACATGAGAATCGGAATAAACCTACACGATACAGGCAGAGAGACGTTGGGTTTTATGTAAGTCAAGATGTTTTTGTAATTTATATATTTTTTTAATAATTTTTATTAGACTAATATGCTAAGTAGCTAGTACAAGAATATAATGGTTCAGGAATATTTTAAACAGTGAATTAGAATTTGACATATGAACCTCCCACCAACGATACTCTTCCTTTCAAAATGTTTCAAATGAAAATAAATATCATTAATAGTGTATTTTGTTTGCTTCAAACCCATCCGGATTTTCTAAATATAATATTTATTTATAATTTGATAACAAACTGAAAACGGGAACTATGAAAGTGGATGGAGAAGGATTTAGAGGGGACAATTTCTTCTTCATAAATCAATTATTTCAAAATGACTTTAAGCTAAAAAGCTAGAACGGAAAGAAAGTATATGTCTCCTTGTAGTAGCTTTGAAGGTCTAACAGAATTACTAAAATTTTATCTTACATTAAATACATTTGTTTAGCGAGTCCTAGGTCAAATAATGCAAACACAGAAGTTAATATTAAAGACTTTAACCGTCTTGTTGACTACATGAACACTAATTACTTTGTGAAACACCCATTTAGAGGTTATTTCATCTCTGCTTTAAACAATAAAGGTTTTTTTTTGTTTTTTTGCTTTTAGTTTAGTTTGATTAATTGGTTTGATTAAAGACGTAATGTGCACTATCACTAGTTGAGTTTGATTGTTTAACTTGCTGTATGAAACACGGATGATAATTAAATAAATTACAACAAACAATTTACTATTTTTGCTTTGTTGTTTATTTTTATATTCACTATTATTGTATATTAACCTCACTACTAGTAACATTTACTTTTAGAACTGGAATTGTAGAAAACTTAAAAGGAAAAGATTAAAGTTATTAATTTAGTTGACTATCAAATAAGATAACAGAGAAATTCACTAAAGATGCTAAATAGAACGAGGATGCTAAAAACAAATATTTTACTTTCGCTAATCATTATAAAACTGGGAACCTCTCGCAATGTGTCGCTAAATCTCACTTCTAAAACGTTTCCTAATACAAGTTGATCAATAAAAAAGTTTGCTTCTTAGTTCTGATAACTTTGATAGAAAATTAACACAAAATCTAAATTTTAAGCCATTAGAAGTAAAACGTATACATTAAACGAAATTTTTCAATATTTTACTCATATTTAGGTCATTTTTGGTTTTTTGTCAATTTTAGGACGTTATGTAGGTTTTAGTAAACATAAACGGGACAAAAGCTTTATCACTGTTTTATATCAATCTGTATGCCAACATTACAAATTGTAAAGACGTCAAAGCAAAGGGTAAGGAGAGGAAGAGAGGGAGGGGGATAGATAGATAGAGAGAGAGAGAACCAATATTTCTGTAAACGTGGATGTGGAGGGGAAATAATAATGAGATTGTATAACTTTCAACTGTTTGAATAGGCTTAAATCCGTGAAGCTCATTGTGGAAAATGCTTAAACTGTGGGGGATGTTTGGGGTTTTCAATTATGTTTTAATTGTCCGCTATAACCGGAAATACAAACTTGGTTGATATATACCTCAGTTGTTCATTGAAATAGAATTTACTTAAATATTTTAATTTTAGACATAAAAAAATATTTTTGGTCATTTAATAATTTCACAGAAATGTAGTCGTTCCAAGTCGGTTACCAAGAGCTGATGTAGTTAGACTTATCAATAAGTATCTCCAAAAAGTTAACATCTGAGGAGGGGTTATTCTTAATAGATGGAAATTTAACAAGAAACTATAACTCTTAACTTTTTTTACAACTTTTATTCGTTATCCTTTTGCTCCCCTCCTCTGGTCTATATTATACAGTTTGTTTTGTAGTAGATGGTAAATTGCTATCTCAAAGAATGGAGTATCCCAAGTTGCATAGGATAAATGCAGTTGTAACTTATGTAACTAATTTAGTTATCATGTTTGTAACTTCAACTGACGAACGTCACTGGTAAACTTTCTGAATTTGATGAACTTTAGTTTAGAACTACTGTTTTATGTAGAACACGTATTTTGACCTAAATGTAGTAATAAATAAAAGACGGACTATTCGATATCTATTTTAAGTGTAAAAGAAGAATAAAGGTAAGAAACTGTTGGATTTATGTGAATTACTTTACCCATCATTGTTGTTAGAGTAACTAATGTTAGTGGTGCTACAGTTACAAGAATATTTGGGGCATTGTTGAAAGTTAAATGATTTCGTAAAACTCGGGATCTAATGAGGTTGGTAACGAGTCAGTAGTTACCATACCGAAGAATTTTCTTTTAGAATTTATTGTTTTGTTTCATTAAACAGTTTGTTGTATAAAGTTACGTTTATTATTTCAAATCAAATTAACGTGAGTCCTCGAAATTGAACTGTATAGTCTGCACAAATAATAATATCCTTTATATTCAGGTTCACAATATTTATTTGTTAGTTAACAATAAAAGGTGAATGATCATTGTTATCACTGAATTATTTTCAAATAGCATTCATGTGCCATGACAATGATATAATCTGACAATTACATTTTTTTAATGATCTCATAATATTCAGACCTAAATTGATGTTTGAAATATTATTAGTTGTTTATAAACATAACATTATATTAGAATTACTGAATTTGTTTAATGCTATTAAATAATTTTATCAGAATTAGTTAATAGCAAGTCTGTTGCTTTCATCTTTCAAAGTGTAAATTATACAGATAGGGAATCGATTAAATTATATAAGAAATGACAAAATCATGACCCATGGATAACGCCCCCCACAAATTTTTTTCAATGTAACTTTAGACAATTTGTTGTTTTTTCAGTATTTGATCATCATATATATGTCACACTAAGTTGTCCTGATCATATTTGTTTGTGTAACGTATATATAATTTCAATTGTATAATTCAATATTATGTTAAAGAATCTCCTAATTTCAGTTTAACCGCTAGCTTAATAATTCTGTTTGATAAAATTTATCAAAACTTAAAAAATTCTAATTTATATAACTTTAACTTTGAATCAACCAAATATACACCAAATTGTGAATGAGTTTCTTTATTGCTTATAAAACAACCACAACTAGCATAATTAGCATAATTGTGTATGTGTTGGAGCCGAACTACTTCAAAGCTGATCCCGTTTATTTTGTATAACTTAAAACTTGAGAGTATGGTTGAGTCACTAGTTACATTTAGACTCATATTTTTGGGATCAAGTATCTTCTTTTAAGACAATAGAACTGAGCTCATAGTATTTTGCTACTCATAATAGATAACATCTCTTTAAATAATTGATATTTTTTATGAAACTGAAATACAAGATTTAATTGTTTAATGTTAAAACAAATCATTACAGTTAGAAATATTTCAAAATATTTACAAAACAATTGTTTTCTTCTTCTCTTTAATTTTTTTGATCAATTGACTTGAAATCTTTAAAAGAAGAGAAATTAAATTGATGTTACCATAAAAGAGATCTACTAATAATTCTAATTCCGATTTTTGTTATTAACAACATTGTTTTAACTTTTATAATCATCAAACTCATTTAAAATTTGCCAAAAGTTGGACAAATTAAAGTCCTGGAGATTGAAAATTTGATAACAAGTGGCTGTAAAACCAAACACTACTTTGTTATTTTTTAAATTAAAATACCCCTTACGAGAGACAATAAAACAACCACTTTGGGTACAAAAATAGAAATGTAATTAGGGTGTTTGAGCTCTTTCTATATTCACTTGAGCGAAATTGATATTGTTGTTATGATCCCAAAACAATTATCGATGTAATTAAGGATTTTTAACATAAAATCAAGCACCGTAATTTAAAATTCTGATTACAATAAAATGTGATTCTAACACAAAAAGTGTACGTAACGTAAAACTGTGACTAATTATAGTTTATAAAATCACAAATATCTTCCTTCTATTCGGGAAAAAGAAAAGCTGTATACAATGTTTTTAATTACGTGACCAAGCTAAATAAAAACGTTCACGACTAGAGTCTAAAAAAACAAATAAAGTATAATGCTAAAGTTTTACGATAAAAACTATTTTCTTTTTGTCAAAGTGATTTACGAAGGAAATTAGAACTAAGGGTAATGAATAATTCGTGAAGTGAAAGAATAACACTTTTCACTTAGATATTCAGACAATAAACGCAAAAATGAGTAACAGTGGAAAGAGAGGGGGGGGGAAGAAAATACCAAAATATATTTAATAAACTCTGATATTGAAAACTTAATTAATGATAAACGAGAATAAATAAATAAGTTTTATAGTATTTGATTTTTAAGAACCGTAAATTTATAAAAAGACGGAAATTAAATCAGTACAGTATAGGACAACATATCAATTAAGTATTTATATAATGTTTACATTAAAACATTTAACAAATATTAAATATGAAATTACCAACTGAATCAATAATTAATTATATAATCGATAAAATTATAACAATATTCTGATTTCCACAATACAAATTTTCGACTACTTATATTTTGTAATATATTTATAATTGCAGATATTAGGTAATACAACGTTTGTTTTCTTTTCTAAAAATCAAACTATCATTTATTATTATTTCCTATTATGAGAAGTTGATAAATATACAAAACACAGTTTCCATGTTATAACGTAAATTATATTAGACATCTGAAATTCATATCCCTTTTACTTTTGTCAGAATGGTTGTGCCTCGTATATTAGAGTTAAGCTGAAGTTTGCTAGTCACTGAAGCGTTTAATCCGGAAATATATGTGCAGATATTTTAAATATAAAGTGGAAAGATGTAGCTTAATATTCAATGGAATTATTTTATAAATAAAATAAAAAATCTAGTAGAGGAGAGTTGCCTAAAACGTAGCACGTTTTATATTTTACTAGATGATTACCGGTGATTATACCAATCTTCTATTAGACAGACAAATGAATGATTTCTGACCATAGTGTAATTTTATTTACTGGCAATTATAGTACTGTATACAAATTATAAAGTAAATTGTTTTACAAATTCACAAACATTAATTTAACTCAAAACTGGATTATAAACAACATTTGTAATTTCTCCTCCAGGATAAAAGTATTCTTTACTGAACCCACCATTGAGCAAGTGACGTAAGGTTGTCTGCGGGAGAAACAGCGATCTAAAATCAACTCCGAAGTACTTTATATAATACTCCTGTGACTTGTTGATCGTGAAGGGAAGGCAAGTCTTACTGGAAATTGGAATCTCTTGAAGTTAAAAGGGAGATCCTTCGGAATTAATGGTATCCGTGGGATCAAAACTGTTACACCCTCTCACTTTCCTCTTAAGATAGTAACATTAGCCAGCAACTTATTTACACACAGCTTTTTGCCGTTATCAAATTTTGGTTTGTCAAGGTTTCGTAGTAAATTAAATGACACATCCGACTTTAAGTAAATGTCTACATGGTGGAAATCCAGCCGAATGAAGTGAGTTTAGGAACTCTGATGGGAAATGGACGACCTCATCGCCATCTTTAACAGTATCGATAGACTTGTATTCAGTGACATGGAAAATTTTTGATTGTTTTTCGTGGACGACTTCATTTTTAGCAATATACATGTGACCGTTTCTCGCAACCAGTTTAAACTGTGATTGCTTTGGGAATGGGAAAGACTGAATCTATTAGCTATGTAATAGACGACATCAGATTACAAAAATTGGATAGGTAATTTTATCTAACCAGAAGATTCAACTGATAATCCACATTCTCCGTTCTCCAGTAGTTTGAGAAAATTTGAGCACTCTCGTCCCGCAGATGTATTCTCATGTTTTGATTTGGAGTTATTTTCGCACTTGTCTCCACAAAATATTTTAAGCATGGATGGATCTCATAGGCCAGAGCTGAACACAGTGAAGTCTCCACAGAGGAGTACCAGAGCTCTTCCCATCGGGCTTACGATTTCTCTGAGATCTCTCAGAGTGACTTCAAGGGCCTCGAAATGTCAGCCATGGTGTATGTTCCCATAAGATTATTTAACATGTCCTTAACATCTGTGCCCTACCATTGATCTTCCTTATTGTGCAAGTGGGATTTTCCTACCTGACGACGTCAAGTGGCAACTTAAGTACAGCATCTTCCCTCCTTCCATTAATGTCAAGACCAACTTCTTTCTGAGCCCTGATTTCAGCCAGAATTAAATGAGATGAAAATGTTTTCCCTTTGCCCCCAGAAGCATCAAGAAAACTTATACCACTTGTTGTTTCACTACTTGATCCATGATAATTTGTTATATAAATATTTTTCTGATCTTGATTTAGAAGTGGCTTTAAAGAAGCGGAATTAATATTCAAAAAGAAAGGAAAATTTCATTAACGCCGTCCACTGCCACCACAGTTGATTTTGTAATATGAAATTACAATTTTTATCAGCAAACTAATTCTTTTGTACACAAACTTAAACTGTAAAAGAAATATATGAATTTGTAAAATTTTACTTACGTAAATATTACGTTTACTGAAGAATTTTGTAAGAATAACTACTTAATCTCGAATATTGACAAGAAATAATCATTAAATAAAAGTAATTTCATAACTGAAAATAGTGCTTACTCGAATTAATTATTTTTTATCAAACAAAATAGCGATTGCACAAAATGGTATATATATATATATATTATATATATATATATATATATATATATATATATATATATATATATATTAGTTTTTCTCAATAACCAAGAATTTAAAGACAATACTAGTTTATAAAAACTAAAAACTATGTTCTATTGCATCATAATATTTCGCATAAAAAACCGATTGATAAACACAACAATTAGCCATAAATTAACAAAAAAATTTTACATGATAATCGAAATTTGACGAAAAATTTGATGTCAAATGGTTAACGTTAATTTTATTGAAATTCCGCACAACTCTTTTTTACAGTGTAGTAATATGTTTGCAATTTTAAAATGTATATAATTATATAATATGAATGTCACAATATTTGTTTGTGTTTTTATCAATCGTTATAATTACTATTAAATAAGAATTAAAAGTTAATTTTATAATAGTTAATAATTAAAATAATTAATTATAATATAATATTTGTAATATTATTATATTTATAATAATTTATATTATTATTTGTAAACATAAGAAAATGTAGGCGGATGTCCGTATTTTTGACCTTGAACCTATTTGTGTACTATTAACAATAATAATTTCTTAAAAGTGGCGTTAAATATATAAATAATCCTATTTTAATAATATATGGATATATTTTTCAGTATTCCTAGAATTAACTTAATTACAAGTTTCAGTATGGTATTCAAAAAGTTGATATAAAAGCGATTCACTTTTTTGTATCGAGATTCAATTACCATCAATTATTGTTATCTTATTATTGTTAAACGTGTTATTGTTATTAATAAAAGTCAAAATTAATTAAATATATGAATTATATATTTATTCTACATATGAAACATGTTTTCTAGTTAAATTAGTTAAGAAATTTTTGAATTAAGTATTTTTATGAAATGATTAAAAGAGTGACATCTCTTATTATTTTTTTTCAAAGACCCGCACGATTTGCAGAATGACATTTTTGGCAGCTGTTTTTTTCACGATTCACGAGGCTATACAATCTCTATAAATTTTGTTGCGGAATTATGAGAGATTTATAACTTTTTGATATTTAAAGATAAAAAATTGTTAAAATTTATTGTTTTCTATTTACAAACAATAACATTCGTAAAAAGGTTTTATTTATTTATTTTTTTAACACATACATATTCTAGATGCTATCACGAAATAAATCCATATTTCGTCATGAAAATCGGACAACACTGCACACAGTTACACATGATTGAGGTAACTGTTATATACTGGCCTTTCTGTAGCTCAGAGGTCATTCACTAGAGTGTCTCTTGTGAATTTATGATGAAGCGCAGGTGACAAGCGAACGCCTTTTTCTAATTGTAGAATGTAACACTTTGAATATCACTCTTACCAACTGTATAGTAAACATTGCGTAAATAGTAACTTTATGTTTTGAATATAGGCTAGCTTTTTGGGATTTTGCCCACTGTGCGACGTATGCACTCAGCTTTTCAACGTTGTGATTTTTCTCGTACCAGTATATAATCTGCGTTTCGTACATCTTCACTGTGCACGTGTCGGTCTCGTACTGGTGGAGGCAGGGCGAGTTTTAGTAATATTTTATTGATCCTAGCCACACATTTGTCATCAAGAATAATCAAAACCTTGTTGAAAATGTCAGGACCAAACGTAATTCGTAATGTCGAATTTACCTTCCGGACATTGTCGATTATATGCTTACTTAATACTTCCTTATGTTTTCCCCATAAAGTATTTGGATTCAATGGACTGTATGTAATCAGTATTATAGCAAATAGGTTACTGATTTTTTCTGGGTTGATTCGGCTTTTCGCAATGTGTCATCACAGTGCTTGTTTTCTTCTAGTAAACCCAACTTCTGCCAAGCCTTTCTAAATATCTGGTAAACTTCAACGTTTACTGTTCTTAGCTAGGAGAAAGATCTTGGTCCTCAAAGTACGTGAAGAAGCATCCTCAGAAATAGCATTTGGCTTTATGTGAGTGAACTGTGTACACTAGACCCAAGTGATCCACTGCTTAATATGTCCAATGATGGTCTGGCCAAACTTTCTTCTGCAGAAAACGTCTCTTTGTACCATTTTATGTGTAATGTTGAGGTATCTTAGAATACAACGAAAGGATCCAGATGACACAGTTGAAAGAATTCTGTTAAGGTCGTATTTTGTGGCTCATCAAACACTGTAGGGGCGTTCTCTGTTGTGAAACAAATTATTTGACCATTATCTAAATGGAGGCTGAGATGAACAACAGTAGAGTGTCTTTCGTGAATCGGATATTCTAGGATTTGATAAACTGCCTTGTTGCAACTAATGTATCTTAAAAATACATACTTTTAATCCTTTCTTCTCTCTCGTTTATTATGCCGAAAACATCCATATCACTACCTTAGTTAATACACTTGCACACATATTTGATTGATATTACACTGCCACAGTACTCTACACTGATGTGTGTCTGAAACATGTTTCACAGAAGCGGCGAAAAAGTCACAACCCACCTATTGTCGATATCGGTTTTTGTGTTGCTGATTATCTTTAGTTTTGCTGTGAAATATATCTTCAAGAGCTTGCCATCTATTTAGAAGATAACCGTCATTTCCGGTTTTTTTCTCTTTAATAAATTTTCTTGGGTATTTCTTGGTACAATTTCCGTCTTTCATACACGGAAAGTTGGGATTAAGATTCCCCATGGTTCGTGGATCATATTTTTTCGTTACCACTACAAAAAGTTCAGGATCCAATGTAATAGGGTAATAGGAAATATTTGTACAAACAACAAGTTTTTTTAATAAATGTAAAATGTGACATATAATTTCAAAGAAGATATACACAAAAGGTGACATACACTGACTAACAATTTGAACAGTTGTGTTTTTATTATCTACGACAGATTTTACATTTAGCCGAATGTTTCGAGTTTTATTTTGGTCACTTTGTTTTTGCGACTCTATGTAAATTCGTATTAAAAACGCTGTTTTTATAAGTTGTACTCTATATTAGTTGTGATAAATTCATTCGAATTCATTGATGGTAAATACACTTATATTCTGTTGTGGGTCCTAATACATCACTTGTAGTAAGTTTACACTGCTATCTTTTGCCGACTTATAATTGATTTAATATTAGTGTGTTTGTAGGTGGGGAAAACGTTATTTAATTAAAACCTCATAGACCAATGTAGGTACATAAATTTGTCGCTATAATTTAGTTTTATTAAGTTATGTTTTGTTCATATCCTACCATTCTATTCGAAAATGTGCTATTTCTTAGCTTACTCTGCTAATATGCTTACTCTTAGCTTATAACCATAACGAAAATCCGAGTTTTTAGTCATATTTTGATACATTTAGTTGGAACATATTTGTTAAATCCTAAAATTTTGTGTTCAGTTTATTTAGTAATAATTATATTGGTAAATATAGTAACTTAAAATTGGACCTTGTATTCTATTGCATTACGTAATCACTTACCTTTCATTCACTCATAACAACTTTTCCTTATTCTCAATATTTCCTTCTCAAATTATAAACTCTTATGATAGTTGAAATAATTGTCCAGTGGATGGAAATTAAAATGAGAATAAGACACTGATCTGTAAAACTGGGTTTTCGTTAAATAAAAATATTGATGTAAATTATTTAATGAAATAAAATGTTTACAATTTTTCGGAACTTGCTTCCACACTTGTCGTGTGCTATTTGCTACTGCGTTCTCTTTACGTTTATCCATACACATTATAAGGGTTCCAATGAAGAAGCAATGTGCATTGTAACTAACCTGCTCACCATTGCGGATCGTATATCACTGTCTACCCTCCAAATCAACCCAAGGGAGTAATTCGTTTAGTTCAAGAGCAGGGAGTCCAATTTTCCAGATTTTATCGCATAATCCCTGACATCCATAACACATAAGTTACTTTAACGATCGTTCGAAGACTACCAATAATTACTATTTAATTGTTCTAAAGATATAATTTATTTGTTTCATAATTGGTGTTACAATCATGAGATAAAATTATATTTTGTATCTGAATGTATTTAAGTTATACTTATGTCAAACAAGTGAACCATTATAAAAGAAATGAAAATCTGGTAGGACGTACTGAATCTACAAAGAATGGTTGTCAAATGTTATATCAATAGACGGGGTGGTTAACCTTAAATTCTATATACCTGAGTTAGCTATTTACAAGAAAATAATAAATACATTATTAATTTATAATTTTTTATTCATTATAATTTTTTTATTTTTATTTTTTTTATTTTTGTTTAACTACAACTAAGATACAATCTTATCTAGTAGCTTATTTTGCATAACTAATACACATTTTTAGAAGTCACTCCAATGAGTGACTTCACTACATTATCACTCGCTTCATTCGGCTGATCCACAACACATCACTGCACTAGGTCCAGCGGTTTTGTCCTTTTCAGTCTCCGCACCGTGTCTCGGCTCTGTAGCATCTTGAGGACATCGGAATTAACATGATTTTGGAGCCTATGTTCATGCTTCCATGCAGCACCCTTTATGGCATTGATGACCATATCCATCTTGAGGTCTCTATGCAAGTCATCGTTGCGCACATACCACGGTGCATCAACGATGCTCCTAAGCACCCTATTCTGAAATGATTGAATCACTTTAACATTGGTCTTCTTGGTGCACCCCCAGAGCTGCAGTCCATACATCCAAACTGGTTTTAACACTTGCTTGTATAAAAGCAGCTTGTTTGATATTTCCAATCCGGACTTCCGTCCCAGTAGCCAGTACATACTTCTAAATTTCAGATTTAATTCTGTTCTTTTCATTTTGACATGGGGTTTCCAATTTAGCCTTGCGTCTAAAGTCATCCCCAGGTACTTTGCATGTAGCTTGGATGGAACTACTTGTGAATTTATATGAATTGGAACATTGATCAATTTCTTGTTTGTAAAGTTTATGTGAGTGGATTTTGACTCATTTAATTTCAACCGCCACTTTTTCATCCAAGTGCTAATGTTATTAATACTTCTCTGTAGCTTCATTGAAGCCTCCTCGACCGTGGCTCCAACGGCCAACACAGCAGTATCGTCAGCAAAAGTTGCCATTGTTGTGTTTTCATTACCAGGGATGTCTCTTGTGTATAGTAGGTACAGGATAGGACCAAGTACGCTACCCTGTGGGACTCCTGCAGATATTGTCTTTATTTCGGAATATTCATTGCCTTGTTTGACCCGAAACATCCTGTCCATCAAATAAGATTTTAATATCTGGTAGAACTGATCTGGGAGATCTCTTTGCAACTTAAAGAGCAACCCTTCATGCCAAACTTTGTCAAAAGCTTGGGAGATATCGAGGAAAACAGCCGAGCAGATCCTCTTGTTTTCAAGAGATTCTTCAATTATAATTGGTTATCATTATAATTGGTTATTTTAATTTGTAAGATATATGTAGATTATATATTAAAGATATATTGAGACAATGAATATAATATGATAGCCAACTCAGTTTAGAATATTTAGTTTTTGTTAATTTTAATTGGTTTAGAGTGTTTTTTTTCAAGCGGTTTCTGTCGAAACATTTCTTCATAGCTTGGTTTTTCGAGCTTACCGGGCGTGAATCTGATAAATCTTTACATTTTACCTCACGAAACTTCTTTTGCAAGTCTAAACTAACACTAAAACTAAACTCATATTTAAAAGTAGTCTCGTGGCTTAACTAACTAATTTTACATTTCATCCATTTCTGCCGATTCTGGGAGAAGTGACTCAGTGAAAGCAAGGTAAGGATGTGGAGTTGTAAGATCAGCTGAATGATGTTTAGACTATTTGTCGCCAAACTTCAGTAACTGACGGCTTAGCAATTGAATCTAAGGGCAGCATAATTTATTACTTGAAATCTGCTGCGTTTCTAATAAAAAACAAATCTGCTGCTAAGGAACAAACAAAAATTATTTCTAAAAGAAATTTTGCGATACAAAAAGTTGTAACTACAAGTGTATTGTGACTTTTATATAATTTTAACCAATATCAACATTGTTAAAATAAACAATTTATTTAGTATCAATACTATGGTAGAAAGCACATATATAAATGTCGTTACCTTTCTTGTATTTAAAAGTGTGTGGTTTAAACCACGAATAAGACATTTATACATTTTTCGACACCCGTGTAATCGTTTTATTTAGCTCAGAAATCCACGAGAAAAGAATTTGATTGTTTAACTTAATTACAAATTTGTCAATGTTGATTTAACCTACAATCTGTATATTGATATAATTAATTAATAATTATAAGTAACCTATTCTTATTTTGTAGAGTCGAAAACAATCCTCTTTATTTTATCAATCTACTGTAACGACAAAATTATCACATTAAAGATGCCACCTCTGTTTGAACGTAACATGTCGTTAAACTAGACTGAAAACATAAAGACAACTGTATTCTTTAACTTATATATTTATTACACAAATTTTCATTTTCAAAAGGGTTTTTATTTTAATTCGTTGTAGGGAATTATTGATCTTTTCCATGTTGCAAAAGTTAAAGCTGTAATATTACATTTGTAAAATAATATATAAAATAAAGAATTTAATTATTTATTTTTTACCAGAAGAATGCCAAATGAATATAAATTTAAAGTTTCTTTTACGTACATTAAGTACATCCCTAATTGAGGCTTGAATTCAGTGAAGCTATAACAATTAGATGATTTGAGGATCTTAAAACTTAAGGAAATTAAGTTCGAATACGTTGAAGCATAGGGAAGTCACCGTTCAAAAATAATATTAATTATACAGTTGGATTTGTAACAAATTCAATACCTAAGGACGGGGGAGGAGGCACTACTTTTAAATATAATACTTTTTTAACTCTTTTAGAAATGCTTGTGTGGAGAGGTAATTAGAGAGGCGTGCTCACATTTTAGTTCAATTATTGATTCATGTCACCATATTGGATTGTTTATTATTCGCCTAATATATTTCTTACTATTAAATAAAATTCTTTAAATTTCTAATTGATGGACATTTCAAAACTTTCTTCTTACCTTCCTTACATATTCAGCTTTGCGATCTACTCATATTGACCAAGGTCAAAGAAGTGAAAAATACTCAAATCTCATTATAGGGACGCAAGCTCACCAGCTGCCGTGTCACATTAAAAATAATAATAATAATAATAGAAACGCAATTATGAATTTGTATTTGATCCAAAATAATTGTAATACTAGACTAGACAACGTGGTAGAGACAAAGTTATTGTACGTAGTTAACCATAAACGTTTCCGATCTTTTCATACCCAAATTTCCTTCTCTGGTTATGTTTAAATTTGAGAAGTTTCTTTTCTTTTTTAAATAATTATTAAAATCATTATAACATAGTGGGTATTAATCGTAAAAAAAATTGTTTATTATCAATTGAAAGTTTTAATATATTCATTTTAAGTAGTTGAGATCTAATTAAAATAAAGAATTAGATGGTGTTAGGGAAGGTTCAAATTATTAAATTTTAAATGCAAGAAGACAATTAACGAGCATAAAAGCAAGAGGTATAGCTAACAAAAGGAGGGAAAAAGATAAATACTATTTTGTTTAAATTAAAAAAAAAATTACTTGTCAACTAATATTGTAACTATAAAATCAAAATTAACGATACTTTTCAAAGATGAAATAAATAAATGAGTTAGTGCTATTATATCTAATATTTTTAAACAGATTTACACACAAAATTAATTACTTTTATTTTAAATTAAAAATAAAGTTGTGCTTAGAGTATTTATTTATGTTTTCAAGCCAAGCTGCTAAGCCTATTAACCATTGTAGATTTTATAATAAAATACTAATTCAATTTATAAATTATCTTTCAAAATCTTAATATCTAGCTGGCCGAGTCACCAGACCTTCATGGATAGATTCACGATATATCAATTTAGGTTTTAAATTTATAAAAAATTTGAAATTAAAATACAAGATATAATTTGCCACTTATCAGTATTAAAATGACAGAAAATGTTTTAAAAACTTATCACTTACTTTATAATGACAATCAAGTAATTTAATTTTATCCTAAATTGTAAATAAAAGAAGAGTTGAAATTCATATTGTAAGTAGAGAGTGGGATACTTGAGGGCAAGAGTGGTGGGTGTGACCACGTTACTTAAACCCCCTGCCCCTCCCTTGCCCCCACTTTTGCCCCTTCCACCACTCTTGGTCCGTCCCTCCACTCTTGCTCTACCCCTTTGCCATTGCTTCCACTTTTGTACCGCCCCTTGCCCCTCCCCTCCCCTCACGCCGTCTCTTGCCTCACCCTTCTCTCTTGCCCTGCCCCTTGCCCCCCTTCACTCTTGCTCCACCCCTACACATTTGCCCTTCATCTTACCCCTTCCTCCTTGCCCCATCCATTACCCCCTTCATTGCCCCTACCCTTTTCCCGCCCCTTCCTCTCTCCAAACCCCTTCCCATTATTTCTCTCATCCGCCATTTTGTGACGTCATTTGGTGACGCCATTTTATGTGCTATCTTGTCCCCTCCTCCCTTCCCTTTTCCCCTTACCCTCCTTGTCGCCATTTTTTACTTTGTCTGCTGACTTCACATTTACACATTACACCTTGTCGTAATACTCAGTGACGTCACACGCTTAACTTTTAATTTTCTACTGGGATTCGAAATAATGAAAACAGACACTCTACCGTCTGAGCTATCGTGCATATTATTACTCTTTGTGTATTAATTGTAGTATATAAGCCGCCATGTTTGTTGTTGTCGACCGTCGTAGTTGATTTTGCTACTGACTACGCTGTTGGTAGCGTTTATAATTACACTCTTATTTAATAGTTTACATTTTACGGAACTAGAGCGCACCACCATCACACAGAGGTTTCTTTATTATAATCACCTCTACATTAATGAGTGATATTATGATATATCCACAGGACAGGTAAGGTTAGGTATACTTGTAATATTTATATAAACATATAAAAATATATGTTTATAAAATGTATACTATGTTAAACACAAACGACGATGAATAATGATGGAGGTCGGGCACGTAACCCGTACCGTAAGTCGTACCGAGTTTTTCGCGCACGCCTTACGGTACGGGTCTAGCTCGTACCTCTAGGTTAAGGTTGCTCTAAAGTGATGTGTGTAAGGTAATAACTGAAAAATTCAGTCAGTAATCAATATGTACAATTTATTTGATAGAAACATATACATTGTATTCAACAACAAATCCATATTCAAAATACAGAGTAGTGTCCACAGCCAGCATAACACGGGTACATTTAACGTGTAATATATTTATTTATATGAGTTATAGTTCCTCCGTTGGCTACCAGGGCGTAGCACCGGTCTACCACCTAAGGTTTGTACTATATTATATTGTATGACACGTTGACTCATGCGTCTAGAGTTACTTGAGCGCAGACCAACCTAAGCTTACCACATCCCATTACAAGCAGGGAACGACTGTGATCGTTACAGGAAGTGTGACTTCCTGCTCATTATGTACTATTTAGGGTTCTTCACTCTTTCCATATTGATATATAAATACACATTTAAAAATCTTTCAGCGTTAATAGGTGAATGTTATTTGAGTTGCGTGTAATATTGTGACTGGGTCATTTCAAAATGGAAAAGAATCCCACAATATACACTAGTTTTACGCACAAGCGGCTCCGGGGTACAAGATTGTCGAAATAATGACGACTGTAAAATATTTACCCGTCAACGTGAAAAACGTTCATAACATCACCGTAAGCCTTAGAGATCAGAACAAAGTACCTATAATTTTCAGAGAATAATCAGTTTCTGTCCGATTTCATTTACGTAAAAATGGGTCTCGGATTTAATGGACAAGTACGTTCAAACTCCACAGAGTTAACAGCTAAAAATATTCGTTTTCTCTCAACTTTGGTATTTAAAGTGAAAAATGGATTTACTGGCAACAGAAAGTGCAGCAGAATATAGTGACGTCATCAGTGGTCTGGAATACCATTCGCACAGACCTGTCGTCAACGTACAGGAGTGACGATGAAATTCGTATTCCCATAAATCAACAGGACGTGATCATAGCACCGTTTGGAAGTATATTGCATATATAAGGAACACCGAGCGCTGCTAAAGCGGACGGCGGAGCTGCAACTGTGATATTGGTCACCAATACCGTAGCCGTAGCCTTTCTGTTTGACGGTATTAGATACGAATTTGCCGATATCGAAGTAGACCGTAAGAGAAATGTCTGAATTTCAGTACCATTAAAAATCTATTGTGGTTACGAGGGAGTGAAAAGAATAAATTAAGCAACGCAGGATGGTTGGGGGCCGTTGGGATGGCTACTTTTTCAAACTTTTCCTCTATGTTCCGTTGAAGCTGTTGATGGGTTTTTATCGAAGACTAACAACGGATTGTCATGAAAGTAAAACAGGAACTCGTACTCTTACATTCGGCCTCCGATTTGAACGTTATATACAGTGATGATGCTGCAAACGTTAAACGGAACATAACTAGTATACACTGGCGAGTTCCGTACGTGACGGTTTCAGATTCAGTCCGATTGAATCTTTTGAAAATGATCGAAAGAGACGAACCGGTCCATGTTCCGTTTCGTAGTTGGGAATTACACGAGTATCCAATACTGCCGCAAACAAATCAGATTTCGTAGACAGTTAAAACCGCTAATCAACTGGAAAACCGCGGTACGTTATTCTAGCCTTCCAAACAGTTAGAAAAAAAATCAGATCATAAAGGATGCCACTCTTTTTGATATGTGCGGCCTTTCAAATTTTAAGCTGTATCTAAATTCACAGTATTTTCCTTCCGATAGTATTAACGGCGATATTTTCCACGATGTATGAAATGTACCATAGATTCTAAGATTCGTACTACACGCACGAGTCCTTTCCCAGTCTAGATTTAAAATCTTTTAAAGATAACTCTCCTCTCTTCGTAATCGATTGTTCCAAACGGAAAGATTCTATTAAATCACGAATGTCTAGAAATAGAAACTTCTGATAATATACCTTCAAATACTACAGCCTATTGTCTGATTTTACACGACTCGCGTATTGTGTACAATCTCCTTACGGGCACAGTGAAAAAGGTTGTGGAATAGTTGCGCACGCACAATCTGTATAGGTATAATAGTATCGATAACCAGGGAGCCAATCATTCGCGGACGAGACATCTTGTGCACCACATACCCAGGAGTCGTTCACGCATTCCTCAGGCTAGTGCATATTTAAATGACGTAATTGACGAGGATAATAATTATCTATTCATTCGATTGTCAACCGATCGACGAAATGTTGAACAAAGTAATAATCGAAGACAGTCTGCTCCACAACAAAAGTAAGTTTCAAGTCGATGAAACGCAAATATTGAGACACAACTATGCAGTGGTAAAGAGTCGGCTTTCTTCGGGTGAAATCGGTGGTTCTGCAGATTCGGTATACGTTTTAGTGGGTGCTGTAGGAGTGGTTTTTCGCTGCCAATATTGTGAAGCTTGTGACGACGACGAGATTGATGACGTGATATACTATCAATTCGATTTCGACGACGAATGGAGGCTACTCTAGGAGAGTATGCCTCACGTGTCCAGACGTGTCGCCGAATTGTTTTATATGGAGGAAGAGTTGCACTAATACATAATTGAGATCTTGGCCAGCGACGAGCTCGTAACTAGCACGCTCCTCGAAGCGGACAAATAATTCAAAGTCAAGTTGTTTAAGAAACATGCAGGCGGCAGTAGTTGAATTTCACGCATTTCAAGTTAACGATAACAAGTCTATCGTCAAGGCATTGGCTATTCCTTGACGATATACTAAAAAATTACATTAGTATAAATTACATTAAAATTACATTAGTATGATTACTGACTGTGTAAATCAGTCAGTGATCATTTTCACAGTTTCACGGTATTCAAACCACCGTACAATTTTTCTCTGCTTAACGACAAATGGCAAAGATCGGCTCGTTGGTTACAATCACGCTTTCACTGTATCATATGGGATGAAGGAGGTATACATTATAACGTGGTTACGATACGCACTTTGTGCAAGCCTTTTGTAACACTTTTCACCAAATAATTTGAAAAGGCTCAATTTCTGAGAAAATTCCATCCGCGCGTTGTGGAGTTGCCTCAGGAGAAGAAAATCTCCCACATGGAGATCTTAAATGCTTATTAGCACAAAATAATAGTAGCGTAGATAGTAAATTTACACTAAAAAGCGCAAAAATGTTTTTAGAACTAACTCCTTTCCTAAATTGTTTTCCTAAAGACAGACACGGAGACGGTATGAAGATACCAGACTGGCATATGTGTGTGTGTGAGTGTGTGTGTGTATGTGTGTATGTGTGTGTGTGTGTGTGTGTATGTGTATGTCTTACCCTCTGGTGTGGATCTAAAACTCCCGCAAGGTTGAAAGGTGGTCCCTGAAACGGAGTTGTTTCGAAGGGCTTGTAATGTGGGCACGAGCTACGTATGTACCACTTGACGTTTCCAACCTCGTAAAATCTCAGAGGACAAGTCTTTTTTGTTTCAGTATCGAGCGAGGACGGAAGCAGAGAACATGTGGACGGATTGTATCACTATAGTAGATGTATATCACTACGAATACTCTACGTACACGGAACGGCTGGGCACCTATACAAATTGGGTACACCCCTTGTCACCGACTAATTTATCCGAGGCTGTATTCTTTTATCGAGGCTTTCAATAACGATTATATTATTTAGCTCTTGGATTGAGACTTAAAGATGGGGATTTGGACGAGGACTCTATAAGTGAACATTCCCATTGCTCTTTGAGAAAGTGCCGTTATATAAAGGCTTTAAAACATAGTCGCCAAATAACGCAATCGTCGACGACAGCAATCAAAAGGCATAATACCGACCTTACGCACGATACTATGTCGTGTAAAATTTGTTACGAAAGAAATATAGAGGTCGCTTTTTACCTTGCGGACATTTACTAGCCTGTTACAATTGTTCGCTAAATTTAGAAAATTGTGGCTTATGTGGAAATTGTGGAAAACTGAGAGCCACAATCGGTGCGTGTCTATTATGTGGGTGTCTATTTCACATAATAGACAATAGGTTTTGGGGATCACAGTTTTGTAACGGATTGGTGGTTACAGGGAATACCGATGCCGCCGGTGGGTAGTTGACTCTTGTCAACTCTTCCTACAATTTGAATAAACGTATCCATTGTGTCTGTTCTCAAGTCATGAATGCAATATAGATTTTTTAGGGATATAGAATACTGTTACGAAGATACCCTACAAACTATTTAAAATTGCAGGTAAAGAATTGAACGAGCATTTATTATATTCCGTACATTATACAAGTTTCATGATCGAGGTTCACTCGTTCCAGAAAAGAATACTTGCGGACAGACACAATGTAATCGTCGTTTATAATAATAAATTTTATATTTCTCCTTAATGTGAATGTAACTTTTTTATTTCAATTATATTATTGTTTATTGTAACACTTTTGTTAATATATATATATATATATATATATATATATATATATATATATATATAATATAGGATAAATTATTAAAACATTTACACGTTTTTATATTATTGACCTAAAAACAAAGTTCCTCTGGCTGAAAAGATAGCAGACAAAATGACGTCATAAAATGGTGGGAAGGTACGAGCTAGACCCGTACAGTAAGGCATACGCGAATTTTTCGCGCGCGCGCGTAAAACTCGGTACGCCACGGTATGGGGTAAGTGCCCGACCTCCATCATTATGCATCGTCGTTTGTGTTTAACGTAATATACAATCTATAAACATATATTTTTTATATTAATATTACAAGTATACAAACCTGTCCTCTGGATATATCATAACAACATGCATTAATGTAGAGGTGATTATCAAAAATAAACCAATGTTTGATGGTGGCGTAATCTGGTTCCGTAAAATGTAAACTATTAAATAGGACTGTAATTATAAACGCTACCAACTGTTAAATACGTAGTCGGTAACAAAATAAAGTACGACAGTCGACAACAACAAACATGGCGGCTTTTATACCACGTTAAATATACAAAGAGTAATACTATGCTCGATAGCTCAGTCGGTAGAGTTTCTGATTTTAAATACAGACTTCATTGGTTCGAATCCCACTAGAAAATAAATAGTTAAGGGTCTGACGTCATTTAGCATGACAATGATAAAAATGATTATGATTGAATCATATATGATGATACGATTCATATGTATAAATCATGATATGATTGAACGGTTGTAATCTTAGGCGGGCATTTAGAGCATTCTTTCACTGTAACCCATTAACACCATTTATATACTTGTGAAGAATAACTTTCTACTCATATTTTCTGATGGAGTTGTTACACAGTGCAGACGTAAAACTTGGTTATCTCTTCCTCTTCCTCCCTCTTCCCCGCTATCTCCACATCAAGACTCCCTGAAGACATTGTCTACACTCACGAATAACATTGGTATCGACTTTTCCCCCTTACGAATTGAATGTGATGATACTATCTCAGTAGCTAAAGAAAAAACATTTGTTGTATTTTATGAGGGATTCAGTTTGAAGATATATTACTGATATGGAGAACAATTAAATGACAAGTAATCATAAAATGATTAACAACAGCAGTTGTAAAAACAGCACAGGTTACGAGTTTCTGAAACTACGGTAGATAGTAACACTATGGAAATGAGAGTATCGATCATCATGATGCTTAAGAACATTACTCAAATCGGCTGCAAGTCACTGTTGCGTTTTCGACTATAACAAGTTTTGATGCCGATAGTTAAAAATAGTTAATTTTTTAAAAAAGTAGTTAAAAGACCCTTCTACAGTTTTCGTGATAAATCTAGTAACGTGTTTTTGTTATTTTATTTATTTATTTTATAGTGAAGGACGTATAAAATGGCGATAAAAACATCATAGTAATTGTGTAAAACTAAATATTTAGAGATAAGCTATGCTGATGACATTGTGATGTTGAAAAAAAGAAAATTCTTAAATTTTCTAGGTGATCTAATGAACGGAGCATTAAGAATAACCAAAAAGTTGTGTAAGGAGAAAGGTCTAACCGTTAATACAGCAAACGATCGTAATGAGGTGAACTTGACATTGATACCTGGTCACAGAGGATACGAAGGCAACGAAAAGGCAGAAGAACTGGCAAGGAAAGGCGCAATGGACACCTTTCATTGGTCCGCCACCTGCGTGTGGCATTAGTAAAGTTAAAGTTGCTGCGTTAAAGTTGCAGTAAAGAGACCAGAGTTTGCAGGAGAGAACTCTCAATAGGAAAGCTCTATGGGTCACTGTCACAGTCAAATCAAAAATTCTACGTTTGTCGTTGCACAAAGCAAACGAAACCAAACTATGTGTTTCATGATAGGACACGGCGCTTTAAAGTAACTTTTGAATAACATGGGATTAATCCAGGATAACTTGAAATGCACACTGTGCAATAAACTCTTGGAAATTGTAAAACACATACTTTTGAAATGTGAAGATTTAATATGGAAAAGACTAGTGATCTTCGGACCAAATGGAACTCAAGAAAAGATAACCAACCTAGCTAGGCCAAATCTATATCTAATCAAGTGCATAGAAATAACCTAGGTAGAGGAATTAGGAAGTACAAAAACAGTCTTATTATACACTTAGGTGTTTTAGAGGGTTACCAGTTTCCAAACCTAATAATACTAATAAAACTTTACCGATTATTGTCCTGGAAGAACTGTCCAAACCCTAAGGGAATGATTGAGGACATTAATGTTAGGAAAACAAATTTCTTCAGACGTTTTACACGTTATAATTCTGTTAATAATTCAAATCTTCAGTGAAAAATGTATGACCTCACTGGAAGTCAAATCTGTGGTCTTAGCCTAGTAAATTACAAATATATAATAGAAATAAGTATCTTTCATCCTTAAGTTAATGGTAGCAACATTAAACAGGTTTTAAGGTTGCGACTGTACCTTAGCTGTAATTTGACATATCTCTAATCTGACGTAATGGTCTTTGTTATCGACATGCCATTACCTAACATAATTTATTTTTATGATTCATTTAGAATGGTTAAAACTATAATTATCATAGTTATAAATAAGACAAAGCTTTACAATCAGCCACATAAAATAAATTTCATAAAGTTACATTAAAAAATATTAACTTACTCTTTTTAAAATATTAATAAGTGTGGATTTTTCTTTTAAACTTAACAACGTATGAAAAATATGTAATTAAATTGTTCAAAATCACCAGTGTGTTTGTAAACAATATTTAGTTTGAATGTATTTAGACTTTTGGAATAATAAATGCCGTTAATTACCGATAAATATTTTTCATTGTTTATAATGTATAAAAACCACGAAAATATAAAAAGCACGAGAAATAATATACATTTTTAAACGAAAGCCTATTTATTCAGTGATACTGTGTGGAATAATATTTGCTTAGCGGATATAGCCCGCAGTTATGTTTGTTTTGTGATCTGTGGTGAGCATCCCTACTCAATAGATTTGCCAGTTCAACGATCAAATAACAACAAGCTATATTTCAAAGTACTAAGTTTAAGTTTGTCCATATATTTAGAGAGGAAACAAATAATTTTGACAGATAGACGAAGACATCAACTAAAAACCATTTCTTGTATTGGAAATTCTGTTTGTTACTTCTGTCTGTTGTATTTCCTATACGACGATAACTTCAATAATTATTACAATAAAGAATCAAAATTGTAAAACTAGCGTGTGTCTTAAAATCCCTTTTTCCCGTTTGATTAGTGTTTGAGGATTTTAGCGTATCAATAAGGTCGATGAAACTGTAAGGAAAGGGGTTCGTACCCCACTAATTGGTCCAGAACCTGGTTGCGGTATAAGAATATCTGTTCAAGAATGACTTTAAGATGATGGGTAAAGACAGAGACACATGGAAGAAATCCCAAACTTTATCTACTTACATTAAAATTTATACGCTTCGCGATTTCAAAATTGCATCCATTTTTAAGTTTCCTTGTTATTTTGGATTATCTAAAAGCCGTTACATAATTACACAATATTACAGTACAATGAAATACAAATTAGAGATATTTCAAGGAAAATGTTTTAAGTCACCAAAAAATCTAATTATGTTTAGCAAACTTTAACATTATAATAATTGTTTTGTAATAAGAAAAAGATAGCTGGGTTTAAACTTTTCTCTATTTAGAGTTCTACAACTTATTACGTAATATATAGTTATCTTTTAAATGATATTAATATAGGCGGTATAAACACTTATTGAGAATATATTTATATGCTTATAAATCCAAGTTGTACTTCTCATGAATCTAGTACAAATTATAGAAAACATTACCATTACAACATTTTTGACCAAAATTTAGTTTAATCACAAGTTCATATTTTGTTTGTGGTTGTTACTTAATGTAGAGTATGCCTTAGGTAAACAGTTATTGTTACAAGTGACCTTTTGAGCCATTAAATATGATATATTGTTAGCCCAAATACAATAAGAAATGTTATTTCAGAATTGACAAGAAGTGATTCCTGAACGGAACGCTCTGGTATTACGTGTTGCTGTCTAGAGTGATTCACAGCTATGGTTATGAGTGTGTAAAACGAAATCTATTACGCATGTCAATTGTTAAATATAAATTGATATTTTGTTATTGAATGTGTAAGATATTTATTGCGGATATCGAATGTAATGTGACATTTTGTACTTGAAATAACATATAAAATGTGTCGGAAGTAGGAAGCTATAATTCTTTTTTCCCAATTCCACTACAATTATATATGACAGTGAAAACAATGTAGTAAACAACGTTTAAAATCGGAATTCATGCAAAATATTTAAAAGCAATCATATGCATATATGTTATCTGTACTTTAAGTTACGTATACTTTTTTTTCTTGAATTGATATAACTTGTTTCTAATGTAACTCTCATTACTTTTCAAAGAAAAGTGCAACATATAATCTGTTATTTATAGGTCACACCTACAATTGATTCTAACCACTTATATTAGTTTCTATAACAGGAAATTTAGTTTATTTAAATCGTGGAAGATTAATGTGATTTGTAATAATTTAGTGGAAACAAAATTCTATATAATACAAGTTCTCTTTCAGCTATTTCATTTTTGTTTTCAAATACCGAAAAATTCTGTTACAACTATTAGTTTTATTTATTTACGTGTATTGATTGTAGATAGGAATAAACACTACGCAAGAGTTATGATATTGTTTACTGAAGTATTGCACCCTAAGCATTCCGACATACAACAATACAGCAAGAGGGATGAGGTGGGAATAGAGAGTTATCGGCTCTTTATAAATATTCGTGATATATTTGGATTGCTTCAACTAAGCATGTGCCTATAGATTATTTTTATTGATATCGGTTCCAATTCCATCTATTACATGTACTTGTGAAAATCATGACTATACAACTTATAGTGTTAAACATTTAATGTGTAAATCATGCAACACCAATACTTAAAAAGACTAATAAATAATATATTATATGCTCTTTAGGAGGAGCCACTATTTGTACGAACACATGACTGAATGAAATGTTTGTACGAAATTAATTTGAACGACCTGGATAAAGTTTATGTTTGAAGGTAAGTAAATATATTAACATGGTCATTAGATAACTCGTTTCTAATAGTTACATGCCAATTTTAAGCTTCATTATATTCAAAAAATATACAACATGGAATTTTAAAATAAAAATATTTGTGTGGACATATAAATAACACAAAATGTAAGTCGATTTTCAGATATCTACGTACACACAGTTATTTCATTTTGTTTTTTAATAAATATATATTTCAAATATCTGCGTCCTTAGATGATTTTAATGGATTATAACGCTGTTAATTTGGAATAGTAGCCTATTTAAATTCGTTATTCATTTGTAAATTTTAGAATATAATACTGATGATAGTATAATGTTTATTTTTGTGATAGTAAAACATCATAAAAACATCATATTTCTTAGTTTTCCTAAGAAATAGTTTTAGTCACAAATTACGTTTAATGAAAATTATTCCACATTATTTGCAAAATATTATTTTTTCTAGATATAATAAATAGATACGTCTTATAATTTGGATATAACTTGAAACCTTTTTTTTTGTAATACTGACTAAATTTTAGTGACGTCATCTTCGTTTGCTTCGTTTTTCTATAGACTTACGACGTCGAGTCGAAAACTTACATATTCAAGAGTTCCTGTTCTGAGTTCGGAGTACATCCTTTCAAATGAAGCCGGGAAACTTTTGCTTATTGCTTTCAAAAGCTCGTTTTCCCGAGTTGATACTTAACAATTCATACGCAAAGTCGTCTAATAAAATAATAAACTAATGTAAATAAGCAAATTTACTTTTCTTTCAGCCAACACCAAATTGTACTTTGTAGTATTCTAGAAAATCCGTTGTCACAAATAAATAAATATAGTAATAATGTGGGGTTTTGAGTGAGTAACATGAAATGTCTTTTGATAGTCATGTAAAATACGATATTAAACACTTTTGATCTGGGGGAAGGGGTGAAATTATAGATTCTGCGGGACATTTTGAACTTACATACTAGAGTTGGTCTATTCTGTGACTTGTTACATAACCTCAAAATATAAATACGTTATTTTAAACTATTAGCTATAAGTAGAAGTATTAGTATTTTAAATAGTTAACGAAAGTAAAAAGAAGAATGTACAGTCCTCAATAGTGACTGTGAATCACACTACTTAGAACAGTACAGCCGGGCATAGTCAATCTGACACGCAATAAGTCACTTATATTGTAAAAACGTTTTCAGATGTAACTAATGTGAGCTCCCTGTACATGTCAAGATGTTACGGGCTTCCCATCATTGATTTTCATACGTTGTGGGTGTACTTGATATGTATTAATGTATTAATAATAAATCTATGCAAAGAAAAGTTGATTTAGTGAAGACAACCATATCAGGATATTTATTTATTATCCAATTTTCCTGAAACAAGAAATCCATTTCTGTTGTGTAAGATACAGTGCAGCGTGACAAACTTTTTAATGAAATAGTTATACAATTTGCATCGTAAAAATAATATAACATTAGTGACACCACGTCATAACAGTTATCAAGATTGAGTTAACTTCCATTTACGTTTTTGATAACTGATAGATAGAATGTTGAGAAACATATATAGAGAAGACGACCTGTTTGATAAATCTCTTTTGAATGTTATTTCCATTTTCCCTTTTTAAAATAATTATACTGTTTGTTAGGAGATATTCAGAATAAAATGCAAGAAAACATATTTGTTATTTAAAGTAATCTTATAATGTTAGCATTTTTAGAATTTTTATAAGAACACGAAGTGTGTTGCACAAACAGATTGCGCAATAAAGTAATACAATTCCAGATACAACCTATCTTATGATCCACAATTTTAACAGTATGTGATTATCAAAATATTACTATATTAAAAAATAAATCAGAGCGCATCAATATAATTATTATACAGTATGATCGGAACAACCTTAATAATAATAAAAAAGAAAGTTTCATAAAAACTGAATTTAATAATTAGTTTGTAATATGGTAAAAATAGTATGATATTACTTTGTTAATATTAATAGCTTGGTATTGTAGGTATTGTAGGGATATGGCACAAGAATTAATTTTGAAATCGTTATTTATTCTTCAAAGAAAACGACGAAAAATTTTGAAATGAAAATAGTGGATATTATATTTTCACTCTATAATTATATTTGTGAAGACTTAATAATTTAATATTAAAAATAAATAAATAAAGACCCATTATTGAGTGTTGTTATTGTTGTTTTAAGATTCACTTACCACTCTGTAGCAATGTTAATTTCTAATATAGCTGATTAAACATACAGACAGTCAGGAACCATTGTATTTACATGCGATTTTGTTAAATATAACGCATATTTGCATCCAGTGTATGAAGTATAAAGTACATTTTGTAATCGTGAATTCAACATCTGTTTTTTTTTTACTGATGTTCACGTTTCAAGGCTTCAGGAAACAGAAAATGAGTTTCGTCATGCCACCCGAAAGCTGTCGTCGCCGTTCTCAATTAGAATACAGCTCAATATTTGCTCATGGTTATTGCTCAAAAACAATTGAAAAAAATAATTTATCAATGTAATTGATAGTAAATAATGTGATGTTTTCAAAAAATATATAAACTGATAATATTTTATTTAAATTTAATTGGACTAGTTTTCTTTATCTTTAAAATTTTTACAAATAATATGTTACATGACTTTATCTCAAGAATTATCAAAATTTGTAGTTTTTTATTAAAAAAAATTTGGCTATCACATCTAATTTCAACAATGGAAAACATGTTTATTTTAGATTATATCTTTAGATTTTTTTAAAACTTGTAAACCTAAGGTCATAATTTATTTATCAATTTTAATTTTTTTGACTCAGCAACAACCAATTTCTCGTATTTTGATGGAACGTTTAAAGTGAATTGAACATGTTTTCGAGTTTTGAGATATTATATCATATTATAATAATAATGGATACTATGTTAAAACTATTTAAGCTTCGGTTGAAATGTTGGAACCTTTAGTCCATTACTCCCAACGTAATCAAATTTAATCTTAATTTATTTACGAAAAGAAATAGTGCAGGTACTTTTTTCACATTTATATAATATAGCAAGAAACGCACCAGATTTTTTTAAAAGATTGAATGTCGAAACAGCGTAGAAAACCAACTACAAAATGGAAATGAAATTTAATAATAAATAGAACAAAATTACAAACATAATAATCCTAGCATGTACAAATTGGAATCTCAATCATCCAGTAGAATATATACAGACAGTTCTGTAGGACCAACAGTTCATTTAAAAAAATAAACGAGATAATAACATAAAGCTTCAATAAAACTGGACTAACCAGAAAAATTACTTACGTTTGTACACAGTTCATTTTTTTACATACACTAGCCAAAATAAACAAATTTAGAACGATAATCCTGGATACCGGACAAACAAATAGACCTAACACAATAAATAAAATTATGTACTTTATAAAGAAATGTAAAATGAGATATAATGTTAATGCATCGGAACATAATTGTATATTTAAACAAAAACACAATAATAATAAAGAAATAGTACTTGTTCAAATAAGTTTCCAATCTGACATTAAACACCAATAGAAAAGATAATGTACGTAATCAATGTAGAATCTCAGTTTAGAGAGTAGTTACTCTCCCGATCAGACGATAAACTTTAAGAAACAAATAATATGTTCGCGTGTAATTGTTTGTTTAATATCAAACCAAGCTAACTACTCTGAAGATGCTGACACATTAAAGCACCGAAACAATAGGATTACTATAAAAATATGTAGTGACGTAAGTGATTGATATGTTACTACCTCTCTATCTATACGATGAAAATGTTAATACTTATTGTAGAATTAAGTGTTTAGTAAAAACAGTAGACTTGGAAAAGTTAACTGTTTACAATGAGATAATCTGAATCCGTCATTCCAAACTATCTTGTTTGTTACGTATCTATCCACATGTATTCCGAATATCAGGCTAACTAGCATGAAATCCAATATCCTGCGAAACTTTCAACAAATAAAATATCATTTCTTATGTTAGTACACAGTTCATTTTCTTACATACACTAGCCAAAATAAACAAATTGTATTTAAGGAAAAAGTATATTTGCAATTGTTTTGACCAATCTCAAAGTTTGTATTATTACGTTAGAGTTCAAATTGAGGTCCAAATAGTTAAATATTAATGCCCAATAATCTAATGTCAAAAACTAGACAAATCACTTAAGAATACAACTTACTGAGTTGATTAATCTAATGATATGTATTGAATAACTTGTAATATTTATTAAATAGATTGTTTTTCTGATCGAGGTACTTTGCGTGTCTGAATATAAAATACGCATTGCGTGTCCGTAAATGTTTATATGTAAACTGTAACGTTATTAACTCAACATATTTACCGTCACGTTATTTACTTAGTCGTTGTATTCTTCCATCTATTACGTAATAACTGCAATAATTGAAATTTTTTTAAGGATTTCTGAACTATTTTACAAAAACTACTTTATAAGGTAAACAATATATGATTACATCTTGTTATTCAATAAAACAATATTTTAGAATAACAGTAGCAACAAACAGAATTGATTATGTCCCTAAATAGTTTATTGCGGAAAGGAGATATGATGAGGATGGAGGTAAGTAATTTGAAAATAATTGCATTACAAAATGAAACGTAACAGTTGAGCTTATGGAGAATTGTCCCAATTCCAGGTAAACTGCTAAGCCTAGTTTAACCACCGCATTTTCTAAAATGAGTCAGTGAATATGTCGACACTTCAACAATAATTAATACTGCTTAACCCTGTCGAATAAAATTGAATATTGGAATCCTGCTTTGGTTATTATTTTAGAGACATTAAAAGAATCAGAACCGAAAACAAACTTATGAAATAGCACTAGATACGCTTCAAACCTAGTCCTACGCTTATTTGATAGAACTAGGAAATATCACACACCGATCGTTGGACTAAATACTGTCTCCCTGGTAAGCCAGGACGCCACGATGTCTCGAAAAAATAGCCCAACATTTTAATGTCAAACTCCCATACTTTAAATGTAGGCCTATCACTGAGTTAACAGGCAACCATTTGCTGATGGGCGTGGACTCGACTTGTCGTTCGATACGTCTTCTACTGACTTGCTTATGTCAATCCGTCTTTAATTCGCTCGTCTACGTCACTCTCTAATTAAGAACAAGCTTGTTCTGGACAGTTCTTCGTGTATCTTCGTAGCTGGTCGGGGTGACTCGGTCCCATTTTCTGACTTAACAACTAATCGGGATCACGTCACAAAAAGAGTGATCAAGAGTAAACTGCAAACTTAACTGTGTGTGTATTAGAAAATGTAATACATGTCAATAGAATTTGATATATTGCAAACAGAACGCAGGAAGTAAGAACCGTAATCATTTTATCTTAACAAAAATGAATTACATGTTACAAAACTAAAAATGAAAAAGCTTGATTCACTATAATTAATAATCAGAATATGTGTGTCTTTTTTTGGAGGTGTAATTATAAGTAGGCCTATAACCAAGAGGTCGATAAAATATATAGTAATAGTCATTAATTAAAATACTGTAGACTTAAACCTTGATAGGATGTACTGTTTTAATGAAAGTTCTACTAAATACGGTTTCTACAATGTACATGTATCACCTGAAAATATACAATTATTTTTGTTTTTAGTCATATATTGAACATAGTACATTTCACATAAATAACAGAAGTATCAAATTTCTAATCGAAATAATAGAAAATAAATTACACTTATTGATAATTTAATGGTAGTGATATTAAACAGGCAATTAAGATTGCGACTATTAATAAATTATACCTCAGCTGTAATTTGTTTTCTCTCTAATCTGACGTAATGATCGTTGTTACCGACATGTTATTACTAACTTAATTTCTTTGTATATATTTACTTACAAATCAATAAACCATACAATATTTAAAAAAATCAATACCAGCAAAAGTTACATTTACGAGTATCTATTACAAAGTATTATTTGAAACTACTTCTTAATAAATTAATTATACGTTTCAGTTTTTCTTAGCTTCACCGACAAAAAATAACTTAAAAGGTGACGATTTTACGTGTTTATAACTCTAAGTGTCATATGATGTTTTATTATTGATTAATCTATTTAATTTATTATAATTTTATTTCGGAATACCCTTTGAAATGTATTATATAATGTAAATATAGTAACTTAAAGTATTAGCAATGTAGCACTAAATGACACATAATAATGCTCATAGACGAAAAAGTGAAAATAAATAACACCACAGTTACTGAAAACAGAGACTCAATTCAGAGGAAGAAATAATAAAAGTCAGGAATCTGCATTATCTCTAGTGTTTGTTTAACTTTATTTAGTTTGCCAAAACTAAAATGCCAACAGTCAATTTAAAATTTAAATGGTTGAAGTATGTCTCTGAAGTAAGTCTTGAGTTACAGCTGTTGTTCAACGTGATCACTATTATTTGTATTGTATTGATTGTAGTTTTTATAAATAAAAAACAACATATTTGTAGATTGTTAGTGACTAACATTGTGTTATTTTATAAATAAAAATAGTTGCTCCCCAAGTCTTGTATACAATGTTTTGTAAATTGTTTTTTGTGTGTGCACTGTTACAGCTAATTATCTACAACTAACAATTTTCTTATAACTTTATATCCATGAACGCTTCTAGTTCTGTTTCCAATTCGCTCTTCTTTATTTCATTTTCTCAAACAGAAGACGCCTAAAGTATGTTGTTTCGATCACACTACTCGATGTAGTTGGTTAACAATTGATGCGCGTCCACGGGGCTAAATTCACCTGGTTCTTATATTAAGTAATATCTTTAGATATTTAGACAAAGGAATTTTTATTTTAGAAACCACAACTAAATAATATCTTTTTTCTTCTAATTCTGTCCCTTATAAACACTACAATCCATGTATTGTTATAACTGGTCACCAGTAATACTCTGTGAGATATTTCTGTTTTTTTGCACTGTGAAGGGAAATTACTTCACCTATGATTTCAATTATTTTACTTATTAACTTGTGAAGCAAAATTACAAGTAAATATTGAACTTAACTTATGAGTTGGTATACCTAATAGAATAAAACTTGAAGACAAATAATACGTTTATCTATTTATCAGAGTTTCAACGACAAAGTCTTCAAGTTCAGTGATGAATGAGGTACAGTTAAAGTTTAGTTATTGTGCCTCGTGCATCACTGAAAATGGCGATTTTGTCGTTGAAACGCGTTGGAATAAATAAACGTACTATTGTGAGAATTTATGTTCAAGTTATATTCTATTGAATATTTGTTTGTTTATAAATAAATATTGAGCTTGCCTTGTGAGATATAATTCGATAGAATAAAACTCGAACACAAGATCTCACAAAAATTACGCCTACTTAATCAAACGCGTTTCAACCACAAAATTCGCCATCCTCAGTGATACATACTGTTATAGTTATAACATACTTTATAACTCTGTTATAGTTATAGTTTAGATATTGTAGCTCATGTATCGCTCAGGATGGGACTTTGTCGTTTGATTAAGTAGACGTAATTTTTGTGAGATCTTGTGTTCGAGTTATATTCTATCATTTGTTGTTTGTTAAAATTTGAGAATCTATACTATAGTCAAGTTTTGTTAAAGCCTGTAAACCGTAATAAATTGAACAGTACAGTCAGGCACAAGTGACTTCTGACACGCAATATGTCACTTATATTATTGTAAAACCATTTTGAAACATAGTAAATGTGAGCCTCCTCCTGTAAAACGTCCTTAACTTGTCTGGATATTACTGTCTTCCTCGACAGCTTATCATTGACTTTCAATACTTATTGCTTATTGTGATATGTATGACATTTATTCAAGCAAAGAGAGGATGAATGAAAGGAGGATAATATCTCATGTTGAATTTACTTATTGTTTAGGTTCCTGATATTTATAATTAATTCTGGTTTCCAATTTATAATACAAGAGCCTTTGTAATTAAATGGAACATAACGAGCAATGTGATGCATGCGATATTGCAGGTACCAACCACTTTGGAGTTTATGAGTTTTAATTAAACTAAATAGTTTAATCTTTAATAAAACAATATAAAATGTATATAAATTAAACCAACTATTAATTTTTCTGGTAAAAATAATACTGTTAGGGTATCAGACCGAGAAGGTAATGTTATCACTATCAAAACTTATTTCCTTCGTTTGTAGTTTTTTTTTAAATATACTCGGAAATATATTTAAATTTAAAAAACTTATTTAGTTATAATTAGTTATTTTAAGGCTTCATAATTGTAACCATTAAAATATATAATGCATTAGCCCAATCAGTTTGATTTTCAATAGAATTCCAAATATAACCAAAATTAAAAGAACCATGTTGACTACTTGTGAGTATAAAACACAAAATAATATATGACTTCAATTAATCTGACTCTATAATTAATATCACAGTATCTCTGGTAGTCAAATTGTAAAAAATAAATTACCAAGATCTTCAAAGAAGAACAGCTTTTCAAAAATGTATATATAATCTTTTAAATATAAATACTCTGTTCATACAACAAACTAAAAGAAACATTTCTCTATATTCATGACGTTAGTTTCTATGTCTATTTTATGCCGTAAAATATCTTGTCTATACTCAATTTTTAAGTATATACTCAAAATATACCGAAAATTGTAGCTTAAATAACGTTTTTACAATCGTTTTCAAAATTTAAAAAGTTTTTATTATAACACTGTTTTAAAATTCGGGGTATATATTTTTCTTAAAATACATGAATTCACAAACTTTAGGAAAGACCTGGTTGTATCTGTTTCAAAAAATCGATAAAATTAGTGAGAAATATCGGTTTTCATTTCTTGTTTTTACAGCTTTTAAATTGCAATAGAGCATATTTTCGAGATCCAGTTTAGTAAAAAAGTCAAATTTAGTTTAAAATTAATGTTTTATGACGATATTTTTAATAACTTAGAAACAAAGACGTTCAGATAATTATTAGATTATTTTATATTTTACTATACAAGGAATAAATTGAATAAGATTTATAAAGTTGTAACAGGTGAACTTCAAGCCACTGTGCGTGTCCGGAAATAAATACGTATTGCGTGTTTGTAATTGTCAAAGGTTTATATGTAGACTTTTATCAAGTAAAGGTTATCAGCATGCACAACTCAACTGAGGTTATCAGATGTCTTTCCGGTGTTCTATTTTCAATTTATTCTTAAATTAATTACGTTCAAAGTTATAAGAGAAATTGCTTAAAAGTATTTAAGGTTAGAAAATATTTTTTAAAACAAAATGACGGACAATATATTGTAATTTGATATGTGCTATAATTATATAAATTTTAAGTTTATTTGTGTTTTTCAGGATATTTTTTAAAAATAACGAAGCAACACAAATCAGATGCTGATAATTTGTCTAAAATCTAAACCATTTAATAAGAAATAGACAGAATTCCCAAACCACAAAAACAGGAAACAAAAAATAAATAATCACTTATGTTAACTGTACTTCACACCTGGATATAATTATTATCGAAATGTACATCAATGTAATAAATAAAACATAACTAGTTTAATAAAACAGTCTAAGATTTTGTTTCCTTTTCTTGTTTATTGATATTCTCTGTTTTCTACACTGTATATTTAACCAAAATGCTCAGTGGATATTTTATCTTAACTAATTTAAGCTCAAGAAATGAAATAAAACATAATTTCAACATTTAAATTTGTTTACGTACTCAAAAATCTTTTTAAATATATATTGTATGGGGGAGTGTTCAATGATATTCAAGTCTGTGGACAATATATTAAAATTTATTTTTTGCTTCTATATAAACAACAAATTCGGTAACGAAACATTTCAGAAGTTGTTCGAATCCTCATGATAATTGTACTATGTTGAATATTACGAAAACATTAATATTTGCCACATATGCTATTTATAAGAAATAAGTAATACATATTCTTCGGCATATTCTCTAAAATACCAGTTCTGGAATTATTTGTCCAAAAATGAAAAAGAACTTTGGACGCTGTCGGGAAATTTCGATTATCACAAGATGGACTAAAATATTGTATTTAGATCAATTTTGTTGAAATGTTAATGTTACAATCCAAGGTGCCCAATATACTTAAAATATGATCAAATCTAAGTCATTTATTTAGACAAATTCCTGTTTTTGGAGTCCTTTAATAAGGCAACTCCTGAGTAACTTAAGTTTTCACTGAAAGAATCTAAATATCGATTTATATTTCAAATAAAAGATTTGAATACAATTATATTCCAAATCATATGTGAGATGGTTAAGAGGTGAATATTTTGGACAGGATGGGTAAATTTGATCTTAATAATATCTTAATAAAATCATATATATATATATATATATATATATATATATATATATATATATATGATGATGATGATAATAATAAGCTAAACAAGTAATTGTGAAACAATAAATTCCTTTATTTATTCTTACTTTTTAAAAAACATGACATTTCTTCCATTTTTTAAATATTATAACAGACAAATTGAATTTTTCAAATAATATGCTTGATTATTTAACTACATTTTTTAACCACATTATTGACAAACTATTTTATAAATATTTAATAATGTACATTTTCTTAAATCGACATTTTTTAAGACAAGTATGTTACAAATTTTAATATTCACTTTTGAAATAGATGTGATTGATTCAAAAGGGCTGCTTTGTGTTAATTTATAAATATGCAAACCAACACCAAGTACTTATTAGGCTTACAGTTATAGTTTGATTGTGGTAGTTTATGCATCACTGAACGGCAGTAGATATTGTCGTTGAAATGCATTTCAGTTAATAAATGTATTATTTGCAAGAAATTGTGTTCAAGTTTAATTTTATATCATTTCACAGATCTAGCTCAATATTTATTTATGAGCCAGCAATTGTTGTAAGTTAAATGATTGTTAAACGTATTCAGAATTAATTTAGACATTATTTTTAGTTTTAAAAATATAATAAGAATTGAAATGCAGAGAGATGTTTATAAAAAAGAAAAACTTTTAGAACTTAGATATTAATTATGTATATAATAATCGAAAAATATATTCATTTGGATAAAATTATGAATAGATTTATCACTACATGCTTAAATGTACAATAATAATGTTGAAACAAAGGTACAAATTTGTATTGAAATGAATGTTATGTTCAGATGTAATATTTCCTACTTCTTAAATTTATAGTCTTCGTAACAATTCTGGTGGAATGGTTGTTCATAGTACGTTAGACTCTGCTTGTCTTGAAAGGGGTTAATCCAGAAATGAATGTGAAAATATTTGAAATATATTACACGACTTATCCAGTTGTTATTTTAGTTCTTTTTCAACTGTCATATAATGTAACTATAATTTAACATAAAAAAAAAAATTAAAGCTGTAGTAAAAGTAATTAACAGTTGAAACTAGTTTATGACGTATTTGTAAGTAATAAATGATACAGTTCAAATAAATTCAACAAATTGTAATCTACGTAATTTTTATCGTGTTAAATTTTAAAATGATTTAATTTCTACTTTATTTAAATAATAAAAAGTACACTTTGTAATTTGATTAAGAAATTATTAACACATTGAAACTTCGTAGTTTAAAAGATGATTTGAAATTAATTAAAAATTTGGTAGAAAAGAAATAGGTTATTGTTGTTGTAAGAAAACGCATACAATTTAATTAAAATTCTGGTTTTGATTATATTATTTGACTACATTGTCTATATATTTGACTATATATAATATATATATATATAATATTTTTGAGTATATTGACTATAATATTTCATGAAAGCCTACAATTCTCAACCCTCCACCTCGCTCCTATTCAATTTCGTTATATTATTGCGTTGGAATGATTAGAGTGCATCACCTCGGTATAAATTATCATAACTCCCGCACAGTGTTTACCACCTATCCCAACGAAATTGTATTATATCAGTAATGCAAGTGTATAAAAGGTTAGATGACGCAGATTTCAAACCGTTTAAAGTTGTTCGTTCAGGTTTTAAATCAAGTAAATTAAAGGATAAAAATTAAAAATAAAACTCTATTGATAAATATTTTATTTTAATAGATTTTAAAGTAAAGATATGTTCTGTTGTTTCTGGTCCACAATTTAAATACAAATATTATTAATGTGTGAAGGAAATTTAATCTAAGTGGTTGGAAATAATCAAGCGATTTAATATCTTCATACCGTACAAAATGTTATATTCTCTGTTTGACTATTTTTAAATTCCAGATTTCTTTGTTTAAATACACGTTTTGATTAAAATTTATGATGTTAAAAAAGAAATCATCAATCAAGATTTAGTTGATATTATTATTAGAAAGAAGAATTTAAATTCAATTTGGCTTAACCAAAGCTAGAGGAGACAAAACATAATCTAAAGTTCAGAAAATATCAATAATATTATATTTAAAAAAAATTTGTTCCATGAATTCCGATTATAACAATTGTTTAATATATTTGTTTTATCAGCAGTACAACAAATCAGTGTAATGGGAATATTTTCAATATTGCTGCCAAATGCCACAACGTTTATTTATATTTCAAATACAAAATATTATATTACATTCCAAATAAACAATAAATGTCTTACACATTCAGTACCAAAATGTCAAGTTTTATTTGACCAGTGACACGCCGAACAGATTTAGTTATATGTACTCCACCCCCAACCCCTCAATTGAATAATTGTGGCAGTGAATCACGCTAGGGATACGTTCCGCGCAAGAGTAATTTTATAGTTCTATTAGAATGTTAAATTATTTAATAAATAATACTGTGTTTAAAAGCCCAAATGGACACTTGTAACAACGACTGCTTACATAGACATACCATCTTCTGGAAATCGAGAGAAAAACGTAAGGAAATTGTTTTCATTGCTGCACAAACCTTTTTCATAAATCTTTAATTATGTCATTCAAATTTGTTTTTGTATTTTGTCTTCAAGACCTCTTAATCCACGAAAGGCACCATCAGCACTCCAAAATTAAGTTCAGATAATTTATAAACTAAAATACACGATCTTATATTTTATAACCCATAGTACAAAATTTTTACGTATATGAATTTTGTTTTTTTGATAACTTTTTTTAATTGTTGCTTTAGTTGAACAATTATAAAGGTAGGCTATATCCACTTACATTGTAAAATTATCGGTTTATAAATAAATCGAAATATAAATAGATAACACTTTGGACAAGCAATTTATGAATAAAATTAATTTCAATTATTCACACTGAATCCAATTAATAAATCAAAATTACCACAATATCTTGGAATTTATAAAAATAAAGTTCATTAAAGGATCTGTTATAATATGCCCATTTACCATTTGTACAACCAATATATTTATCTAGTTTATTAGATAAGTTCATTGATTTGATGGTTCAGCTATACATATATATATTATATATTACAATTTTTTAATTTACAGTTATTAAATACTTGTTAAAACAAGCAATACTGCTGGCAGTTTCTACCTAAATAAATATTGTACTTAACAGTGTTTCTACACATATATTATTTACTTTATGTTAGACAGTGAGCCCCACGAAGGTAATTACATTTCCAAACAACCACCAAGTACATATGCATCAACCAAATTGTAAGATTTTTTTCATTTAGCCTACATATCAGAAACATATCCAAAAGTATACCAACAAAGTTTTACCCTGATATATGTAATACAAATAAAATGGCGGCTGTTTACAGCGATTTATGGTTTAAACGATAGCAAGCTATAAAATAACTTTTTATTCTTTTATAGACTTTAATAACTTTTTAATTTAATTACCATAATATAACAAATAATGAAGTTTCTTTTTATGAAAAAACATGTTTCTTAACAAAAAAAAATCATTCAAATTGAAACCTGTCTATTGCTACGTACTGGTAGCAACGATGAACAAAAGCCTCAAAGGCATTCCTGAAGAATTCCCTAGGGATGTTAAACATTTCTCCTTCGATTAGCCTTTTTAAATCTTTATCATTTTCTATGTCACCTGGTTATAGTTTCTATGGGGGGGGGGGTACACCTTTTCTTTTAGATAACCCCCCCCACAGAAAAAGTCACTAACTCTTAAGTCCGGTGATCTTGGCGGCCAGTCCATAAAATCGCTTCCTCTTCCAATCCAACGAGCAGTTAACTGAGTGTTTAGTAGATTTTTACTTCTCGAGCATAGCGTGGAGTTGCTCCATCCTGCTGAAATATGCAAGTCTGCATTTCTTCGACGGTTAAATGCGGAATAACGTGAGTGCTCAAGACTTCATGATACTTAGGCCCAGTCATTGTCCCTCTCAGAAATGTCGTAGGAACGAACTCCAGTTTGACAATGCTGCCCGAACTGTTGATGCCCTTTGACCTAAGTTTCTTTTCTTCTGCAATATGAAGACTTGCAGTATTGTAGTAGTTAACATTGTGTCTACCTACTAAACCATTACGATGAAATGTAGATTCGTCTGAAAACACCAAACGAAGATGCCACTCATGGTCAGTCTCGAAATTTTCAAACACTTTGGAACAAAACTCCACTCTTCTGTCTGGGTCGTCTTCAAGAATTCCGTGTACTCTGTGAAGTTTGTAAGACTTCACACCATGTTTCTTGATTATTCGATGTACTTAGGCACACCAGTGCTTAAGGATACTTTTCGAATCTACGTGGTTTTACTAGGAGACTTTAGAATAGCATCACACACATTTTCGGCCACTAGTAAGTCAGGTGGATGCGGTTCATTTCTGTACACTACCGTAAACAACATGGCAAAAAGCTAGAACAACCTAGGTTATGTTTGTTGCCTAAGAGAACACAATAAACAATGCAATGAATTGTTGTCAACAATGCAATTACCTGAAATAAAAGTTTTTTTTTTTTTTTTTTTTTTTTTATAACCAGCTGTTTAAACATTTGGAGCTTTTATGTTATCTTGTTCTACGGCGGCAGGCGCTGTCGTTTAAACTGCATTCCTATCAACAGCCGCCATTTTATTTCTATTACAGATATCAACGTACAAATTTGCTGGTACACTTTTCGATATGTTTCCCATATGTATGAAGTAATCTTACAATTTGGTGGACGCATATGTGTAATTTAAATTAAAAAAGGTGGTCGTTTAAAAATGTAAATACCTTCGGCATACTGTATATGTTCAATTTATTCCTACATTATAAGAATTAAAACATATTGATTCCTAACAGAAATCATAATTAAAGTAGGTCTACATTCAATTGTTAGGGTTTTATGAACTGTTAACTTCCCTACATAGCTAATTCTTCAAAGTGTACTTCATTTTATGTAATAATAAATCAAATAATTTTTTTTTTAACATTCTACGTTTTTAAAGCGGACTAAAAAGTATAAAAATTTTTTTCATGGCCCCTCTACAATTTTGAGGGAGGATTGTTAGTGGCTATGGATATATTTGGAATACTTGGAGAGAAAAACGTGGGGCGCAGGCAATCTATGATAGTTAAGGAGGAGTAAATAAATTAAATTACAGTGAATCTCATTTCCGATTCACTGAAATTAGCTGTGAAAAATTTACCTCATCCTACTTCAATATTCCGGTTACCATTCAAAAGCGATAACGCGGTTAAAAAAAATCTATATCTCATTGGCCAATTTTTATTTGTTTAAATAACTATTGTTTAAACAAATGTAGAGACAATAAACTAACGAATATTGTATTGTTATCCAATTCTGACCTATGTTCAAAATTTCAGGTTTCAAGCTTATCGGGAAGTTAGTTTAAACTCGATTGCAAAATTCCACCGGACAGACTGACAGATATGACGGAAACCGAACTAATAAAAACGTGGTAAAAAAGAAAAGTGCTATATCTCCAATTACTTATACATGTAACTATGTACAACGGAAGAGAGAATATTTATTGAAACGTAGCTCTAAAAATATAAAAGATTACTTTATAATTTTTTTTATATATTATTATTTTCCTTATTGGTTTTCAATGTACCTTATTGGTTCTTAAATCAATTTATAAAAGTAAGTTATTCTAATGATGTGATGTTGATAATAATTATCATTACGTAAGATCAGACAAATTATCAAAGATAAGACAAATTACAGCTGAGGTATAATTAATTGATACAACCTTAACGATCTGTTTAAAGTCACTGCAATTAACTTAAGACACCTATATCTACTATCGCAACGTTTGCATGTCTACTTGTAAGCTTATAACTCAAAAACCGATGATCCAATTTGCATGCAGTTTTCTTTCCTATGTAGATAAAATATCTGAACAGGGTTTAGTCTTTGTTTCATTGAAATTGATTTCGTAGTTTCCAAATTATAACAATATTGTCTGCACAGGCTATACAGTATTTTGTATTATGTATTGTCTTATTTTGTACATTATGAAGATATTAAATCACTTGATTATTTCCAACCACTTAGATTAAATTTCCTTCACACATTAATAAGATTTGTATTTAAATTGTGGACCAGAAACAACAGAACATATCTTTACTTTGAAATCTATTAAAATAAAATATTTATCAATACAGTTTTATTTTTTAAATTTTTATCCTTTAATTTACTTGATTTAAAATCTGAACGAATAACTTTAGACGTTTTGAAATCTGCGTCATCTAACCTTTTATACACTTGCATTACTGATATAATACAATTTCGTTGGGATAGGTGGTAAACACTGTGCGGGTGTTATGATAATTTATACCGAGGTGATGCACTCTAAGCATTCCAACACAATAATATAACGAAATTGAATAGGAACGAGGTGGAGGGTGGAGATTGTAGGCTTTCATGAAATATTATAGTCATCATGGTGTATTTGGATTGGTGTACTTCAACTAAGTATGTGTGAATAAATTTATTCATATGGGTTCAAATAAGTACGTAAAAATAGAAATTTTCTTTTCCGGTTATTAAATTCAATTGCTCAAACACTATTATAAATCTTAACTTAATATAAATTACACATAATAAATCTAATTAAAAAAAAATTCATATAACAATGTGTTATTGGTTTCTAATGTAAACACAAATGGACATCCTATATTGATTTAAATGGAACTTCTATATTTTTCATAGTTGATCTTAAATAACGTTCAATAATTGTGTTTATGTAACTACTGTATTGAATATCTCTACAGTGGTGATAAATACTACTTTAGAATTACACAGTTTAAAAGTTTTAACCTTAAAGTAATTCTGATTTATGTATGGCGATAATGTGGAATAATAAAATTAGTGTTACACAAACTGTGGGTTTTAAATTATATTTTGTAGAATGACAATTATTGAAAACCAAATTTTAATGTTGAATCATATTGTTGCATTAGTATTAAAACATAGTATGTGAATTTGTGTATCATCGTTTTCATAATTACATCCATGATCAATTTTGATTTATTTTCACATAAAAACTATCAATTTTTGGTGGCTTACAGATACAAAATGTTGATAAGCTAGTGAATATATAGATCTAACAGCATTGTAAGCTAGTGAATATATAGATCTAACAACATTGTAAGCTAGTGAATATATAGATCTAACAGCATTGTAAGCTAGTGAATATATAGATCTAACAGCATTGTAAGCTAGTGAATATATAGATCTAACACCATTGTAAGCTAGTGAATATATAGATCTAACAGCATTGTAAGCTAGTGAATATATAGATCTAACACCATTGTAAGCTAGTGAATATATAGATCTAACAGCATTGTAAGCTAGTGAATATATAGATCTAACAGCGTTGTAAGCTAGTGAATATATAGATCTAACAGCATTGTAAGCTAGTGAATATATAGATCTAACAGCATTGTAAGCTAGTGAATATATAGATCTAACAGCATTGTAAGCTAGTGAATATATAGATCTAACAGCATTGTATATCATCATTCGACGTTCGTGGATAAGGACAAGTTAAACTAAAAGTATAAACTCCAAAAAATGGAGGGCCAAATTTACCGGCCACTATTAGTTTACTGTACGATTTTAAATAGTATAGAGAAGTGGGAACGACAATTTTCTACAAAACATATTAGTGGCTGTCGTATATTTATTTCTAAGTGAAATTTAATGATTCTGGTAAGGAACGTTCTGATAGCACATGTTGCCTTGTCCCTAGCGTGATTCACAGTCATGGTTTTTCCATTTAGGAGTCAAAATACGGTGTGCCTGTCACTTGTCAAATATAAATTGATATTGTGATATTTGATGTGTAAAATATTTATAGAGTTTGAAATGGAATCCTATATTTTTAGCTGAAATATTTTGATATAGTTGGCGGAAGTTGGAAACAATAATTTCATATTTTGGCCATTCTACAGTTCGAATCTATTACTGTGAAAATAAATTTATTAAATAACTTTTATCATCGGAATTCGAACAAAAATGTTGTTTGCACTCCAACATTGTTCACCCAATGTTCTTTGTACTTTATATTGTATTATGTCAACATGCATTTATAAGTCTTATTTGACTTTATTTAACAAGTATTATCGGTTCTGATTTTAAAGTTATTTGACAACGATGGATTGTTTATACGGTTTAATCAAACATTTGTGTACAGTATATAAAAAGTAGTAGTTTCCTAAACGACGTTTCCAATCACCAAAATAAATTTAGAAATATGGCTTCCCTTAATAAAAAATTAATCAAAAATCTGTATTCACAACATAAATCCCACGTGGGAATAATGACTAGATTTCAGACTAAATATTTGAAATAGGAGACAAAAGGTTGTTTCGCCCGATAAAAATTTAGGATAATTTTCTCCTCAAACCACCTCTTTATCAGTCAGGTGTTTTTTTCAAAGTCCAATCCTGTGTGTGGTGGTTTTATATTATTATGTTTGTATTTAGTATTAGCTTAGACTTGCCAACACAGGATTACGGGAGAACTATCTCCACGCCAGGGACCTCCATTCTACTTTACGGGAATTTTACGACCATACCAGAGGATTAAATAAACATACAAACATACACATACAGTAATGTTGGTCAGGTAACTTCATATCATCCCGTCCCCAAATGTTTTCTCATCTTTGATAGTCAACCACAGACAATCTAGGCAAGGAACGTTCTGTTACAAAATTCTAGTCTATAAATCTCTACCTCGCCTCAATATCGATTACCTACGCACATTTCGTAAGGAATTTGGGCTATTCACCCTTTCATTATGTCAATATACCCACCTTTACCTAAGTACACATAAGATTGAAACTTATTAATGTTACGATTTTAGATAATCGTCACAAAACATATGACTTTAACCCCTTGAGAACCAAAGTAACAATCGAACGTCCGTTTAAATGAACTATAGAATTATAGTTCATAGCATTATAGAAATTCTCATAGAATAATAATCTCGTTATATATATATATAAAATTTCATTAAAATAATTTATTTGGTTCTAACAAATTTTACAGCCTCTCGACCGCTGCATAAACTGAAAATAAACCTTCATCTTCACAGGCACCAACTAACAAAATATGGCGTCCTCCTAACCTCACTCAAAAATACTAGTGTATGAGGTCACTAAGAATTAAAAATTAAAAATAAATATGACCATTCACAAGGGACCGCGGAATTAAACACTATGTCAAATGCCAGTTATAAAAGTAAAAATTGTATTGATAATAAGGATATTGAAAATAAATTATTGTTTGTAACAATGTGATATGCAACCCAAGAGAAGACCTTTTGCTGACCAAATAATAGAAAATAAATTCCGAAATGCCTCGAAATGAAATAAAAAAGAGGGGAATTTTCGGTTGATGCTGAGATAGACACCGGTGCACAATTTTCGTTCATTTAGCAAGAAAGATAAAGTATAACTATTGGAAGCCTAAAAGTGGTAGAATTATTGGTTGTAAATCTGGAAGTTGTATCGGCAAACCGCAGACAAAAACATTAGCCGGCAAATTTTGATGGAGTATGAAATAGGCAGAGAATTGGTAGATACAGATTTTATATTTATGCCCAAATTAACATACCAAGTGATTGTAAGTGAGTGTAATATATTATGTGATTTTAAGGAAAAAATTAACTGAGACAATAGATTTTTTAGATTTGAGATAAACAATAAGGAAGTGTTTGTAGATATTTATGAAGATTTGAAAAAAATTAGAAATAAATAAAATAGATAATGCGAAGAGTTTCAATAAAAATAGGGAAATGATTTTCATAAATAATTACAGAATAAAATTAAAACAAGATCAAAAATTTAAAATAAGATTAAAGCAAGATTTAAGGAAAATTCAGCAAGGAAGGTAAGTGGATAGCAACTATAAAATTATAAATTTTAGAACTACACAATAATTTAGGTACAAGTAATAACAGTGGACCAAATTTAAACAACAAAATATAGTTACCGTTAGAACAAAGCAACGTTAAAAGATAACAAGCCCTGGCGTAGTTGTAAAGTTATGTAATTAAGTAAGAGATTTAGATTGTTATAAGCGTGAAAAAAGGGGCTTATAACTTTTCAACATAGCCCTGAGTTTGAAGTAAAAGTTACGGGAAAATTGGACGTGTCAAAGTGTAGGAGGAAAACCACAGAATCGACAATACCGATCATGACCACCCGAATGTGACAAAGAATAAGGAGAGTTATTTAGGTTCAATAATGGGGGGGGGGGGGCATAGCCAAAAGTGCTAAATCGTCGAAAATATTTAATATACTAAATGCAGGAAAAAGGAGGGACGGAGGATATATATATATATAAATATATATATATATATATATATATATATATATATATATATATATATATATAAATAGAAAACTCATAATTAACATAAATAGAAACATAAAATCGTTCATGGCATAATAGGTCAAAAATGACCATGCAACGAAAATTTGAGCCTAATTAATAATCCAGTTTTTGATAAGTAATAGAAACCTAAAAATGTCAAAAGAAGAATTAAAAATATTAAAAAATAAAATAAGAATTAAGTCAGGTTTAAGAAGAAATGCAAGTGAAGAAGACTCAAATAAGTGTATAGAAAATATTCGTAGAACTTATAAGAAGGAAAATCAATATGGAAGAAATAGTAAAAAATATTTCAAAAATAGTATGAGGCGTAAATACAGAAGGAATTTCAGGTTAAGAAATGTAGGCAGAAAGCCGAAGTTTAAGTTTAAAGTTTTTTAATGATAACAAAATATGAAACTCAAAAGGAAATCAGTTGTTAATTGTAAACGGAAAGTTATCAAGCAAATACCGTGTCCAAACATAAACATAAAATCAGTGATAAAGCAATCCTGAAAGAATTAGGTTTAGACTCGGCAAGTACTAAAGGTTATTTGACAAATACTATATTAGACCCTATTTAAATAAACAAAAACAAGGAATTAGTTAATGAATATAGTGACGTAATTAGTAAGGTACCTGTTCGATCATATTTTAAAAATGAACATATTTTAAAAATTCAAGATTTCAGAAGGAAGATATTTTGAGTTAATGAAAATTTTAGTGTATAAAAAAGGGAAAATGAAGAGATTATGATTATAAGTTATGTTGTATTCGAAGATGAATATAATATTTCAACTATGTATAATAAATGTATCAGGATAGGATTATAAAGAAAATTAAGTTGCAGAATGTTTATTATTAAATAAGTATTATGTCGAGCGAAGCTAGCTTGGAAGGAAAACGTTTTATTTTATGTATGTTATTATTTGAAATGAAGAGAAAATGAAAGTTAAAATCAAAGTACTTAAAGAAAAAATTTTAAAAGCAAAGAAAACTATTTAAAATAATGAAATTAAAATTTTCTATAGCCAGCTAAGAAAGAGATATTTGTAATATTATTTAAATTTATTGTCAAAAGTTACGGCATGGAACAAAATAATTTCAAGGAAAGTTTTATTTTAATAAGAGTTAAGATGATTAAAAAGTAAAAAACTGTTAAAAAATATGTTAGAGCAAAGCGAGTTAAAATGAAATATTTTGAATAGTTATTGTTATAAAATAAAGTTAAGAAATCAAGTTATAAAGCAAATTTGAGTAGAAGAAAGGTAAAAAGAAATAATTTTATTTGAAAATCCAAATGTAAATCGCACTAATAACTGAGGTTTATGAAACTGTGAATAAATCTGTTAAAAAAATCAAGATCACAAGAAGATTAATACGAAATACGTCCGTCTTAAGAAAAAATTACTTTAAAAATGGAACGCTTAGAATGAAAGAGTAAGTTCAAAAATAGGATTTCAGAAAAAAATAGAAAACAGTTTCCAAGTACAGTTAGGTAAACAAAAACCCTGACCTCCGGTACGGAATTAAGTCAGCTAGCAACATCAAATATCCAAGGTTAATTTTATAGTACAAATATTAAGTAAAAATAAGTAATATCAGATAGAGAAGGACATCTAATTGGAATGTAGACTGAGAGAGAAAGTTGAGGGTGGGAACAGTTTCAAACCAAGTCCTTAACCCTAAATATTTACACAACGGAATTCAATAAAAAGTCGAGTCACAATAATCATAACAAACAAAACAAAATATAATATAGACAATTCATTACAACAGCTAAATAATTCAAGGAATTCAAATGTGAAATTAGTTCTTTGAAAATATTACTGTGAAAAAGGTTACAGACAATTTTTAGAAAAAGGCATTTTATCTTAAGGACAAAATTTCATGTGCCGAAATAATATGCAGCCAGCCACAAGCGCAGACTATTTACAAGTAGCAAGTTCGCCGATCGGAAGAAAGTCAGTTTCCTCGGGAATAATAACTTTTCTTGGAATAAAAAAGAGAATTAATTAATTAAATCAGGTTAAAATGATAAACTGGGAGAAATCAACTTTTCGCAAGGATTTCCGCAAAACACTAAATTTCTCGCGAGTGGCGCCCATGAACTACAAAAAATACTCAAAAACTCCTCTGTGACTCTCTTGTTGCTTAAGATCATCTTCATCTTCTTCAACTACGAGACTCAACATTTTCGGGAAAAGGGACTCCATGTAGGATAGCTGAATATATCTAGAAACCACATAGCTTGCTGTCATCAACCAGCGGAAATGGGGACCATCCCGAGGGAGCCACTGAGGGAACTACGTTTCGCTTATTCACAGTGAATAAAACAAAAGGCAAAGGGAAGCTCAGGTGTTTGCATATTTTTTTAATTTTTTGAATTCTAAAATTTGTATAAATTTTGTAATGCTCTTAAGGAAAATTCAATAATTTTGCGTGGGTTCTTTATTCATAGAGTAAAGTAAAATTTAAAAATAGTTATTAAATTATTTGAAAACAGGGATTACTCAGCTTAATCTGTTGTTGAGCGTAAGCCATAACTTGAGAAAATTGTACGTCGCACTAAGAGAAATATTAAATACACGAATAAGGATGACTAGAGAAATAAATGGTTTAGTTGGAAAATTGAAATTTTCATCGTACTGGCGTTGACGTCGGATAATATTATTGGAATAAAAACTTGTAAGTTTACTATATCAAAAGTTTTGATTTATTTAATGTTTATTGACAAAATTGTATTTCAAGATCGATTCATAACTCTCTTTTGTTAACAATTTAATAATGACTTCTTGTTCATTTAATCTATCCTATTTACGTTCGAAAAAGTTAGTGTTGTTAATTGATTGGGTACCTGTATTTAAATACAATAATTAACTAAATATTTTACCATTTGCAAACAACTCATATGCATAATTCTGAAATCTTATTTGGTGTGATATAATATGATATTATATATTCAAATATTTATTAGTTATGTTTATTAGAAATGGATGTACGAGACCGAGACTAAGTTAATAAGTAAATTTGTTTCAGTCTCATCTCGATTTTAGAGGTTCAGTTCAATCTTGATCTCTTTAAGCAACATTTCCCGTCTTCATTGTCTAGAGAAAGTAAAACACTACTAAACTTTCAGTGCGTATACACAATATCAAAATTAATATGACGAAACTTGGTTCTATATATGAAAAAAACAATGTTAAAATTACTTTAGGAAATATCAAAGTTTAAACGTTAATATCGCAGGATATTCGATAACTGATTTTGCCCAAACTACTTGCAGCAATGTCAGCTATCAGAATATATTAAAAATATTAAAATTGTCGTTTTAGTTATTATGTTTAACTTCAAAAAACTGAATATTCTTGTTTCAGTATGACATAATATGTGTAAATTTTTTCCCTTAACGAGAATACTACTTTGTCTCCTGTTATTAACAGATATTTGATAACACCATATAAACTAAGATATGAATGTGTTTCAGATTATTGAAAACAATTACAAAATGGATTTTATTCATAAAAAAGAAGTACAAGTTACTTGTTTTAAAAATTTGAACACACTAAAAATTAAATACTTACCCTATATTATTAACGTTAAATATTTTAATAATTGAAAAAATTTCATACACTAAATGCAACTAATCACTTATTACTGCTTAAAAAATCTTTTATTTAAAGTAATAATTTGAAAATAACTGTTAAGTAATTTCTGGATATAGCTCTAAAATAGTTTATTTTATTATTATTTAAAGGATTTAACGGATATTTTATAGCAGATAGATTATCCATAATTATTTTAATTTTGTTACGTTATCCGACAGCTGCAAAATATTACAAAATAAATTAAGGACAAGCCTGTATATATGTACTTACATTTATTTCTAGATTAACCACTTTCAAGACAGACTGTAACATAAATTAAACAACCATTGCTTGAGCTATAGCCACGATGACTATAAATTTAAGAAGTAGGAAATAAATTAAAACTAGACATAACTAATACACTTTTTTATAAATCATACAAAGTCAAAATGTTTAAAATGAAATATTTGGATAAACATAGTGTCGTTACATAGTATAATTTTCTTCAAACTAATGTATTTTCGGTGCATTAATAAAAAAATGAGCCATTTATGTATTAGCCAATTTCAAAATATTTTACTTTCATACAATTTTCACTGCATTTCAATTCCTATTTTTAATACAATTTTTATAAAAATACAAACTATTTTCAAATCAAATCCCTAGTAGTTAAAAACATTAAGTTACGTTAATTTTTGTTTTAATACATTCTAGGTGATCGTTTCCAGATGTGTAGTTTAAAATAGTTGCTTAAATACGTAAGCAGGAATTTTGAATAATCCTTATATTGTTTTATGGAAAATTATAAATAATGAACAAAACATTCTTCTAATAACTACAAAATGTAACACTATTTACTTCAATTAAAAGCTACAAGGTGTAAAAAATAAATTATTACAGTTAATTGAAATTCATGTTATGATATCGTCCATATTAGTGCTCCATCTTGTTATAACCAAATGTTGTTAGCTTCTCGTCCAAACATATGTTGGAGTGCAGGCACAATCTGGTTTTGAAGCATCTCTAAATACATCACAGAATTTAAATTTCCATCAATTATAAATGGACTGACCAAGCGGTTATCGACTATGCCTGCCCCAAACATTAACTTTTGAAGGGTGTTGTGTACGAGCCTCTACATACCAATGTGGATTTGTATCTGTCCAGTAACGACAATTGTGCCTTTTTGCGCTACCGTTGGTCATGAAAGTGGCTTTGTCACTAAAAAGGATTCTGTTCAATAAATAAGGTTCAGCGTCTAGTTTGCCCATCATTACATCACAAAATTCAACCCTGCGGTTATAGTCTTCACTAAGCTCTTGTACAAGTTTGACTTTAAAAGGTTTGAATGGATTTTACCTTTAAGAATTTTTTTTACCAAAGATTGGCTGATGTGCTCCAAAGCAGCTCTTCTCGTAGATATGTAGGGTTTTTCAACAAAGGACTGCATAACATCTAATGACTTCTCTTCATCAATTGAAGGAGCCGTTCCTGGCTTGGGTCTGTCTTTTAAAGAATGTGTCTCATTAAACCGTTAAATAATTCTTGCCACCGTAAACCTAGTTATGTGATTGATTCGGTTCGGAAAGTCCTCATTGAATAAGTCTGCTACTTCACTGTATGATCTCATAACCTCTCATCAATCATTGACACAGTGATTCTTTCAAACTCAGAACCTTCCATAATAGAAAAACTGGGCAGTCGTTGGACTGCCGTCAGAAGTGAAAATAAGTTTGTTTATTTATTTTACTAACAACAACTAGTGCTTAACGCGCCTAAAGAAGTTTTCACTTCAATAAAATAACTAACACTATTTGCCAGAAAAGTAAACTTGAAATGAAATTGTTAATGGCAGCCTGAGCTATGAACTGATAAAATGCAAGTGAGTAGGACACAAGAGAAAGTCCAAAGTAGATCGTTGCAACTGCTAAGATAAGAACACGGGAAATGCCAAAACATGTTGACTCATGTAACTAACAACAGGACAAGGAAATAAATTGCTTTATTATTGTAACTTTTACTCTGTTAAATGCAACTCAAAGAGCTCTAGTTTACACCATTTGATTTCTTTTTTTATGCCCTTTAAAATGAGGGGTCACGTGATAGGGGCTTGCATTTGAAAATCTTTAGTTGCCCCCTTTACCCCCCCCCATTTAGAACAGGGGGGCAAAATGTTTAACATCCTGAAAAAGTAAAGAGAAATGTTATAATAGGTATGGTCAAGGTCTCACATTGATATCTCAGGCCGTTTAAATTATATCCAGTGGTGCCAGGACATAAATCTCATTCTATATGTATAATATAGCATTAAACTTTATTTTTATCTTACATAACAATAGAAATATTAAAATTAATAAAAAAAAAATTTGTATTTAATTAATGTTATTTTAAACCGCCTTAAACTTTATGATAGTTTAAATATAAATTTATGATAGTATTATGTATTATGATAGTAAATATGTATGTATTTTTATAATATGAAGTTAATTAATGAAGTATAATATAATAGGAATTACTTTAATCAATGCAATTTTAATCTGTCCATAAAAACATTAATTTACTCTGGTTCAAATAGTATAACTACAGGATTATGATGATTTCTATTTATTATTATGGATGTTATAGTTACAACTCATTACAGTAACGGTAATTAGTATTTTATTAAGATTATGAACTAAATGAGCAATAAACAAAATCAATCAGTTTATTTGTATCAAGTAAATAGGCAAAATATATTTGTCGGTGTGATTTACTAGACTTGATGAGTTAGATTTTGTTTCATATAAATACTAAGCTAATTAAATACTACAAAATTTAGAAAAAAATACTTTGTCATAGAAGGACAGTCATAGATAACATAATCAAGACGTTTAATGAAAACTACAACATTTCAAAATATAACGATTTAATATTAATATAGGGTTCTAATATCGTTCGTAAATGATGTGTTAATATTTTGAACTAACTCTCTCTTTTTTTTTTTACTTTGACTTTTGAGCACGTAGTTTATTATAATATTTTATATTCGTTCCTGAAATTAAATTGTTTAGACGAATATTTGCTTCTGATTTATATATGTGGTTCTATAAAACTCAATGTAAAATAATATTTCCTTTATTTATAGCTCAAATACATTTACAATATAAAGTGTGTTGTTTTGATTTTGTAACCTTAAATAGATTACGTAATGTTCGTTATTTCTTTTGACGTAATAAATAGAGGGATAAACTAAAAATAGAAGACCGAGTGAAGCGACTGATAAACTTAGGTAGAGCACCTGAGTTGTGCATACAGATAACCTTTACAGTTTACATATAAACATTTAACGATAACAGACACGCAATACGTATTCATATCCAAACACGCACAGAGGCTTTGAAAGTTCCATCATAGAAACACACCTGTTACGACTTTATACATTTAATTGTATAATTTGTTTTGTTCATTCATTATTTAATTAAATCAAGTAATTTAATTAATTATATTTTATTGTGTTTTAAATATTAAAATCTAGCTTTTTAAGGTTTATGTTCTATTTATAAAACAAATATCTATTAAAATCGTGTCTTGATCATATGTTCAATTAGACAAAATAAAATTTAAATCAATGTTATAAATTACAATTAACCAACACTTGGAAATGGATTCAAACCTGTGATATTTTATTGTGTAAAATTAATTTAATTAATATAAACAGTGTTCCAGGAGGAAACTGTCATATACCTTACAGGTATCCATGTACCAAAATAATAAAAAAATGTTTTTAAGAACATTGGCCTAGAAACACTTCGCTCCAGACAATCTGTCAGTTTTGTTGTCGTTGTTTTATACATTGTAACTATGAAAGTAGGTTCAGTTCAAAATCGGCATACGCATTTATTATATAATTTTTCACAAGTGTACCAAAAATTTATTTTGTTCAATTTAAAAAAAGGCGGAGGTTATAAATGTTTAACGTCGAATAACACTAAAACCGTTAACTTTACAAAAAGAGAGATTAAATATTTTCCGTTTTCAAAAATATGAAATTATGTTTAAAAAAAAAATATTGGTTAGGGGATTACTGTGTTGTCGATAAAAATATTATATCTTGGTAGTTGTCTACAACAACCAGAATAAACCTACAACAAAAATCTTTTGAATTTTTACAATAAATAAACTAATAAAAATACTCTAGAATACTATAGTAGATTTTATTTTGTACAGAATTTAACTTGTAGATAATTATATTCAGAGAAAATATATGTAAATAAAGCCAATAATAACAAATAAACCTTTTGAAAAATCTAATTTTATTTAAGAAGAAACATAACAATAGTAACTAAACTGAAGTAAGACATTATTAGAAATGCAAATCAAATGTTCTCCTCGATAGTTTATGCGAAATCTGGAACGGCGTATAACATTCAAAGAAGCTTCTAAATTAGTGTCAAGGTCCTTCTAAGATATTCAAATAAAAATTAAATTACGTTCATTAATTTTTTTTGGAATTAACTATATTATCTTGGTAAAAAAGTTCCATTACTAGGGGATATAAATGTGACGACCTAGGGGGCAATAAATTGGTTCGCCTCGACCAATCCATCTCCTTGGGTGAAGAGATTAATGAAAAAATACAATCTATATTGAACTCAATCAGCTGTTTTATCTATTATTTTATTCAAATGGTTGCAATGAAAATTACAAATTATTTCAATATTATTCCAGGCTAGGATTATGAAAATTGTTGCTATGTTAAGTACAAATACTTAATAATATTAGTCCAGGCTAGGCATAACCTAAAATTATCAGAATTGAATTATTGATGCTGATGAACTCAATCTACTGTTTTATCTGTTGTTTAATGCAAACGGTTGTTATGGTAATAAATATTAAAATGGCTACAAATTGGCGTGTTAAAGCCTAGGTCAACATTTTATAAACTAATTTTCTACCCCTTAAAATCAACATTTCTCAATATCCTTTCTTAGTAAGTATCTAAGACTATAGGCTACCTTCAATTATTCAGATCATAACTTTTAGTAGTTTTTGCTCAACGTTGCTCTACGATTATGAATCAGTCAGTCATGACTTTCTTATATCTTAATCATTAATTAAATTACGACCAAGCACATTTATAAATCCAACTGTAAATAAAGACATTACGTAAAACATTAATTCTTATGATTTTGTTTTGTTTCGATTTTAAAATCAAATGGAGGTTCCAAAATTCATTTAAACAATCCATGCATAGTACTTTGTTTTATTTGTGAGTTCTATATTTATCATTGTTTCCCATGATTCGCGTATATTAATTTCATGTAAATTATGTAATAATTTAATGTCACTACAGCGTTCACAATTATGTTATTATTAATTTTTAATCCCAGCAGTTCAAATTCATTAAAGAATATTTTAATTTTAGAATTTTGACGAATGAGTGTCTGAATTGTTTATGTTTTATTTTCTGTACACGAATAGGTTCAACAAATTATAACAAAATTGACAATTCAAAATGACAATTAAAAAAAAAAGACAAAACTATAAGTACTGATGTTAATGAAGCTCAGTTTTGTCATTGAATCCCAATTATAATTGACTTTAGAGTTTTGTTAAATTGAATTAGTTTGTCAAAACTGACAAATATATATCTAAACAGTTAAAAAATATCAGAACGGGTAGTTTTTAAATACAGTTATTGTTAAAGATGATGACTAGTTGTTCTGAATTGTCATTGGGTTTTCATAAACAAATTATTTATGGAATGGATGTTTACTAACTAACAGACTACTAATAATTGTGTACGTTAAATATAAATTTTCTTTTCTTTTTCAAATTTTGCCTTTCATATTTTGAGTATTTGTTTTTTGTTCAGTTAGTAAAAAGATATATTTAGTAATTTTAATATAATTTTATATGTGTAAACATTTCTTTGAATACTAACCATTTTCTGATAACTTCAATATGACGCCCTTTCCTTACATAGTTCTTCTTGTAAAATGTACAGTCAATAATTTACATATTCAAGAGTTTGTATTCGTCAAGAGCTTCCTTTCAATGGCACACGGAAAAGTTTCAATGTTCCTTCCAATGGTTGCTTCTTCGGTTTAACAATTTTATCTTCGCCCATAGAAGTAAATTGAACGTGATTTAGTAACAGTGCTCTCTAACAAAAAACAAAACAAAAAACACATACAAAAATCTATATGTATAGGGATATAACTACCAATATGAAATATAGTTTTACCATCGGGATTATCTTTAGTGGTGGTCAAAAGTAAACAGTTTTAATTGATAGAAGTTAATTTAAATTATTAAATAGTCGAAGAATAGTTGTACAATTAGTTCTTAAATTACAGACATTGTTCAAGATGAACATTAGTTGCTCTATATTGTTAGTAGTTTATAATAAATAACATTATTGAAATGCCTGTATTACAAAAGTGGTAATATTCTTGTAGTCAAGCGTTATTCATACATAATAGTTTCTGTTTTAAAGTGTGAATTCTACATTTTTGTTAAATTAATTTTTTAATTTGTCTCAATATCTACGTATATTAATTTGCATATAATTTTACTGTGTGGATTGTTCTATAATCACTGTTCTGAGAATGTGAATGTAACGTTATTGTTTGACAACTCTTTTTCATAGAAGTAAAATGCCCAGACAATAATTTACATATTCAAGCGTTTCAATTCAGAAAGAGCTCGCTTTCATTTTATCCTTTCAATGGTAGAAGGAAAAATTTCAGTGTTGATTTAAATGCTAGCTTCAGTTTAACAATTCATCTATGTTTATAGACATAAATTCAACCTTGTTTAGGAACAGAGCTCACTTGAATTTGTTACAGTTTTAACACTACGGACTTAAGTATAAATAGTTTTTTAAATGGTAAAAGATACATTTGTACAATTTAAAAACCAAACTTATTGTATTGTTAACTCCTTTAAACCATATTAAATTGAACAGAAGGGTTAGGCGCAAATCACATTTGACATTTAATATGTAACATATATTGTAAAACCATTTGCAATAATAATATATGTGAAGTCTCATAGATGTAGTGTGACTAATATAGATATAATTGTTTTTCCTTAATATCGTTGATTTTCCATACGTGTAATTTTCCATTCATGCAAAGAGAGGATAAGTAATTAAAGACAAGTATCTCGTACAATTTATTTCATGACGTAGGACTTTATGATGTTTGTAAGGAATATCGGTAGTGCAAGTTCAACAGAGTTTACACGAAATGAATAGATTATACCACCTGGTACCCCTCAGGATGTTTTAAATAAATGTATTAAGTTAATCATATATAAAATAATGTAATCTAAAACGTATATAAATGAATTTGTCAATTTACATTAATAATTATAGACAGCTATTACGTTATAATGTAATTTCTAGAGCAAAAGATTGGGATGAGCGAAAGCCGAAAAGATAACCTACTTCATTATCTTTATCATCATAACCTCTTCCTATTGAAGTTTGTGTTTTTTTAATGATTTATACCCGTAGCATGAAGAAATGTACATTCAGGATAACTTGTTAATTATTAAGAGTTTTTAAACGTTACAGAATTTAAGGGGGTTAATATAGTTCAAAAATTTAAAAATATTGAAAAATACTGTGTACTTTCGGATATTTGTCTAAGAAGAGAAATTGCTGGAAGAACTGTGGTATAAATAGAGCAGATGAGGCATAAGGATACCTAGCGAAAATGAAAGTCATAAGTCATTGAAGAGTATGCCTGGAAAGTACATTTATTGTGAAGAGGCCTAATTGAAAACTTTACAAGAGTGAGTGTTCCTCGCGTATAAAAGGGCTAAAGTGGAAACTTTGGAAGTACGAAGAAGTAAATATCCTCAATAACATATTACTATACCATAATACTTTACCTTTCATTTTCCGTAACTTTTATTTTTTATTATCTTTTACAAAGTATGTCAAAAACTATTAATTATATCGCCACCCTATTTGCAGATAGTGTTTTGGACATTAATATATAGTTTGAAATAGAATTATTGTAATGGAAGTTTAAAAAATAATTTTAAAAAACTGATACAAATTTCTGCATTTAATTTTTAACAAAATTTTTTATTAGGCCTTATTTGTTTCTAACGATATATTTAGTTTACACAATAGTCCTAAATATAAGGAAGAGAAGTAGACCAAATTTATTTGTGAAAATTGACTAAGAATAATAATAATAATTAGTGAACAAACGGCATTTTTTTGTTAGTTAAAAAAAATCTATAGCTCTAAAAGAAAAGTGAACTTTTTCAATAATTAATTTTTATACTCAAATAAACTTTGGTATATCCCTAAATTACTCTGAAAATATCAAATTAATATATTATGGGTAAAAATAGCAACTGTGTTTTTTTTCCCCCCGTATGCGTTTGAGCTATACTAACCCCAGTGCAGTACGTAATTCATTCATACGGTTTCGATCAAATTCCAAGAATAACCTAACTTAACCTGACTATCTTGACCACTATATGATTGTCAGAACACATTCCAAACAAAACAAATTTAATCTATAGCGTTAACTAATTTCGCATCATAACCTAAAATTATATTAACCGGAGTTTCGCTCAAAACTTATATATAATATTTAAACAAATATAAATAAATTATTATAAAAATATATTATTATTACTTATTTATTTTGTTATTATTCGTAAATTAAATTAAAGAAATATTCCTCTAATGTTTAAGCTACAAAAGCTTCAGCTATTTCAACCCATGAAAACAAAGACATGTGTAAACACATTTACTCACACGCCAATATTCATCACTCTTTTTACAGAAATTTTACATTTGATTTGGAAACAGTACAGCTTTAATTTTCTTAAGAAAACAAATTACAAATTTTATTATAGAGTAAAATATAATTACTATTTGGTTTTAAATATTGTCTAATAATTTTTTTGGTTCAATAAAGGCAATATAAAAATTATCTATCTCAGAAAAACATAATATTTTGGTGTATCTTTCACTAGTTTAGTTATATCACTAGGAAAAACGGAAATAAATCATTTTAAAGTTATTCATAGTTTTTTGATCTCTTTGTATTAATAGAATCCGTAAAATTAACCCATAAAGGTCATAATGTCCTGGCATAAGAGATAATACAAAATTAGATGTTTTCATTAAAAAAAAAAACAAATATCAATATATTGATTACATATCAGTTGATAAATTGTTGTATATCGAGCAATGGTTATATTTGGAAATTTTATCCCAAAAATTTTATATACCAACAATTGTATTGACAATATATTAACGATTTTATTTATAGTATATATTAAAAATAGTATATACAAAAATGATTTCTGTACTTTAGATTGTATTTTCCCGTGAATTTATATTAATAAATTTAACCTTATTTTACAAATATATTCTTATCCATTTTTATTATATTAAAAAAAAAAAATGTATATCTCCAGTTACAAACAAAATAAACAAAAGCGTGAACAAATAAAACAAGATTTTTAATGGGTTTGTGAACAAAAATTCCAAGTAAAAAATCTATTTATCTAATATTTTCCCTGGCTATTACTTAGCCTAAGAATTACGATTTGTAAACAACTAAAACTTTAATGAAAATATCAATAACATAATCCCCTATTTTTAATATCATCTGTTTTATTAGTATTTATAGACTAAATTTATACGTATTTTTAATAATAAACATCATATGATGTCATTACCATCATTATCTCTGCTAGCAATTCTTGTTATTTACTATATTAAGTTTCTGATGAGGATTATAATTATCTAAATATTAAAATACTTTCAGTATTGCTTTAGAATTCAATTGCGTTACGTAAAGGTTAAATTTTTAGCCATTTCTAAACAATCACGAAATTTCTAAATGGGTTTAAGAAAATGATCATTACTACTGTAAACATATATATATAATAAAAGAACAGCTATTATTTCTCGTTGTTGTAAGAACAAACCATTGTTATAAGAATAAAACATATAATATTATGTCGTGCAAAATATTACACTTACATCTATATATGAGCACACCTTAATATCACACCAACCGATTCACTTCATACTGTGAATCAAACGTGAGTCTCTTGAAATGACCAGCACTAGTAGAAACTTTAATCACTAGATGAAGATAAACACACAATAGTCCACAAAAGAAACTTCATTTCAAACAAGAATAAATTCCAACAACAAAGTCCAGTTGCTATATGTACACAAATCTCTGTAAAATTCATAGTTGTGTCACAAAAAATGTTGTTTACATATACATATACACATACATACATGACTATCATGACTTGGAGATTGAAATGACTTTTCGTTTCAAATAAAATGTAAGTTGTGGAATATTTGATATTCTTCCATTAGTAACTAAACTCCAAGATTACGGTGTCCAGTGGTGCGCACAATGTTATAATAAAATGTATGTAATTAAACAAATTTATACTGATAATACTTGTGCATAAACAAGTTAAGTTCAGTTTAAATATTTTTCCTAATTCTTAAACTTATATTCTTCGTAGCTTTGGTAGAATGGTTGTATATTTCAGTTTACTTGTCAATAAGCAGTTAACCCTAAAATAAATGTGAGAATATTTAATATATATTACAAGGCTTAAGCTGTTTTTGCGTTGAATAGTTTTACAGCTGACATATAATGTACCAATAATTTAACAATCTACTACAAGTCTCGTAAACAAATTTTGAAATGGATATTAGTAATAATAAAAAATAGGGTGATGACATATTTCCAACCAATATATCTAACAAACCAATGTAAAAGGATTTTGTAAACAATTATCAATGACGCAACTAAATAAGTTGAAATCTAGTAACTTATAGTACATGAATAAATATTGAGCTTGACTTGTGAGATAATATTAAATGGAAAAAAAAAAATTCGAACACAAGATCTCAAAAAAATTACATTTACTTAATCAAACGTGTTTCAACGACAAATTCACCATCCTTAGTGATACATGATCTACAATAACTAAACTATAACTGCTTTTATAAGTTATGGTTTAGTTATTATAGATCATTTTATCACTGTCGTTGAAACGCGTTTGATTAAGTAAACGTAATTTTTGTGAGATCTTGTGTTCGAGTTTGTTTTCCATCTAACATATAGTACATTACAAAAAATATTGTTTATATAATCAATTATACATTCAAACTTTGTATTTTAACACTGGTGTAAAATATATAAAAATGTGTAAATAAATTAGGAGACACAGTAGTCTCAAAACAAAATGTAATCTCTTAGTATGAACCAAGAATGTAAAGTTTAGGCGTGGGGTTCAAGTAAAACAAAATGTTTGATCTTGAAATATAATCTGAGAGATACAATCACTTAGAGTACTATAAGATAATTTTATGAAATTCGTTGCAAAAATATTAACGTTCATACTTTGAATTTACAAACTTGGAATCTTCAATGTGAACAATAATTACCAAATTAATTTTCAGAGTCGGTAAAGCTAACTAGCATATTTAATTAAATGCTCCCGTTTATTTAAATTTATTGACGACATTTAAAATGTCGAAAAGAAAACATAATAACTTTTATTCCAGCTCCATCTAAGACAAAATACACAAAACTGTCTGCCTGAACAAAATTCCAGTACTAATAGTAATTCCTTTTGCAATAATATCTTCTTTACGTGGTCTATTTGTGGACTGTGAAGCATATTAAAAATATTTTTGGTTTGAAGATCCGAAAAAACCATAAATATTAAACGGATTTGCAAAAAAGTGGAACATTTGGGTGTTAGTCAACCATAAGATATGATTCGTGGAGAAAAACTCAAATATAGAGAAATTACATTTTTATTTCGTAAATATTAATAAAAATCCTTATTCACTCGACGTTTAACGCACACAACGAATATTACTCACTGTTTTGATTTTATAACTTCTAAAGAGTATAAGCCGAAGCAGTAATTCCTAAATTACAATCCTGTTTCGTAATCCTAAATTAATTCACTCTTTCCCAGTGACAATATTTTTACGAAATTAGTGCAAAGAAAGATGTTTGAGTATACGACGTGGACTATATAACTGTTGAACCTAAATAAACATATTAATAAAATGGGGAACATTGTATAAACTTATTTATAAGCAAATTGATTGTTTGCTACTTTTATGTTCTAAAAAAAATAAATTAAATTAATAAAAATAATAAAAATAAATAAATAAATATGATAATAAATAATGGGGTTTTTAGATACAACCCACAAAAAGTAAATGTATATTTTCCTCTAACATTTAATTGTAAAATTACATTATTTTGTTTAAGTTTAGACAGAACATTTGTTTAAGTTTATTCAATGTTAAATTTTAAACCAAATCGATTATTATATTTAAAAAATAAAGAAATATTTCTTCACCAATACCATGAAATTTTACTCTAAAATAAATTACCGAGATGTTATACAATAACTCATGATTTAAAGTTGTTACTTTCGCCTCTAGACGTTAAACAAACTTTTCCATTACCAAACTTAATGAACAGGGTCCTCCATTTCCTCATGTTTTATTACTTTAGCTAACTTAGTACTCGCCAATTTTATTACTTTTATTACCTGTTGATGAAGAAGTAAAATAGATATAAATTTTAATAATGTCGTGAAAGGTATGATTACACTGATCAGATTTTGGGAACTTCCTGAAAATTGTTTACAGTGCGTGTTTAGCAAACATAAGTCAGAGTTGCGTGGTGGTGCTAATCATATATCACTTGCATCATCTAACACCCTGCTCGGTGTTTCCTTGGATTTAAATTTTATTCAAAACAATATTTCATGAACAAAATATGTAATTATTTTATAACTAATGTTGGTTTACAATAATTAATTCTTGTGTGTACCTAATATGATTGAGGTATCAACAGAAGATAATCACTTTTAAAAGTTATATGTTTTTAAAACTTTTATGGTAATCTTGATTTCAAATATTTCCTAACATTTTGCAGTAATGAAAACATTGGCTGTCAAAATGACACTGATTCTGTTTCTATACGCACTAACTTGACAGTCTTATCAATATGGCAACAGAATGCTCTGTATGCAATGATTTGTTGGAGTAAATATTCACTAGAGATTTTCACGTGTCAAACCCTGAACATTTTAAATACTGTCTTATTGTTAATGAGAATGTTAAATGAAAATGTTAATTATTATAGTTTTTATATAACAGGTAATAAGGTATAATTTGAGGGACAAATTTTGATATCAAATCCACATTAAAATATTACAATTACAGATTTATTTGAATATGTCATGGATCTAATAAAAAGAGAACATGGTCTAAACTAACAAAGCGTTGCCTTAACGACACAAAAGCCTGAGGAAATGAATGGCTTATGTACCGTACTCTGGCGCTAAAAAAAAAAAAAAAAAAAAAAATTGCACAAAAATATACATATAATTTTCAACCTTGTTATATGCTATTTCGGTTTAACTATGCATCAATAATAATAACCATATTCATTTTTTTTTTTAAATAAGCTTGCTCAACACCCATACATTAAATAACCTCGGCCCATACAATTAAAGAGTTTGTATGTTGTTGTATTATCACAGTTTATTTTCATTTTATACTAAATTTAAATTATTTGTTTTGTTTTTTCAGGACTGTGACATTTATAATTGATAAACTATCATCAATTCGTGCTCATGTCTCTTTCTATTCAAATCGTAAGATCTTCACATAACACAACTGAAAAACGAGAGGGCATTATATTTAAAATATTGAAACTACTGTAATTGTTGTATAGATAGATATATTCCAAAAGTCTCCTTCAAAAACTGAGCGCTGTAACACTTCATACATTTCACCCGATAGCTCCTTTATTGTCAGCTGATTGGTGATAAGAATATTGTTTTGTTTCATATACAACAGAAACAAAACTACTTTCACTTTAATTCTTTCCAAATAATAATAAATGTTGTACGAAGTATTTCATGGGTTTTGATTATACGACAAGTACATCGAATATTGAAATGATGACAGTCAGTTTTTACTAGACACTACCAATGACAAAACAGCTCTATCCACTAACCAAATTATTACAACACACGTACAATAATCAAATAGCCTACTCTTTAAATACTTTTTAAAAATCAATATTGTTAAAAACGAAAACTCATTTTAATTTCTAATTGTAATCCAATATTTAAAGTTTTCGTATAAAAAAAGAGGATAATTATTCTCATTTATATTTTCTGACATATTATTAAGTACCAAATATGTAAAAATAGTAAAAAGTAAATTCTTAAGTGATGATCAGAGTGGTAGTTTTGGTTTCAAGGGCGGACAACCACTTCCTATAATGTTAAAATTTATATGTCTCAGTTTGGTTAATGACTTTGAGTTTTATGGTCCCTTTCCACTCTCTTGGGTCCACTTAATTTACAGCCCTCTCCCAAATAATGACCATTGTTCCCAGCTGCTATTTATTTTTTGTCAGAAAGCCATAAATATGGTAAAGAGCGGTCTGAAATTAAACAAGGGATTACAAATAGCTTAGCGACAAAACATTTGCTCAATAGCTTTAGGTTTTTAACAAAAAATATTATTTATTAGGACGGTTACGAACATTGTAATTCCATGTAACTAGTTGTACATTAGAGTTATCATAGGCGACTGTTTTCCGTCTTACAACAACAAAATAAATAGAGTGCATCGACTAAGTGACTGCTCTTCGCTGTGTTTTATTTTTTGTTTACTAATTTCGATCACCAACACTATAGAATAATGATTTTAATCGGCCATATACAAATTTTACCACCTGACATGAATATTAAATTCCTTATAGTTATTCACTTTTGATTTTAAAAATAGTATTAATTCTTGTATATCTCTTTATTTAATCAAATTGTCTGTCTGAGCTTAAATTTAAAATTAGAAAAAACAGCATCAAACTGGTCTAAACGTAGCCAAAATTGCCGCATTCATTTAGACTTTACACTTGAATTACAAAAGTGTTTGTGATTATTTGTCCTATTTTAGGAACGTAGGTAAAACCAAGGACCTTTATAATTTTCGCAGGTGTTGTCCCCTGTCTGTCTGTAAGTCGCAACTGGTCTACACAGATAAATTTAATCTTTTAAAGTTTACATATCAATTGATCTATTAATCTTTGCATTGTCCCACATATAGGAAAAATATATCGATAGCAAGAAAAGGGCTTAGAGTAGTTAAGTGGAAAAAGCTATCCAGTTGAAATTTGTTTTTGGAAATATTATGTGTGATATATCAATTCATAAAAGAAGTTGTTCTGATTACGAATATATCTGATTATCTAACAAAAAAATAATACGTTAGCGTTAGGTCCAACCTAAAGTTTGAAATGTCCTGTCCCTCTGCCTCTCTAAATTGAACACGACATGACCTACAAATGTGATAAAAAATTATTTAGATTTGAAATACATTGCAGTGCAGTTGTATCAAAATTACAACTTAGTTTAATTTAACCACACAATGAGAAATACGTAGCGTATAAGTTTATACAACAGTTTGTGTGAGATATGCTACAAACAATTCAATAGCCAGTATAATATGGATTGCTCTTTCATTGATTTATCTTTATTATCGTCGAAGGTAAACCAAGGACCCTTATAATTTCACGCGCGTGTCTGTCTGTCTGTAAAGTTTAAACTGTAGTTTTAAAAGACTTCGACTTTATAAAACTATATGTCTGCGGAGTCTAAATCGTGTAGTTTTACCATAAGCTTGTTCCTTTAATTTATATTTTTATTCAGCTGAAATAACTTTCGGTAGATAGGTTTGTTTATTAAACGAATCAGTCATATTTTGTTTATTAAACGATGGGATCTATCCGAAACGCGTCACCCGGGAATGATATGACTAAGCCAGACTCATATATTCATATATATCATGACTCTTTTAGCGGCCTCAAGAAAATAACTTATTTGGAAGCCACCTTAGAACATTATGTATATAAAAATTTTACGGTGAATGATTTGAAATTATAACATCTGTATACCGTTTATCTAATTGGTTAAGTTGAATTATATTCCTAATCTGAATTAGCAAAATTAGTTCTAAATGGCTGCCATAAAAATCTGTACCTATCTGACGCATAAGAATTCATAGGCCAACTAACTGCCGTATAACCATATACAAAGGTAGTATGGCTGCCAGCGGTGTTGCCAAATTTTCTTTGATATTTTTTTTGTGCAAGCTCAATAGATAACTTACATTGAGGTATAGGCTCAAATTTAACTTACATATTAAATTTAATTTGAATTTATTAATAGTTTAACTGCTCCCGATGGTCTCTTGAATTCTGTTATTTCTTCTTTTTTTCTATTTTTACTTGAGATAGGCAGCCTCAAAACGGGTAGACCCATGGAGGCTGCTTTATTCCATACAGTATATTTTTTGTTTATCTTAAATTTTTTATCTTTGTTTTTGTTTAGGATTTAGATGTAATATTGTTTTGGTTTTTCTTTCCTGTTGTGTATTTTAATTTAAAGTAATGTATTATTATATCATATGTCAATTTATTTGTTTTGTTTTAGTTTGTTGTTAAGGAAAGCTTTATTTTTATCTTAATATCTTTTTCTGAATCTTAATCATGTTTTGTTTATTTAAATGTAATAAAAGGAATGGAAAGTAATAATTATATAAAAAAAATAATAATAATAAAAAAAAGGCTCTCAAATGATTTCTGTATTTTTGAAGGATATTGCAGAATAGTAATGATCTGGAAACTTAGCACAATGATAATGGACACTGAACACTATTTTAATACGTATTCAGTAGACCGCTGCTTTTCCTGGGGGCGGTCCAACATGAGCAATAAGGAAATATTCAATCAATGCATGATTTGAGTTGTACTTTGAATGGAAGTTCTTTATTAGAGTAATACAATTCCATAGACACGAGCTTTATAGGTTTATCGCACCTAAAATAGCGTGGTTTGAAAGTTTATAATAACTTCAACCTCAGGCATAATCAACACGGTTAATATTGTTTACTACATATGAGTTAGACAATTAATTTTAAACTCTGCAAGTCAATATCTGAAATCCAAAACTTTTTGAAAGTACTTAATGGCTCTTTAACTTTAGTGAGTGACGTCCCACAAGAAGTCAGAAGAAAATGCTAAAAAGAGGTCAAATTACAAATCGGAACACATTGCACATTAAAGATAGTTATTAGTAAAACACATTTCCGCAAACTTGATCTCAAAAGGTTTGCACTCAACAAAATAACAGTAAATTAGTGTTGTGTAAATTTGCAATCTTGACTTCTTTAAGACAACAACTAACTTTAGTAACTAATACTTCACTAATATGTATTATATAATAACTCTAACATGAGTGTGGCCAATACAAAAATCTCATAACCAAATGTAAATGATGGTAAAAGATGACTAAGCTAGAGTAAAAATTGTAACTCGCCAGGTTGACTTAAGTAAGTTGAAGTTTTATTAGTAGCTAAGCATAATAAATTTAAAAAATACCATAATAGTTATTTTGCATATTAAAAAAACTAATATATCATTATTTAACACGATTAGAGATTGATAATCTATTAGACAACAATATACATCATCAAATACTCAAATTTTTCAATAGTAAATTTAATATTTATGTAATTTAAAAAATACATTCATTTTTCTATTATATCGACGTTAGGATTTATTTTGTATTGTCTATCAATCTGTACCCTCTGTGTGTGTAACCCCCACCCCACCCCCCCATTCTAAAAGTGGTACGACTCCGCATCACTTTTTAATTGAATTGTGAATAACCGATAATTAAAATCTCATTTCAAGAAAATACATATTGTGGTGTCCTCTTTATTTGCAGCTTCTTCTTATATTTTTCCATAGATTTAATTTGGGATTCGATTTGAGAACTTTTTTTAAAGGAGCGTTGCATACTCTAAATCTTGTGTACACACGTTTTTTTATCTTCTAAACGAAGAGTACAGAATGAAGGGGAACTGCTATAGCATAAATCGACGTTACACTTTTATTTTTTGTAGGTATTTATTTAGATGTCCCAAGATATCATACAAATAAAACATAAACAAGGAAATTAGTTTCTCATCAAAATCCGATTTAAACCCTAAAGGTATAAACCGAACATATTGGTAACAGAAAAAATAAAAATCCTGTTCACGAGTTATCGAGAAATCTTTGTATATGAATCATGAACGTTGACTTGGAGACTTAAACGAAAACTGTATCAATAAATTTATTTCATGAAATGTGAAATTTTATAGGCTACACAAGTAATATGAGGAGGACAAGAATGGGCCCTGAGCATCGTAAAATAATATTTACATACATTTAAATTAGTTTCGATCATTTATAGATTTTATAAAAAATAAATATTTCACATTTATTGTGAATATGAGTAACATAAACATTAATAGTGAGTACCTGTAATAATTAAATAGTCCGACACAGCTATATTTAAACAATAATAGTATTTTATAAATAATTTCAAATACATATAGTTACAAATTGCTACAAGAATTTAAAAAAAATTGATGTAAGATGCATAAAGTTAAAGATAACACATAGACTTATAGAGGAAGGGAACCTATAAAGAAACGTTGTGATAAGGAAGACATTGTGAACTTGAAATAACTGTGTAAACAAAAACCAGCTCCATTTTCGTTTCATTTCCTGTCTTTAAGGAATAATATTTAAAAATGAAGGTCAAAGGAGCCAAATTATTTAGTATGAAAAGTTAAAGGAAAAATGTAAAGAAAATCCGATTTTCAAATTATGGTTAAAGGTGATAAAAAACACATTATATCACGAAAAATATTAAAAATGAAGAGTTTAAACTCTAAGGAAATGTAAAATTATAGGAATTATAAATTTTGTCATTTGTAAAACTCAGAGATTTTCATTTAAAAGGTGCGAAAAACGGAGGTTTTAAAATCGGTTTTAGCCAGTGCGTTTTCGACAGGAAACAGTTCACCGAAGAAGCCGAGGTTGCGGCTAGGAACTTTTTGTGCATAAAAGACTAGATTGGGAGAATAAAAATTCAAGAAAGCATAGAGGTGTGAAAAGAAAATTCTGAAAATTTACTTTATCGTAAGGTGACGAATAGTTCGAGAAATAGAAGGCCTACGATCTTGGGGCAGAGGTTGATCGACGAGGAAGAGCGAGAAGAATCCAAATATGGCGTCAAGAATTGAAGTTTTCCCATAGGAAAAAAGTTATGGACGGGGGTAAGATGGACTGCTGCCAACTAAAATAAAATGATCTAGGAAAGTTGCAAGAATTAATTATATCAAAATTAATAAATATTAACTAAGAAAATGATGAAAAAACAATTATAAAAAACTTAAATAAATATATGTTTGCGTACATACCATTAGGATAAAGCCGAAGCGAAGAAAATCCAGGAGGATCGTACAACTGACCGTTATGAAGAAAGAGTAAGAAATTGGTACTAAAGGGATGGTAAGAAAGGGAATTTTTTTCTTTAAAACTGGGTAGCAACGTTCTCCAAGGCTCTCAAGTGAAATGAAGATTTCAAGTGTAAGGTGAAACTCTGCCAGTTTGAAATTTGGTTTTGGCATTAATTATTTGTAAAACCCAAAGTTAGCGCAAGACAGTGTGTTCGCGGGAAAATCTTCGAATTAATACCAGTTAAAATTTTTATATTAAATGGAAATTTATTTTAATCAATATAATTGCGATAATCATATCCAGTGTATCAAATTTTTCATAAAAAAAAAATAAACAAATAAATAAATAAATAAAAAATAAAAATAAAACGAATTTAAAGTGACAGGAAAGAAGTTCCTGGAAGGAAAATATAAAGTGAAGTGAGCAGCATCATTCCACATCATATCCAAGGCAAGCAAGCAGAATCGGCGGATTCCAGGCGACGGCATAGTCTCCCGGAAAACGAGGTTTCTTCAGCAGACGGCGAGGAATTCTAGGGCATCGCTTACCAAAGGTTTGGAGTCTACAACTTGTTTGTTTAAAATAACACCCACGCGAGTTTTAAAAATTATCTGAGAATTTCTGAGTTGAGCACATAATAATTTTGTTAAATTTTGCTTAGTTTTATTGCCTCTTGCTCTGCTATAGGTTACCAGTTAATTTTAGTTTTGAGTAAATTTTAAAAATGAATTTTGTTTAATATTAAAGTGTTTGGAGTTTTGTTTAAATTGTAAGGGAACAATCGTTACAAGTGTAACAGTCAGAAACATTTCATTGAAATTGTAAAGTTTGTTGGAAACATAAGAAATTGCAGGAAATAAAATTTTAATTTTGTTCACAACATATCAAATTTTATTAATTGTCATCGTTTATAGAAAAGCAGAGGGAAATCATTCTAAATTTAAGGTGTTCTTTTTCAGAGGCAATAATCCCATTGTTGTATATATTCTTAGTGATAAATTGTGTCCAAATTCCAGTATACAATTTTTACAGATCCGGAGACAAAAAACCTACGCTCCAGAGATTTTGAATTGTTAAGATAAGGGATAAGTAAATGTGGAGCTAGGCCGGAGCAAATCGAAATAAAATAAATACAATAGCTGGAAGAAATTTGAAAAAATAACTAATTTAATTGGTGGGGATTTCCATTAAACCTGGGCTGCTGGGTTTAATGAAGAGAGACGTCCAGACCAGGCCAGAGAGAATCGACTTCTCGATAATTGCCCATACTTCCAGTGGTCTGAAAAAATCTTTTTCAATTTTGTGAATTTTTGAAAAAGTGTCTCTTTTCTGCCAACACGATAAAGCTAAGGTAAGTTGAGTGTATTGCAGTTGAGAGAGAAAAATAGTGCAATGTTTATGCACCATATTATATTTACTAATGTCCCTCGTAAAAAAAAATTGTGTGTTTGTGTGTTGTGTGTGTGTGGGGGGGGTGTATGGTGGTTGAGTGTGTTGACATTCTTTTATTCCAATTATGTTGTAATTTAGTAAACTGGTTGATTTGGTATTATCATAGACACATTCGTTAATCAGAAAAAAAATTTCAGAACTCCAAATTGATAACAGTTTTAAAGTTTTATACTTTTTTTTCGAGATATTTCATCAAGTTTTTCATAAAGTTTGTCAAAATATGTAAGCCTATCAATTTTAATTTTCGTTACAATATTTGCTAAATTTGATTCCCACTTTTATTTGGAAAAAAACTGATTAATCATACTAACGGAAATTCTGATAAAACTTTTACTATTTATAGTTTTGTAAATAATATATTAATTCAATTTTAAATATTAGAGAAGATAAGGATAACGATTTTCAGAACTTAATATTTTGTAGTATGGGAAAGAGCTTACTGACGAAAGGCCTTCGAGTACTATACCTCACTTAGACGTATAGGCGATAACCAATTAAAGAGCCAAGTGCACCAAGTTTAGTAGAAAACAGTTCTTTACTTATGTTGTCTTTGAACTTCGAAACAAATCCTCTTGTATTGGAATTCGAGTTTACCAACTACTTGCATCTTAGATTGTGATAAGATACACCTGGAGGGAAAGTTTTGGAGTTACAGATAGTAAATAAACATTGGACTTAAATATATAAAATAAATCGTTCTCAATAAATATAAGAAGAATTGATGAAAAAAAAAGGATTTTAACAATTTTATTTTTATTTCACTTGTGGTACTTCACTGCCAGTGCTAATATTGGAGACCCCAACACAAAAGTTAAACTTCACAGATTATAAGCTCTTTTCATGGTTTAAATAGCTGGGACAGCAGCACGCTCATTAATATTCTAAGCCACATGCACACGAAAACAATACAAAGGGAAATTTACAATACGAATTACTGGTAAATACTTTGGTCTAAGAGCTTTTCGTTTGATCGCTGAAACTGCGGCGTTGTTTTGTTTTGGAATGCCAAAAAGAGGGAAGGGAGACTCTCCCTTGACCGCTGAACAAATATTACAGTTCACACATACTTCATTTTGAAATCGTGTAAATTTCCATTTGTTTCAAGTGCAAAGAATTTAGTAAAGCATTCTGAAGATCAAGTAGATATTTCCTCAACTATAAACTGAGAAGCTTGTTATTTATAATGTAATAGATACAAAGAGATGCGTTAACAGTTTTAGATTAATTTTAAGTTTTATATTAAAAATAATTCTGCATCTTACAGTGACTTCTAAAAAAAATCCTTTAAAAGATTCGATTATGTAGTGGTACTACTTTAATTTTAATCAAATGTATAACCGTTTTTAAAAATAATAAAATGAAATATTATTGCAACTCAAAGACTATTGTTTTCTACATTTGAACTGATTATTGCATTGATTAACAAAATGAATATAAAACGTGATTCGCGTCAATAAACCGATCAGTTGCAGTATTATAATATACACATCCCTGACTAAATCCGGTGTGATTGAAATTTATATCAATAATACCAGCAAAGGATGTTAATGTATTCCAATTGAATTTCCAGTTGTATAAATCCGGCGTAAGCTGTAGAGGAGGGAAGCAGGTCCCCAACGGATTTTAAATAAGCTGATAAACCCTAGGCTCAGGAGTCAATGGCCGGAGCAGTACAATTTTGTTCTATATATTAAGTTATGCTGACCAAATTATATACACTGATTGCTTCCATTTTTAAACCTTGCACTTGTAATCGTTTTCAATTTAAAAGCTAATGTGTTTATTTGAAACGTTTCTAGTTGATATCAAAACGATGTTTATTTAGTAGACTTGTGAAAATTTAAACGGTATAATTTACTTATATTTATTATCCTCTAAAGGAACATTACATCTAAATCTAAGCTTATTAGATCTTTCAAGTTATACCTCCTCAAAACACAAATTCATTTATTTATGTAAAAAAACTGTTTTTAGTTTGTTAAACAAGCTAACCTATCCTAGATAGTTACGTTAGTCATGTATAAATAGAATCATTTCTTAATTAAAGCGACTCAAACTTAATTAACGCGTAATTATAAAAAACAGTTTACAAATTTTTAAATTGTAAAATGAATACGCAAAGATATTTTTATCTTGGACATGTCAGATTAGATTAGCTTGGTCTTATTTTTTATAACTGACTTATTTTCGACTTGTAATATATAAATTATAATTAAAATTTGCAATGCATTTGTTTAGCAATGGAATTAGTTAAGAGGTAAATTGCTTGTAATTAGTTAAAAGAAATAATTTTTACTATGACGTTGTTACAACACGAACTCACACAAGTCGTGTTGCGACGCACTTATTCTTTCTTTTATCGCGTTTTAGTCACCTCGCAAAACATTTGTTTCATTGTGTACAGAAGTTATCAGATTAAAATTGTAGTGTTCTCATGCGCTTAACTTACAGTACATACCAGATGTTTGAAGTATAACAAAAAAATGTTTTTTATTGACATCGAAATAAGTCCCTCCTTATTAAACACAATTGATAATCACTTGAATTTTATTCATAAGTTAAAATATTTGAATTTTTAAACTTTATTTCTATTTGAACTAAGTCTTATAAAGGAATAAAGTACTAGGTCATCCAGAAATGATGGGTTGAGTATACACATTGATTTAAACGTAACCATGTTTTTGATTTTATGTACTTGAATTAGTTATGTCGTGAATGGAAAGAAATATAAAGCAACGAACTATTGGTGTATCATACTATTTGTCTAGGATTAAAAATTTATTTTCGTCATACTGCTTTAAAAACTGTTTTCAATACATGCATTGATATATTAAAGTTGTTCTTTTTAGTCCTAGGACCTAAAAACATCAGCTGAGGTCGAGGTCATCAGCTGTTACTTCGCTTATACGAATTAATTAACGATTGTAAAGAATCTATTAAAACAACCAATACTCTTGATTGTAAATAACAGATAAAACAGATGTTACCATCGATTTTATAAAATGCACCACTAACACAAACTAAACAGCTGTAATAGCTGCAAACTTGTGTAACTTGTCCAAATTTTTGAAGGTAAATAGGTTATAACATTTTAGTTTTTGTGAAATTTTTTTCTTATATTGTTTGTAGTATAACGAAAAATATAGTTCATCATTAGGCAAAAAAAGTTTTTCGATCCTAGCCTCGGCTCCGCTTCGGCAGTTAAACTTGAGTTTGTATTGAAAAGCTTCTTTTTTAGTCCTAGTGATGAAACATACACTCCGGCATATTGTAATTGTGAGTAAAAAGTCGCTACGATCAATAAATAGTTTAGCGCATATGGATTATTATATTTATATTTTCACCAAGAGAGCTTGTTACCATTGCTCACCCTATAACCTGGTAAAATTACACAATACAAATGTCGACTAAAACTATACCATTTCAACTTTTATCATAATTACTTAACAATGTATAATAATCCTAATAAGCCAAATTACTCAACACAATAAGTTATAGATAAACTAAATAAGCTGTAATTTAATGCAAATGAAATTTGTTAATTTTGCCATGGATGTAGACGGAGGTAAATTGACAAGTATCATGCAATACAAATGAAACTAAATTATATACTATTAAAGTGCAGTTGCAAATGTAATAATGTCATAAACTAAAATAAGACTCTAAGCTTAAAGATTAAAATGTTCTTTTGACATTTCTAATTTTAGAAATTAATTACGTTAAGTAGGTTATGTTTGTATTTTGTATAGAAATGTCCGTTTTAATTATTTGTGAAATTGTAATTGAGGAACAATAATTATTATTTTTGTCATAAATTCAAGACTATAAATTGTAAAATATTCTGTAAAAAAGTTATGATACTTGTCGGTTTATTTATTTAAAATAATACCTAATAATATTAATCTCAGTTAATTATTAAAAAATAAAAATATTAAAAAGTTGTGTGTTTTATATTCCGTCCTCCCATTTACTAGACAAAGTATTTAGAAACGATCATTATCTCTTGCTTTTATGTATATAGTATGGTCACTTATCTAGTCAACCAGTTTCATAATGTGTTTGTAATTATTTAGAAATTTTGATATATTTTGTTAATATTTATTTTGACAGCCGCTCACTCACTATCCAAAAACTTTATGCTTTCAATTAAGCATTAGAACAAATAAATTAGTATAATACTAAGATAATTATTATATATAAAACCTTGATCTATTTTACAATTATATACACTTGAAACAAACGTATATTGAACGGAGCTCACCTTAACCAAAAAGTATTTAAAATTCATCCATTACAGATAAAAGAACAAACTGAGACTAAACTTTTGTTTTTTGGCACTTTGACAGATAAAGAGTCAAATTTAATAGTAGGCTAGTAAACAGTTAAATTATTACAAAACCTCTACTGCTATACTTATACATATGTATATTTGATAACAATGATTGTTTTAATTATATAGTTTATCTTCTAGTAGAATTTTAGTTTTTTAATTCGAAGGACACAATTATAAAATAAAATTTGTACTTTGAACATTTCTTTAAAAATTAAAATTATGTCTCCATTAAATCATTTTAGTCTGTATGTAATAAAATTTAAGAAAACACTCAACTCAATAAACCAGGATTTGAAAAAGAATGCAGACGGGATTTAAACAGTCCCCACAAAGCCTATAAGTGGATTGCACGAAGAATGTTGATTAAAAACACTTGGCGTTTAAAGGTTTTTTTAAGAGATAGCTCGCTGATACTTTACGTTTTTCATTATATAAACTGTTTACTACGGTATTATTAATTACTTTGTTATTATTGTTTAAAAAATAAAGTAATGTTAAGATTATAATTTGTAGAAGACTTATACAATATTATTCATGGAGGCCAACCTACTATGCGTGAAGTATTTTTCTATGTTGAAGGAAAATGTATTTTCAATACATATTGTATTAGTAGCAATGTGAGTCAAAATACTGTTTTTTATTATATTGTATCTATCGTTATTTGTTACAATAATAATTTGGCGCGTTTATTTTTCTAAACATCTGAACAAGGCCTTTGATTTTTCTTCTTTAAAATTATATTATTAGAAATATGCATAGGTCAATACACGTATCTCCTACTATTTAAAAAGTATAAATTATAAATTATATATATATATATATATATATATATATATATATATATATATATATATATATATATATAATTTCTGGTTCCAAGAAGCCTAGAGCTATGAATTTATTAACATGGTTTGGGGTAAGTCATTGGACGCATATTAAGAATTGGTTTTGAAAATTTTCCACTCCAAGGGTGTTTTTTACTCCTAAAGCATATCTCTAGATCCAAGAAGCCTAGTGCTATGAATTTAATAACATGATTTGGGGTAGGTCTGTGGACGCGTACTAAAAAAAGGGTTTTGAAAATGTTCTACTCCAAGAGTGATTTTAACCTCTAAAAAGCATATCTCTGGATCCAATAAGCCTAAAGATTTGAATTTATTAACATGGTTTGGTGTGGGTTTGTAGACATGTACTAAGAAAGGGTTTTGAAAATGATCCAAGGGTGTTTTTTACCCATAAAACTAATAGTATCATATCTTAGTTATTTTTGGGTCGATTTTGATAAAAAATGGTGTTGCTGTATTTGGGCATAACTTATTTCCATAGCATCACCATTAGGGTTGTGCTAAACAATTATTTTATAAAACTATCTTAACTATCCCCCGGTGAAATTGGGGCTATCAGTTAGTGTTTAATAAAAATATAGCGACCTTTTTCGGAATATTACTTTTCTCTTTTCTTTTCGTATGTCTTTAATTTGTTATGAAAATGATGTTCTTAATACTAGACTAGGTTCATCAAGAATTATCACAAATAAGTTAGGTGGGTTATATGTTTTATACATACCCGCGGATAAACAATAAGGTAAGTCAATATGCAGATAACAATATGCATAACCAATAACTTTGTTTACTTCCTTATTTATTTATTTCCTTATTCTATATCCATTCTGTACCTACCAATGCCCATAAGAAGTTAAGTACAAGCGTCTAAATGTTTTGTAAAGGATGGAATCAGTAATATTCATTTCTTCATTATTTGTTTGTTTTGCTTAAAAAAACTTTTTTCTCTGACTAATTTTCAATTCAGAGCATCGTTTTATGACATATGTAAGAGATTAGATTTAAAAAAAGTGGGGTTAAAATTCCAAAAATAATAAAAAATAACATAACATGAACACTTGTGACCCTCGAATACTTTAATAGCGTCAGGGCCTTAAAAGAACTTGGTTAAGTGAGACGTGATAAGTAAGATGAAAGTGTGGGGTCTAACGCAAGACTACATGAAAAAGGTGTAGATCCAGACAAGGTATTTCGGGATTTCCAAGCTCGTATTCACTATAAATGAACCCCCTGGTGGCTAGCATATTTTATGTGTTAAACTTGAAAAACTATATTTTAATGATTTCATATATTTTCATTTTAAAACAAATAATTAGGTCTATACAGATGGAAAAAAATCATCTGGGTGAAACTTTTATATAGGTCATTTTATGTATAACTATTTTGACTCGGTCCTGATCACATGCTTTTTCATCGTGGTACGTTTTTATTTTATAAGGTTAAGTTTTAAAACACAGATCCATATTTTTATTTCTCGGTATTCTTATAGTGGTTAATAATTTTTTCAATTTGAGTTCAAAATATCTCACAAGATATATAATATTTTTGTTACCCTTTAAAACATTTGTTTCAAATGATCTCTTCGAGTGTGTTCTAGAAACTTCCCGGAGCGACGGGATACTATTAATTTTTGACACCGGTAATTTCACTATCGTAGACGAGAATAACTATTAGTTTAACAGATCAAAGATAAAAAGCAATTTATTTATTTCCATTTTTTGCTCGAAATCGAATTAATGTACTCCATATTAAATTATTTATTTGACCAATAATTAATGAAATATATTCGGACATAAATGAGAGTGGAAGTTTGTGAGCAATTGTAAATAGACTTACTGTACTGGAAGCTGAGGGAAAAGAGAAAGTACATTAAGGGTACTTGAGTGTGTCTACTGTATCGAAAATTGGTGTATAAATATTGCATAAACTTTCTAATTTACAGTATATTTGGACACAGAATAATTTGCTGACTTCATGTTACATTTTGAAAAGTAATAAATTTTGGGTTTGAAAGTTAATGCTTATCTAATATATCATGGGTCATTTTAATGTTTATGCAACATGTCTGAACTGTCAGCTTTGAGAAATAAACAATGAACTATATATTTTCGTCCTGTTACACCCAAAATTTATCTTGGCTATCAATTTTTCGATATTTTAAAATTATTATTACACAATAGAGGCACATTTTTCTTGAATTACACAAGTGAATTTTTACTTTCTCTTGTACACGTAGAGAAAGTTATATAATGGTACAAAAAACCAAAACTAGTTATTAAGGTTCCTTGTTTTTTTGGAATGGCGTCTTTCTATATGTTTGTCTGTCAATTGTTGCCTATGCTGTGTTTATAGGTTAAACCCATTGACCAATTAAATAAAAAAGGGTGTATGGGCGTATTTTGGACAAATACCTTGACGGGTTTTAAATTTTTTTTATAACTGAAAATTTAAGCATTGCTGTCATAAGTAATTTTTTTTTTCTATTTTCTCTAAATCTGGTCAAACGATCAAATGTTGTTCAAGTGAGCCCTCAAACAAAACATATTGGTTGTCATCTCTCTCAGCTGGTTCGTAAGTTATCAGTTCTACTGAATTTCTTTCAAATTTTAGTGAAAATGAAAAGATTTAGTGACAAGTAAAGTATTTCACAGTTTAGGAATGATTTGCAAAAATCTAATTGAACCTTGTCTAATGCATGCACAAAGGAAATAAGTTTAATATATATATTAAACAGCGTCATTAGTTCATTTTAACTTTTTGATTGACAATTACCAAATTGACATTTTGATGAAGATTAGTTTTTTCTCGTTTTTATTTGGTGTTTGAGAAGAAAAGTTGTACAACTGATGCGTCATTTATTTAAAATAATACGAGATAAATGGTTAACGATTTCTAAACATACTCATATGTGTTAACTATATTTTTATATGGATTGTAAAATCATTATATTATTTCTGTTTGATTATTGGTGACTTGAACAGTTTAAAGAAATATTACACAATACTGGCAATGTTATTTAAAAATATCCTGGAATTTTGAGGAAAGAACCATATGTTACAGACAGAGTGTTTCGATTGGCGTAAATGTGATCAGTTCCAAACAGAAAGGAAATTGTTGTAATACTGACATTTTATCAACAAATATTTATTTGAAGAAAATTGTGTTCAATTACTAATACCTTAATATCTTTTGGTTGTCCCATTTGTTTAACGATGATCTCAGCCTCAAGAACAAAAAGGTGGCTGTATCCTCCTGAATAAACATCCATATATCTGTCTGTGTTCATAAGTCTATTTGTAATTAATTTTTTCGTAGATTACTAAATCGATTTCTACAAAACACAGCATCACGAAGTCTCATATACATTCGTTAAGAGGAAGAATTCTTTAACAATATCAAAATGGTTATCATTTAATCCATGATATACAACTCCATTTGGTAATTATTCAGTTGATTCAAAAATATTACAATATTGTAAAATTTAACACTGTTGAGTATTTTGATGTATTTTCATAATATAATATAAAGCAAAATGTTTAATTTACCACACTGATATTCAATAGGATGACTAAATTTGTTAATTTTGATATTTTAAAATTTATTTTATAGATTCTATTTCTACATGTTTTCATCTGAACTTGGATTATCTTTTAGTTTTGTTTAAAATTTACGGGAAGTGAGATAAAAATAGGGCTGTTGTCAAAAATTACATCTTACTTTCATCCATAACAATTGTATAAACTTTGTCCATACCCTAACACATACATTCGTCATATTAACAACTTAGAATACATTAGTCATTACATATAGTGATGATTTTTACAAAGCAAAACTAAAACAATAACAACATTGAAACTTTTACTGTATTACATATTTAAAAATAAGAAATAGCTTTGTTTTACATATTAAAAAAATGTATAAATTTAAATTTTGTAAGTCCTGTCATATTAGATAATAATTGCTATGTACTACTAAAAGTTCCATTCTGCTTGTATGGCAATTGTTAATATTTTCCAGTTATTGTAAAACTTTCAGGGGAAAAGGTCTTTCTTTCCATTTTATTGCATCCATTTACCAAACAACGAGTTGAATGTGTACAAAGAGTAGAAATTTTGAACATTAAACTTTTTACTCTCTGAACTTAACATTTACATAAAATTATTTTATGGATGATTTTGTACCTCTTGGGCCTATAAAAACTAATTGCTATTAAAAGTTGTACTTCAGTAACTAATATTGTTTAAAATGACAACTCTAAATACAAATTAGTAAGTTTTACATTAAAATGTCAAATTTATGAGTTAAATACCCTATATTATGTTTGGAGAATGTAGTATAATTCAAATGAATACAGTTTTCCTAGAAGCTGATTTTAAATAATTTAAAAATCGATTTAATTAGTTTTAAACATTGTCAGTCAACATCATTTTAAGGATACTAGAGGACCCGTGCTACTCCGCAGCATTGAAATTAATAATAAAAATAAATATAAAAATTACTTAACTTAATAATGGTGATATTATTCTAATCAAATTAAAATTACAAATCAAAATTACATCTGGCTTGCCAGATGTATACATTTTTATTACATTTATACAAAAATAAAAATAGTAATACCAAAAAATATTTAAAAATTAAATAAATAAAAATAAAACTAAACAATCATCTTTGGCCTTTGTTGCTGTTCTTCACAAACAGTACAACCATGGTAGAACGTTGATTTATAATTTTTTTAACTGGAGTAGGCAGTTTACGCCGTACAAAGGACGGGTAACCAGCTAGTACCTCAATAAAAAGCCAAAGATTCACTGAATAAAAATTCACATAATTTTTAATGGAAATATAGAACTATAATGGAAATCAAATTACAAAAAGTCAAATTTGTACTGTAAGGTTCATTCCTCGCCTTAAACCTGTCCGATTTCAATAATCAAAATTTCAAATGTAAAAGTTTATTTTTATGAATATTTTAAGACCAAAACATGTCAAATAACTTCAATAAAACTGGAGTTATGGATCATTTATTGAAGACGAATCCTTTAAAAATTAAACTCTGTGTTATTTGGAATCAAGCAGTTCGCATAAAGTTCATCCTACCAAAATAAACAATAGCTAGACTGAAAGCTTGCTATTCACTGATTGTTCTCATACCAAAACATATATAGTAACATAAATTATGCTGGAGCCATTGATCTTTATTTAAAGAAAACCCTTGGATAAATTAAACTTGGTTGGTTGTACACAATGCGTTCGCTTAAAACTCGTCCAATTTCAATAATCAATGACTTAAATTAAAGCCGGCATTTCACTGAAGGTTGTTGGAGTAAAATATATAGCATAATTTAATAAGAATTTTTGGTATGAATATTTAGTTTGGAAAAAAGAACATTTATGTTAGTTTGAAGATCATAAACTACCTAAAACCTGTTCGATTTAAATTATCAATAGCTCAAATGAAAGCCTGTAATTTAGTGAGTGTTTTAAGACCGAAAACATATCAAATAACTTCAATAAAACTGGAGTTATTAATCAATAATTGATGGCAACTCCTAAAAAAAATTGTGTTTTGTTTGGAGGTCTACCGTTGGCTTCATATTCATCATAACTACATAAACTATGGCTCAAATGAAAGTCTGTAATTCACTAATTGTTCTCATACTAAAACATCTGTAATAACATAAATAATACTGGATCTATGTTAATTAAGGATCTGATATCAATTGTTAATTAAGGACAAATTTTGGTAAAATTTAAATTTAAGTTGGTTGTCCGCCTTGGGTTCGCTTGAAACTCATCCAATCTCTTTAATTAATGGCTTAAATGAAAGCTAGTACTCCAATGAAGGTTCTTAGACAAAGAAATTTGCGGGTAACATATTTTAAACTGGAGATATGGATTTTTAAATAAAGTCGAATTTAAGAAAAAATCTAATTTATGTTGTTTGGAGGTCCATAATTAGCCTAAAACTCAAAAGATTTGAATGATCTCTATCTCATATGATAGCCTGTAATTCAATGAGTATTTCAAGACCAAAATTAACTATGTACCTGTAATAAATCCGGAGATATATGAAAAACAATCATAAGCCAATGCTGCAAATTTGAAACTCCCATAAGAAATGCATAGGGAGGAATTTTCGTTTGAGTATAAGTCGAGATATGCGGTAGATAAATGAATGCGGATGCTTGATGGCAAATCTAGGCGTGCATTCCTTTAATTTAAGACCTCAATTATGAAAATCGGTCGGGTAGAAAAGCCAAACGGACTCGGAAAAGAAAAACCGATTGAAACCCGCATAAGAAGTGCATGGGGAGGAATTATTGTTTGAGTATAAGTCGAATTATACGGTAGATAAATGAATGCGGATGTTTGATGGCAAATATAGGCGAGCATACCTTTAATTTAAGACCTCAATTATGAAAGTTGGTCGGGTAGAAGAGCCGAACGGACTCGGAAAAGAAAAACCGATATTTTTTAATATGTAAGATTATTTTTATACAGACGTCTTTTACAATTGAATAAAAACAATATATAAATGTAGTTCTAAAATATAGATGTTTTCAAAGTAAGAAGGAACTGAAATAAAAAGGAACAATTCTCAGTAAAACAGAGACGACTTTATCAAGGACAGCTTTGTCCCAAACATGCAACTGCTTCCAATAGTCCGACAACAAAGGGAATTGATGCAAAGGGAGGCTTTAAGCAAACGTTCCACTACACTATTATGTATAATTTGCATACCTTCGGCATATTAGGCTTTCTATTGACTGAAACATCTGCGTTAATTGTACATTTAATATGTTTTTACATGAACATCTAATGAGGAAACGTACATTACTGTACATTAACAAAACACTAAACCTAATCTAAGCTAACCTCACCTACCCTAACATAACCTAGCCTAACAAACCTAACCTAACCCAACCTAACCTAACAAAACAATACATAGAATAAACGAAATACTATTCTTAAGTGAAATAGCAATGATATAAATACTGCTTAACTCGGAAGATTGTAAAGTATAAATAGCAACATTTGTACCTAGGATTATTTTTAACTTGTTCATTAAGAATTTACAAATTTGTGAGAAAAACATATATTAGGAAACTATACCAATTATTTCAGGTATCCATTTTGACTCTCAATTGTGCATAATATAAAATAGTATACATAGTAAAAGGAAAACCAATACAAATTATTACAAGGTCAAAGATAAATCCGTTTTGATAGTCTCTGAATGTTAAACAAAATTTAGTTTTGGTAATATCTGTCCAGTTGATAATGACCTTCAGAGTGAAACACTTCGAATGATTTAAATACAGCATTTGATAAGTTTTAACTTATGTAACAAATAAGTAGACTATATGTACCTGAGCGTCCGAAATAAGATTTCTATTACCTGTTAATAAAAGCAAGCAGAAAATATCAAAATTCTTTAAATCGGCTCAACACCCAAAAATCCAAACATACCCATGAATTAATCTTTAATGATATCTCACACAAAATTGTCAGTCGGCCTAAATATATACTAGAAGAAAGTTCTTACATTTTAAAAACTGACACAAGCTATTTAAGTTGAATATAAAATATAAACGGCAATTGGTGAAACCAGTGTACATTCTATACCAGCGTTAATGTTTCACTTTAACTAATAATCCATAAGATCTTATAAGGAACTGTCACAGATAGAGTTACCGAAAGTTTCGTTTACTTAAAATTTGATGATGTGTGGAGACAGCGAGGAAGTATTGGTAACTTTATTTCTTTATTTGTACTAATTATTGACTCGTGCTAGTATAATAACCAAAACTTTTCTACACTGTTTTAAATCTACAAGATCGTGTTTCAAGTTGTAATATAAATCTTATCTAATCACAACTTGTGTAATTAATTTTTACTCTAAAATTACTCTATTTTTATTGACATGCAATTCAACCTTGAATAGTGAATAGAATTATTAAAGTATATTTTTCATATATAGAGTTTGAAAAAAAAACTCTGTCTATGAAAAAAAAAAAAAAAAACTTTATGTTTTGGCTTAGACAGGCAGACATGTCCAATTTTATTATTCAAACATTTCAACTGCTCTTTATTAATTTAAAGAAGTATTAAAGCCAAGGGGACGATGTCAGCTAATATATTCAGATTCAATTTGCAGTACCACAAATCCATTACCGTTTGATGCTTAGGTTTCTGCAGAAATTGAAACAAGTGGCTTAATAAGGTAACATCAAGATGACGGTAATTCCAAGGCAGCTTTACTAAATGTATTTCCATACAGGGACAAAATTCTTTTTAGTTAAATAATAAAGTTCTATGCTTTGACAACATTATATACGCAATTAATTGACGTTACATTGGTTTAAATGAAATTTATAATTTTTAAAAATCTTTTATAATTTTAACGTTCCATAAATGAACTAACTATATAACAGAATATATTTAAGATATCGGTGTAACTTAATATTAAAATAATTAAAATCTAATAATAACAAGCACCATATTTCAAATAATATTTTAATAAAGCAGCAAAACTATTTCTCGAGTTACGTATTTTTTGCACGATTCATAAGTTTGAAAATATCACAATAAAGCAAATTTTTATTCATTTATTAATATATATATATTTTTTTTTGAAATTTAGGTCTATATTATTATCAATATTATAGGTATGCTGTAACAAATTGAACACGAGGAAGTTTCATATAATCATATGTTAGTTTGAAGCGGCAATATATTTAAAATTGTATATTATTTATTGTTATAACAACCAATACTTATTTCATTTCTTAGAAAAAATATGAACGATTGAAAATAACAATAATTTAATTTTTATAATTTATTTTAAGCATTTGTAAAAGTAATTATTATTATTATTATTATTATGTGGAGACGATTTTACGGACGAAGAAACAGAACGGTCTGGTCGACGACCAAAACAAGTGAAGCAACAGCAGCATTAGCAGAACAGAGCAAACGCAAATCTGGCGAAGAACAGCCACTTTGAGTAATGCTAACACGGGTCCAGGATGGAAATCTCAACGAGGTTTAGATAAAAGAGGAAGGGTTTTAGTGGGTCGTACAGGTGGTACAGCCCCACACACCAGTCGGTCTCGGTGGGCCACTGATGGTGCGGATGTGCATTTCCCCCCTCTTCGGAAAAAAAAGGAAAAAAAAGAATTATTATATATATATATATATATAAGTTTTTAATAGAGCTATAGTAAAAACAGTTGTATTTAATAAAAAATAGATTTGTACTTGTTATAACATGAAAACATAGACTACCTCCAACTACTGACAGATCTGACAGATTCTCATTTAAACTATGAAATTGTATCCTTTAATTTCGTGCAATAATCGTACATCGTGTGTGCTCCGTTTGATGTTATGTAACAAGTTGGTCGATTGCGGTCCTTTGAAGTTTCTCATATCCTGCAAATTGGTCCTCCGCACACAACACTCGACAAACCAGTCAAACATCATCCGAGTGTATTCAACTGTTTTTATATTTATTTTCACCAGTATAAAAACTGAGTTGAAAAAATATTGCTATGGACGCTTTATAACAGAACGTTGAAACAATATTTTATGTCACCTTAAAATATTTATGAATAAAATACGTAAACATTACTCAAACTTTCTTCTCGTTCAAACCACACGCACAAAAAACAAATAAAACCATTCGTCTAAAATATGTCAATGGAATCCGACATTAGCAAGGCTTAACTTTCATTGATTGTGTTTAAAAACGTCCTTAGCGTAAATCCTATTTGATTAAAATCGATATTTTAATGACGGCGGTTAAGGTTAATATTGTTTTAATTGTTCCTGAATAATTCAATATTATTTAACTTGTCATTTTGTACATTCTTTTGAGTCTTTAGTCTTCACATTGCACTAAAACTTTTACTAACTCGGCATATCTTATTTTAAGTATTTATATCTTTAATAAAACCTTTCTTAAATCTTTTTTGAAGATACGTAGAACAATTCGTTTTGTTTAGATCCATAGAGTTTGATCAAAATTTGATCTAATTTGTTCAACTTGAGAAAATTATAATTTTCTATTTTCCTTATAACCAGCCACCCCTAGTTTTGAGTTAACGAAAAATTTAAGAAAATAAGGTCCCAAGGTATGGCCGAAATATGCCCAGATAACAAATTTGATTAAAACAGGAACACACGTTTGGGCTGTAAAGCTATGCAATGCCAGAGAGATATCATTCCAAAAACCACTTTTTATATTTTCAGTCAACCTCCAATGGAAAATATCAGCAAAAATCGACATAAATTTGTTTCCCCATTTCATAACATTCTCTATGCAAGAAAGAAAAATTTAGAAATATTTTACTTTTCATTAGATTTTAACGTTGAAAATTTAAATTGAAACGATAATGAAGTTTAATTTATTTTAATGGATTATTTCAAATTTTGTCATTAAAAATTGCTCATTAATAATAATGGACTAATCTCGAGGGAACCTAGCTGGAGCTACATCTCTTTCATCTTCCCTAACAGTTCTAACACTTGCTAGTATCCAACCCTGACGCTGTTTGAGTATTCTAGGGCCAGAGTTTTGTTTCTTTCCCGAGAACTAAGATGTTTTTTGACATAAAAAAAAAAAATTAAAAAATGCAGACATTGATGGTAGAACGTAAATTTAAAGGATGTGGCAGTAGTAAATTGTAATCTTAAGCAAAAAATATTCATAACTGTAAAATTGTAGTTTTAATATAATGAATAAACCGTTATTTGGTTAGAACTAACCTAATGTATGCTCGAGACAATGAAGCTGTAGTTGTATTGATCTGATACAAAGTCAAGTTCATATTCCAAGAGGGAAATCAATACAAATATTTGAGTCAACCTCAGCTGGTTTGGCCACGGGAAACAAGAATTAGACCACGTTGTTTTTTTGTGTTTTTTTTTTATTATTATTTTTTTTACACGCAAAACTAGTAATTAGCGTCATAAATCAGTCATAACATTATTATATACAAAGGCAAACAACAAGACCACCCAGGTCGACCAAATATCAGTGATATTTTTTTCATATATGTTGCAACATAATAAAATAAAATATACTTTTACATATTTATAATTACTGAAAAAAGTTTCTAGTTTAATTTTTGTTTCATTATATAAATGTATAATATATATTAACAACGATTGGAGTGTAAAAACATAAAATACCAGTTCATACCAATATACTCAAACCCAAACACTTAAATACAACACTTAAGCTGTTTATTAATGTTAATTCCAGACAAACAAGTAATAGAGTTAACTTGTGAGAAGGAACAAAATATCTTTTAACTATCAGACAGTTTCAACTACAATGTCACCATCCTCAGTAATACATTACTATAACAATCAAATTATAACTCTTAAATCAATATAACATTAAATGTATTGCATGTAACCGAATGACACCATCTTCGATGATACATGAACTATAAATTATTAAATTTTAATTGATTGTTGTTAGATTAGTAATGTATTACTGAGGATGACAATATTTTAGTAACGTGGTTGCTAATTAGTCATTGTTTTGTGGGAAATTATGTTCAGTTATTATTTTTAGAAAACAAGTTATATATTGAATAGGATAATCACTTTTGAATTTATCGTGAAGATTAAAAAATAAATAAATTTTTCGCCATACTGCTTCAAAAACAGCTGTTTTAAATATATGCATTTGAGATGTTAAATTTGTTATTTTTAGTCCTAGGACCTAAAAACATCAGCTGAGTTGGAGGTCATCAGCTGCTACTTCGTTTATACGAATAAATTAACGATTTTAAAGCATCTATAAAAACAACTGGTATTCTCGATTGTAAATAACCGTTAAAACAGCTGTTACCATCGATTTGAAGGTAAACAAGTTATAACATTTTAGTTTATATGAAGTTATTTTCTTATATTATTTGCAGTATAACGAAAAATATAGTTCATCACTTGGACCAAAAGAAGCTTTTTGATCCTCGCTCATTTTCCGGCCTAGGCTCCGCCTCGGCCATTAAACTTGAGGTTGTATTGATGAAAAGCTTCACTTTTAGTCCTAGTGATTAAATATGCTATCATTAATTAAGAATTTGAAAGTATGCCAGATAAAGTTTTGAGGTAAAATGGTTATAAGGAAATAACTTTTTAAATTATTACTTAACGTGTCAAAAACAATTTTAATGATTTCGATAAAGTTCGAAAAAACCAACACTGACATAGCATAATTCAAGTTTTTGAAACGATGGTCCCGGAGTAATATTACAAAATAATTCTTACGTGTTCATTATTTCTGGTTGTGTCACCAAATTCAGTTCTTTATGTGTATGTGTTTTGATATATGTATTTATATTTTGCTTGTCTATAAATGTTCTTGAGACAACTTCATGTTAAAAAAGAAAAACAATTGTATTTCTATTTGAAAGCAACATATTATTATTTAACAATAAAAATTGATATGGACGTTTTAATAGTTTTGTATTATTTTATAATTGTTAAAGAAAATAATAATATACATAAATGTTCAACACTGCAACCGTGCGACTGGCAACCTTACGTTTATTCTTAACACCAAGTGAAGCTCCATGTATGCTTGCGTATCTGGGTGTCTATAAATCTAAGCTCCGCATGCGATACGCCCACGGTTCACAATTAGAATACCCACACATAAATCAAGTTAATCGTCTATACGGATGTTCCCAGATAAGACTTGCGTTCTGCCCACTGCCCATTATACACACACATACACATAAATAACAGCTCTCTTCACATTAAGTTAAGCACTCAATACAACCAAAAACGTAAACACAAATTTAAAGCTATAACGTCTTGGACCATAAATGTGTTGAAGAGTTTGGTTCTAACTTATTTATTGTGTTGTAATAATGTTATTTTATATTCGTCGCATTACCAACGGACTTTAAATTGATCGTTCTTCGTACATTTTACGTACTCTTCTAACATTAGTAATGTTGTAATTTTGAAATTATGATCTACAATATATTTCTTAAACCGAAAAGAATTTTAAACTATTGAGATAACAAAACTAAATATTTTTACATATGTGTTTGTAAATTATATATTTTACGTCTTTATTCATTTAATGTGTAAAGCTGTGGTCATTTGAAATTGTGCGTTTAACGAAGATTGTTTTTTTCAAAGAGAGGTAATTGCACAGTCTTCTGGCATATATACCAAACTGATAGCATTGACGTTATATTTTCACTATAGATTATTTTGTATAGGCTACGTGAACCACAAACATTTAAGCCGGTAAGCTTAATCTTGATTAAATCTGCGCGTATATTATACTATGTCTCTAGGTACTCGGAATGGATGAGTGAGAATGATTGTGCAACCTTTTATTTTATATTTCGTTGACAAAACTAGGAGCTGAAATATTCTAAAAGTGTTTATTTTAATTTATTATCTATCGTCTATTTTTATTATGTTAATCTTTTGGAATCTTTTTATAAATATTTTACTCCGTATATATATGTAGAATAAAATATTTGTATAAAGTGATACATTCATTATAAAGGAGAGAAATATTTTGACGTTCTTCAGGAATACACTTTCTATCTATCTCTCCTCAAACACACATATGCACAAGCACGAGCGCGTTAGTAAGAGCCTCTTACAGATAACTAGTAAACGTACTGGATAACACATTTCCCCCACAAAATCTAAAAGGTTGTATTCTTTTAGGATTTCAATTGTTGTTCAAATATTTATTGCAATTTCAAAATAAAATAAAACCAAATGAGTGATAATATTGACTTAAATAGTCGCAGTCTTGAAACACAAATAAGCAACACGTGGAAAACAACCCAATCACTTTTAGGTTCTACATTTCATTATCGGGGAAAATCACAATATTTCTATTTGGGGAGATGTTTCAGTTAAGGTGGATTATTTATTACAAATTGTGATTTATGAGTAACCTGTTAATAACTCGTCATTAAACTATAAATTTCTATATATCTGTTTTTGATCATCCTTCAACAACAGTGGCGGCAATAAATAACTTGTAATGGTTGGTAGGAGGGCTGCTGACGTCATTTCCGGACTTGTAGGACGATTACTCATGATGCGACTGCTGACTTGCACGTGCTGATGAATAGAACGAAATGGCGTGGAAACATCACAGCAAATTTAACTGAATTTGGCCGGCCAAGACTTTCTGGCTGGGAGGTAGAAGGGGTGGCTTAGGGGAGAGAGGGAGCAAATAACAGTAATCCTAACCTTACTATCGTGTTGCGCTTCAGTGGACCTCGAATTTATTAGGTTAGGTGGAATGTAACAAGTTAATTTGTCAAAGAACCAACTTCTGACATGAACTGAAAGTTTTGTGTAAATTGGGATGTCTAAAGTTTACCATATGGTTTAGTTATTGATTAAAGCATTCCTACCTTGTAAGTGAAATTATATCCGAGTCATATTGCCTACAACTTTATAAAGAAAAAACCTCTGTAATCATTAAAAACGACTCAAGCAATAATAGCACAAACGAATGCTCATACCGTAGTTCGAAATAGTTTCATTAAATGCATCACGCAATTCTTTATTTGTTCAAGTTACATTCTGAGATGACTTTGATGTATGCTATATTGTTAAATTTAACGTGCAATAGACTAGTAATGTAATACCAATAGTAATTAAATAATGATAATAATAATTATTATTATTTATATTTAATAGTCGTCATAATTACAAAAGCAAATAAACTATTTAAAAACTTACATTAACTTTCTCACATCTTCATTCACAAAACCAAACAATAAGTAGGCCTACTCACTACAAAATCGTTAACAATGCCGATATGAAAATTAATAGTTAAATCATGGAAATGAACGATGGACACCATATTAAAAAGAACTTTTCTTAAGATAGGTCCAAACAATATCGATAGAATAAAATGTGATGTTTAACACGCACAAAATAAATAAATAAATATAATAGTAATTTTAAAAATTAAAAATTTATTCGTTTGAGCAAAGGATTCTTTTAAATTTACTCGCTAAATGTAATTTTCTTTATCTAAAGCTTAGCACATTATTCTAGGTTTTAAATCATCATGTATCAACAACAGTGATAGACAACTTAAACCGATTATGCTACAATAACAACTTCAAGAAGGAGTACAAAGTTCATTTTAACTTTTTTACCTATGATCCCAACCGAAAGAATTTCTTCTACTTACAAAAATATAAAATGTATATTAGGCCAAGATAGGTAAACTCATGAAAGTTACATCTAAACCATGACATGAGGTGAAAACAGCTGTTTGGGCTTTCTTCAATATTTTCAGATAAACTGATCAAGATCTCTATGAAAACCGAAGAAAACTACAGGTATTGTTCTTATGTAGTAATTTAATTTAAAAAATAATTTTCCAATGTTTATGTTGTTTGATTTATTTAGTGATACATTATAATAAAGTAAGAATTTAATGTCATGAAAATATGGTAAAAAAAGATAATAGTGGAAATATATTTAAATCACAATTCCTGTAGATAGTTGATTTGAATATATATCCACGTCATCGATGTTGAATGATTTTAGCTTATATTGATTCATGTTTCTTGTGTAATTCCCTGCTCTAATTTAAGGATGTATCTTGTAGAAACCACTGCCGTCGCCAACCTCAGGCAGATTAATAAATGCCAATAAGTGCAGATTCAATGTAACATTTCCTGGCTCCATTCACCGATCACAACTCTTTTAAATTTCCGGCAAAACAAAACAACAACATTTAACTCAGCTTGTTAACTTAACAGAAAAATATTAACATATTCTGACTACATATTTAATTTTAAATTAGCCAAGTGTAATAATGATATTTAGAAATACTAATGAAAATAAATCTTAAAAAAGTTCCTAAAGAGAAAACCAAATTCATATTGTATAGGTCTTTCCAAACAAAATTCAAAAGTGATAATTAAATTTTAAAATTTTAAAGACCATAATGCGCCAAGAAAGAATATTTTGCTGAAATATGATATATAAATATATTTTTTAAAATTTTGATGAGTACTTACTTTGTTCAATATTCATAGCTAATATATTAAATGTCCATACATTTTTCAAATTTGTATAGTCTGATCTAAGTTATTGAAATAAAAACTAAGACGAGGTTATTTTAATATATTGAAAAAAAAAATAAAACCCTTCCTCATCACCTAAAATATTAGTGTATCGATATAGAATGAGGTGTGGAGAAAACTCAATTCAGTGGTCATCTTCTTATTAAAAACATTGTCAAGGTATTGTCCAGAATCAGTATTGAAAGTAGCATACTTTGGGTCCATTCACATCCCAACTTTGTTATGGAATTGTTCTATATTGAAACTCCGCAAAAGGCTGATGACTATGAGAATATTTCGTTTGCAAAAGCAAGCTATTAGAAACATAACTCGTTTGGGTCATTGTGATTCTGCAAAGGTGCACCCTACTCTTTATTTAAATTACAAATGTAAGATTGTTCCTAGTAGTAATGTACATACGCATAAAAGTCAAAATAAATGTGTTTTTTGAGGACAAAAGTACTGATTATCTTTAAATAAGAAGGCTCCCTCTGATGCTGGTGTCGTTTTAATGAACAAATTCCCTAAGAAGAAACGAAATCTCAGAGGTCAGTACGTTGAGGGACAGTTTCAGGGCTATGGTTTTTACTGAAACAAAGGGTTTTTTGTAGCCACACTATAATCTCAAAACACCTAATTTTGCTTTATATTTTGCAACTTTTAAGTTGAGTTTTAATAATGTTGGAGTTAATAAATAAATATAGATAATTTAATTTATTTGGTTGGAAAATTTTTGTTCCACATTATATATATATATATATATATATATATATATATATATATATATATAATTGTGAATGATTTTGTACGTCTGTTTATAATATGTTAATTATTGATTTGTCGTTATTGATTTTGTTCTAACTACTTATTGATGTATATGTATTGGTGGATGACTAGTTCTATACCACTGTATTTGGTCTTACAGAACATTAAAATCTAATCTATCTAACTACCAAAAAGTAACGATTGTGGAAAAGATAGAATGTTTATTGATAACTTTTGAAAGTCATAATTAAATGAAAACACTCACAATGAACACATCTTGCGTCTTGTAAGAAGCTTTCATACAAAAAAGGAATACAGGAAATAAAACTATGCATCTATGGAAAAAAACATATTTTTGCTTCGTTATTCTTAAAAACGTTACCCTTTGATTTTGAAGAAGAAAGCTGTATCTAGATAGATGCTTTATTGTAAAATCTGCTATGCTTCTGACCTTTTAGCTGTATGTATGCCGCATGACGGTTCTCAGCAACTGATGACCCCCAAAAGAGCTTCATTTTATTTATAATGACAACCGCTTAAATACATTTTTTACTTACGTCTGTAGTTACCGCTAATATACCATTTAATGTAGTTTTATAATTTGCATTCAGTCTTGTCACGATTACACATCTAATATTGAATCTACTATGACGCAACAACCAATGAAGAGCCTAGGCGGTTTTTCATTTGGGTAATGTGTGGTTAGCATAACGAAATTCCTGTCGCCTTGATTTAGCTTTCACGTTCAGAGTTCGTTACTAGTTGTAACTTACAAATTGGATCAACTCCGTACAGCTTGAGCCCACACAGGTATAGAACCCGGAACTCCTACTCACGTCGTGAGTGCTAATCACTACACCAGCCAGGGGTTCCATCTAACATAACAACACACAAATATTAAAATAAGTGGTAAATAAGTAGTAGTTTAAATTTTAGTCCTGTTACTAATGTTCCGTAATAAAATATCTCTTTATCACATGGATAATGAATCTCTGTGGCCATTTCATTGAATATCCAAGGAATTAGTCCTAAGAGACTTAAAACTGCGCTTATTCATACTGTCTTTCATTTTAAGCACAAAGAAGTATTAAAACCTACATTCAAATATGTAAATATATATATATATATATATATATATATATATTTGCATTATTTAATTTTGAAAAAAAATCATTATTCTAAATTTGGCTATGGAACTTTTGCAAGCTAAATTAAAACAATAATCATAGTTTTAAGTTTGAAACAAAATAAATATATACTTTTTAAACAAGAAAGATTTTATTTTTAAACTAACCTTCACTTTCAAATAAAAATGAACTATTGAAACAAATGAAATAATTCTGTTCCATTTTTTTAAATTTACATCAGAAATTATTCTATTTATTTATCGAACTTTCAGTTCCTAAATATATTGAACAAATAAAATGTTTCTCATTGTTTGAAATAGTTAAATAAAAAAAGCAAACCCATTCTGAACAATGTAGAATAATATATGACATGTAAATTCTGAAATGCCATTATGCAAATTCATCCAACTTGGGATAGCTCTGGACAGGCGGCTTTGGGGGAGAGGGGGAGACTGTTGATGCAAACCGCAACTCATTAATATTGATGTTTACGGGGTTGTGATAAGTGTTATCAGTATGGACTCAGCTGCCAAGGATGCGACCCTTTTGCCGACCAGTTAGGGGTAGTATTACTGTCCAGGGGTTATGGTTATATATAACATTATTTAGTTCTGTGAAATAACTACAGGCAATGCTTATTCCTACTGAACATGTTCGAAAATAAATTATGGATAAATTAAAATACAATATTATTGGATAAATTTAAATGGTAAAATAGGGTAGGAATTAAAAGGTTAATAATCATTAACTATATTATAATCCTTAAATCAGAATAAAATAGGTTGTAATTAAATAATATAGAAAATAAAATTATATACTGATAAATGCGTAGATTTCTTACAGACATCAGGCAAATATACTGAAACAGATGCTGCATAAAGAGAAAATAACATGTGAAGAAGAAGACATTGTTAGTCATCAGGAAAACATACAAGACCGAGAAAGTTATCATACATAGATATGGAGGCGTTCTCTCTACCATCACAAGGTAGACAGAAGTACTAAGAGACCGACAAAGCGGGTCAGATGTAACAGATAAACAAGAGGACACATTCAGATAGACATCATTTAGCCATAGAAAAAAGTCATAAATTTGATCAGTAATGTATGCATATCCTATGTATACTGTATACAATGTATGCTTATCTTATGTATACTGTATACTATGCATTCATATCCTATGTATACTGTATACTATGTATGCATATCCTATGTATACTGTAAACTATGTATGCATATCCTATGTATACTGTAAATTATGTATGCTTATCCTATGTATACTGTAAACTATGTATGCATATCCTATGTATACTGTATACTATGCATGCATGTCCTATGTATACAGTAAACTATGTATGCATATCCTATGTATACTGTATACTATGTATGCATATCCTATGTATACTGTATACTATATGAATGCATATCCTATGTATACTGTATACTTTGCATGCATATCCTATGTATACTGTATACTATGTATGCATATCCTATGTATACTGTATACTATGTATGCATATCCTATGTATACTGTATACTATGTATGCATATCCTATGTATACCGTATACTATGAATGCATATCCTATGTATACTGTATACTATGCATGCTTATCCTATGTATATTGTATACCATGTATGCTTATCCTATGTATACTGTAAACTATTTGTGCCTATCTTATGTATTTAGTATTCATGGGAAATAGCGTATTCATTTAGACATACATTTTAAATTTTCTTCAAAATGTCGAAATTATTGTATCAAATTTGAAAGTCTATTGTTTATTTTAACATTTTTTAATTTAACTCATGAACTATTTAAAAATAATGTTTTAAATGTTTGTACATTTCGGACAATATTACCTTTTCTATAGTCTACGCTAAAATTTTATCCTCACAATGAGTTATGGTTTTCATAAAATATATTGTCTCATTTTTATTATTTTGGTCGATAACGTTTGACTGGAACGTTTCGGAGAATTACTGACAAATGCTTTAAATTTTGTTTAAGAGAGTATTAGATTGTAACTAGTGCGATAGACGTTCGAGCCCAGTTATTTAATTGGAATTATTACTCACTAAGTTTTATATTATATTACTCCTAAAGTAAGTTTCCTTCAGATAAACACACTAAAGTTGTTCGGCTTCAAAAATGATATTTTTTAATATTTTATCCACAGTTAGACCAACTACAGTTTTCTCTATTTAAGTAGCAAGTAATTTTTAATATATTAAACTGAAAACATTATTAATAATACCAAGAAAGACGTTTTTGATTGAAATAATTATTTGATTCTAATTATTGTATGAAAGATTATATCCTTTTAATTGTTCAGTTCTATAATAGAAAGATAACTTATTACATAAGTTTTTGCAACTCACAAACATTTAAAATTATTATAATTTAATCAATCGAAAGCTTTAATAACAGACGATTGGTAATTTATTTTAGTTAAAACAAGTAGATAAGTAGAATCTATGATGAACATTTTATTTCTTAAAAAAAAAAAAAAACTTATAAAATACATTTTCCAGTTGATAAGAAAGCAAGTTTTAAAGTGAAAGAATTCAGTTTTTTTTTTTTTAATTATTCGACGTTACCATAATTATTAAAACACTACGAAATAAACTTTAAAGTTCAACGAATCCCATTTTAAAAGTTTTTAAACGTTAAAAGAAAAGTGGATTAAAACTTTACTTTTATACTTTTAGGCTTAGGGAATTTTAATGCCTTACGAAAGTAGCGGCTTGTTTTCTGTGGAGTTTATTTTTCACCATTTTAAAACCATTGAAGGAGTTTTGTTCTGTTATGTGCTAAACTAAGATGGGTTATTGTTCTATATATGACTTTAGTCAATTAAATGGAAGCGAGAGAGAGAGAGAGAGAGATAGAGAGAGAGAGAGAGAGAGAGAGAGAGAGAGAGAGAGAGAGAGAGAGAGAGAGAGAGAGAGAGAGAGAGAGAGAGAGAGAGAGAGAGAGAGAGAGAGAGAGAGAGAGAGAGAGAGAGAGAGAGAGAGAGAGAGAGAGAGAGAGAGAGAGAGAGAGAGAGAGAGAGAGAGAGAGAGGGGGGGGGAGAGGGGGGAGAGGGGGGGAGAGTACAAATTACAACGGCTGACTAATTCGAATTTAACAAGAACTGTAATTCAAGTAGTGATTCTACAGTTCTGTCAGAATCAGATAGATTCAAAGAGAAGTTGTTAATAATTGATGTACATCTCTCCGAGTAGTTCAGTAATTTTCAAAAAAGATCAAAAAATCATACACCTGGAACTCTTCGTTTGTATGTCTATTCTTGTAGTTTAAAAATTCTATTTTATGGTAATAAATTATATTTCAAAAATTTACATATCAGCGTTATTGATGGTTTTTAGCAAAACGTTATTGAACACTGTTATCATTAAAATAAATTTTCAAGAGATTAAATGTCTATATTATTTCTTTATAATGATCTCATATAGACATCGTTAGTTTGATTCAGAGTGAAGTCATATATGCACTGGGTTACTGTGATATTATATATAGATTAATAATATGAACAATCCATCATTATCTGATAAGTTTAAAACCTTACCCAAACCGAAACTAAAGCCTTGTTACAAAAGTACGGTCTCACAACTTAAAAGTGAATAGAATCTTAGTTACAAAATATTCTGCAGAGAAGAATTTGTTTTCGTCTGAAACTCATTTCACATGTTGTACCTTATTAATTGTAACATAATCAGGTGAAGTTATTTTATTTTAATTTATATTTTATAAAACACGTTTAGGTGTGTACTTGTTCTCATTCTATCAATAGGTCCATATTTATTTCTTTACTTTAGATCAGCTGTAAGTTAACAGTTAATTAACGCTGTTTGTAAATTATAAGCGTTATTAATTTAATCAAAAAAATTATTTAAATATTAAATTGATATCAGTGCAATAGTTTAAATATTTTTTAATAAGATTCTATAAACATAAAATCCTTTGATAACTTGATCTTCATATATTAAACTATTTAGAGAAAACAAAACATAATATTATTCTGTCATCTACAGTGGGTGCTGAATAGTTTAATCATTTTTCAGGTTTTAAATGGTAATAGTAAAAAATATCATATTACAAAAAATAATCTGTTTTTGAATAGATTTCATTAAAAATGGGAAATTTAAGCTATCAGTATTTTTTATTATCTAAATTATGTAAATAAATAAATGTTTATGGTTTCGTGGTTTTGTGCGTGTGTGTGAGAGACAGAGACAGAGGGAGAGAGAGAGAGAGAGAGAGAGAGAGAGAGAGAGAGAGAGAGAGAGAGAGAGAGAGAGAGAGAGAATATCTGTATTAAATGATTCTGTTTGCAGGTGTAAATTACTATTTTAAAAATATTCTGTGGAATTCTTCTACAATCTAATACTTGTTATAAATGTAGTCCTGAAATTTCACGCAAACGACCTAATAGTTAGATATAATTAAAGATATATTAATTAGAAGAGATTACTACGAAGCTATATAGAAGCTTAACAAGTGGTAATCCTCTAGTACGACCCTCGCTAGATGGCCTCATGAATATGCAACAGTCGACTTGACAAACAACGGCAAAACTTTGTCGAGATATTAAGCGTTAAAAAGATTAAATACAAGACGCCATGTAGAAAAGGTATTGTTCGTTTTTTTAAGCTCTATGTACTTTGCATGTGTTTTATTTTTTGAAACTATATCGTTTTAATAATTTACGTGATGTATAAAAAAATAATTGTAAATATATATTCTGTATCATAAAAAGTAAAGACAAATATATTATATCATAGTGTAACTTAGCTTCTACACATTTTAATTAACGTAATAACTTTACTTAAATACAAAACTCGTTTATAGAACATTCAACATAAACCTATGTTAAGCAATTAATTGTTAAAGCTTGTTTAAATTAAGCATACATTTGTAAATTATTTTCAACTTTTTAAGTGATTACAAGCTTCTATTAAATCACATTTTCTGTAAAATATTGAGTTATATTATTTAATTAATAATTTTCTACATCATAATGGAATGTGTTTGGTGTAACTTTTCGAATAATAACATATAATAATTAAATAAAACCTTAGGTTTGAATAATAGTACAATACGACTTGTCGATATCAACAATCGTTTTCAAACATTGAAAAAAGACAACACATTTATTAATTTTTCTTACCTACATTTTTTACCGACTTTTTACATGTACAGTACCTAGATTTTTCATATTATAATAAAAAATAAAATTATTTGAAATGGTTCATCCATGTATGGTCTACATTCTAAAATCCACATACATGTATGAAAGAGTAAATTTATATTCTAATATATTAAAACTCTATTTGTGTATAAGATACCTTTTTTTTAATTCTGAGGAATTATATTAATTCAATGTTAATATATTACAGCTGCACACAATAGGAGCAAAACCAAAATACTGAAATGCATAACCTGTAATAGGAAAGAAAATAGTAACATAGATAATAAAGGAATAGGGATTTATTGTAGTAAATGATGAATAATATTGTAAACAATTTCTAACACTATCGTATTTAACCAAAAAAATTAGGCCTACACTGCTTTGAAAACAGTTAAAAAATTTGTGTTAAAAGTATTTCATCGTCTTAGTAAGGTTCGTGTTGTATTAAAAATATTTTTACATTTTTAAACTCTATTCTTGAAAAAAATTATTGGTAGGTTAAAGTTGAACAATTTGTTGGTTAGTCTTAAAACTATTGGTAAAGTTGTTTTGACAATTAAGTGATTGTAAGGTAATGTTGTATCAATTGATAAAGTTCAAGTAAGTTTTTCTCGTGTACAAAACATTAGCATAATGGATAATCGTATTTTACACGAGTATAAGAGCACAAAAGTTTGCTTAGATAGTATTGAATAAAGTATTCGTATTTCGTTAAATGCAATTGTTTATTATTTTATTTTATTAAATAATATATATAAATGTTATAATTGTAACTAGTGTGAATATGATATTTTTTTATATCTGCACTTTTACTACTTCAAATTGAACATGTATTTTTAGAATACGACTGATTGTAAGTAATGATTCAACAATCTAGTTAGTAGTTGAAGGCTGACATTTATGATCTACTAGTCCAGATTATATAATCCGTCCCTCAGGACAGCTACTATGCAGAACTATTGATCGCCATGGATTCCACTACTCCTGCATACGACTGTACCTTGTGTTTGTTCATAAAAAAAGTTTGGCTCTTGTTTTTGGAACGATTCCAAGAGAGGGCATGAGCGATCGATACAGAGGGAACATCACTTGTTACTCCCTCAACAGGTTCCCCACTCTCCCTCTCTCCCTTCACACATATTTGTTGTTATTCCCTGTGAAGTGCTTAACTCTTTGAAGTTGTAATGCAATTGACAAATACAAATCAACTGTAGGAGATATAGAGATCAGCTGTCTGCTAAAATATGAAACATAAATACTTTTAAATTGTGGGAAGACAACGCTGTTTGTTTAAGCTTTTTAATAAATATTATTTATATAGATGCTCAGGAATTAAAATACTCATATTGTCACTAATTGTGTAGAAAATATACAACGATTTGCTGTAAACTTAACTGATTTAAATTTTGCATTAAATGCTTATTAATACATTAGTTAATTAGGTTTAATTAACTGATCAAGTTCTCTTTATGTTTTGAATCATTTTATTGGATGTAATTTAAATCATAGATTATGATTCTTGTTCGGACTTTCATAGTTTTCCAAGTTTTTTAAAACATGCTACGAAGGTGCATCACACCTTTCATTACGAATTCTGCCTAATGATTTTTATTTTAACTCCATGGGCCGAATTATGAAGAAATATTATGATATCGAATTTTTTCTTTTACCTTTGTTTTATTTTCAATATTTTTTGTTTTGTTTATGTCTTCTATTTAGTTGTTTATTTTACGTTCAGTTCATTCACATTGATCCTAAAATGATTAAAATATTTACACACCTGCGAAAGATTAATATTCAGCTTGGAAAGTATTAAGTGTATCTGTTCTCCGGTGACAGAATCCTATAGTCAAAATAAATTTGTATACACTCATACTATATATTTTTATTGTAAGTAAGATGTGAATCTCCATAATTTATTTTTTTATTTTTTTTTAATTTATCTATTTATTTTGATGAATTGAAGAATTATGAATAAATAACAGTAATCAGAGTTTTTTGTACAGTTTAAAATTTGTTTCATTACTTCTTTGATTCTCATTTAATGTCAATGTTTCAAATAACGAATAAAATTAAGATAACTGATAGTATAGTGGTTTATAATTTAGTTTCAAATAGAAAGTGAAGGACATATATACTTTTTTCATTTTAATGTTCTTTTTTTCAACTTAATCAACTTTGTATTTTCTGTTCATCTAATAATAAAAAAATACGACAAACTCAATTAAGTTTTCTACTCAATTTATAGCTGGTGAATTTGCAAAACAATACAATTAATAAATGCATAAAAGTTTTTCAAAGGTTTTAGACGTTATGTTATACGATAAACTTTTAATATAACAACTTATATTATTAAAAACATAAAAACAGCAATAGTAAAAATAAAGTCTCATAAACTCCAAAACAATTCAGAAGATAATAAATTTACCCCATTACAGTTTTATTTGAATACCCACTGCCTTGGATTTAATGTCGTGACTTCACTATAGGCTGATTTTATTTTCATCACCTTAATTTAATTGATGTTAAACAAATACTTTTGAATTAAAAATATGACATACAAATAGTTTACATACAATGATACTGTAAATAGGTATACGAGTATTCGAATTTTAATTATATAAATTATATCAAATTTTATTACTACCAATATATATATATATATATATATATATATATATATATATATATTAAATAACCAGATAATAAAAATAGACAAAATACCACCTACCTTTAATTATTTAATAAACCTCTAGCATAGCTTATTAAAGTAATTCTATTTTATAACACAAGAATAGTTTTTATATTACTCTTATTATATAAAAAGCAATACATTCTTCCTATGTAATTTGTATAAATTATGATGTAAACTAATTGAACTTTAAAAAGAGATTAAATTGTTTGACGTTTGTTATTACAAATAAGAATACAGATAGAAAATAAATATAGATTATTTATTTTTTTAAATTATTTTCATTAACATTTTACAGTTATTGTTATTATTATTTTGTTTCTCATTTACGGTGTTTATGGTTTGTTTATCAATCAATCTCTGCACCGAGTTCATGTTAGTCACATAATACATTATACATACTACTAATATTAATAGTCTATACATGTACATGTGCATTGGTTTGACAAATTGAACCAAGACATGAAAAAAATAAATAAATAAAATTAATCGATTTTAACAGGTTTGACAATTAATAAAATAATGTTTTATGATTTCTAAAGCTTCAGATTTTTTTTTTCAAACAAGGAATTATTGGTTTCAGATATATGGCATAATCTAATCAATATCGATGCCGCTTTTTAAAAATCACAATATAATTTCTAACTTTTGTTAGAAATTTAATTTAATCACAAGTTGTTACTCTCTAATTTTACACATATTCAAAGTGTTTCCTTACTATTTTTGAAAGGAGTCTTTTTTGAAACGAGAAAACTGAAGCAGCAGTCTGGACATGTTTTTGGCATTTATTTATATTTTTTAAACAAGATATTTTCTTTTAAACAATCTAAGTAGCAATCGACAATATATTGTAGAAACTTTGTGTGTCTGTGCGCTTATGAAAATATAGAAAAAGTAAAATCACGTTGTTTACAAATAAACATTTCACCTACTAAAACCCATGAGATACAGACCTCTTAATATAAAATCATGAATAAAACGATTAGTTCGAGTGCCATTTGCAACAACTTCACTCTATGTCAAATATCGATTAGTAATATTTTGATTTTTGTGACGATCTATATATCATTAAAAAGAGAATGTTTCCAGGTTTCGTGGGTACCCTGCATGTTTCTATGGGGAAAATATTTTGGTACATAGTACTGTACCTTCAAAGTCGTGCTTACCAGACGGAATTAGTTTGTTTTTGTCACTGATCGAAATACAGCGGACTGGGTGGCGCTGTGCCAATTTTAGTGATATTAGTTCTTCTTTTGTGAGTTTATTATATTATTGTGATTTAATTATTATGTTTTGTTGATACAGATTTATCTTCACAACTATATACTACATCTGGTGTAAGTGTTTGGATAGTGCAAACAAAAAAGTTTTCTATTATGGAAGTTCGTTGGTGATTTTTTGTTCAAATTTTATTGAAACTGGCATATTTATTACTGGCTTTTACTCACAAGAAAGCCTATATTACAAAACGTTTGTATATCTTGAAAAACTTTTTTTTTAAATTTGGTTTTAGGTATTATTACTTTTTTTAAAACTTTTTCAATGTATGCCTACTTTATCACCTATTTTATTTTTTTATAAATATTGATTTTTCAAAATGTAAATGTTCAAAAATGATATATATATATATATATATATATATATATACCTATTTCTATTAATAAATTGATTCCAAAACCTTTGTATATCTTGAATAAAAAAATTTAAAAAACTTGGTTGTATGGTTATAATGGGTACTTTTCTTGGAGTTTACACTTTTTTATTTCACATTTTTTATCCTTGACATACTAAATCCAAACAGTCACACTTATATATCACATTTTTATTTCATAAATTAATTCTATACACCTTTGTAAGACAAATTATATATAACAGATTAGTTTTTAAATAATATTACTATTTTTTGTGAATTAAAAAAAAATTATCGAAAAATTAGCAAAAATGGCCTGCAATAAAGTGTCAATAGACATTTTGAATAGATTAAAATAAATCCAGTTCAACTTTTTAAAACAATTTTATGTTCAACTTCACCGCCCTCTAGCATAATGTTGTGGTAAAATCAATCTCATATGATCATTGAAGCTCCCTAGTATGTTTTAACTTGGCTGGTTTTCAAATAGCGATAAAACCAAAACGTGTTAAGTGAATTTTAAATTTTAAAAGTTAAATGAAAAAAAATATACAATTTACATGTTGTTGAAGATAAGAGAAATACTATTCAGACATGCTACATACATTTGTACATCTTACATGTAGCCTATAAATTTGACAGAACACTCAAATTAAAAAAATAAATTAAGTAAACATTAAATTTAATTAAAAATGAACATTCTACAACTGGTGAAATTTGACATACCCAATGAAGAGTAAATCATACTTTTGAATTTTCACTGCTGTGGTGCACAAAAATTGTCAATTGGTCCATTTGTGTTGAATTTTTATATGTTACCATAACATTTTAGCCTATATATAGCATTGTCATATATATATATATATATATATATATATATATATATATATATATATATACATATATATAATTATATATATACACACAATTATAGCTTTACATTTATTTTGTAGGCTACTGTAAGATGAAAAAAGTCATGAAGTTAACGCTATTATATGAAAAAGATATTGTTCTGAATATACTTTAATTGTTTTGAAATAAATGTCCAATGCTTATTTTAACATTCTGAAATATTCTGAAGTTGTGGATAACAAGTGTAAGGAACGATTTTGCGGGCTAAAATATTTAATTTATTTAAATACCAGTGTCTACTTACATGTTACAAGACTAACCACTTAAAAGTATACAAATAAACACATTAGTTACAATAATAATAGTATTAAAATATTTGGGAGAAAACACACACATAGAAACAAACAAAACAAAAATTCATATTAAAAAAATACATTATATTGCTTTCAGAATTGTTGGGTTGTTACACATTGTTGACTATGACTACCCCGGAGGCTTTTAGCGAGTGGCTATGTTCCTCATGCATAATATTGTTGATTACGAAGCGCTGTACCGGACCTTTGGGTATCGAACCCCCTTGTTAATGATTTTAATAATACTATGCCTAACCCTTCTGTGAGGTTATCCTTGTTTAGAAATGTTTATATATTCAACCTAACTACATCAAGTATTCCTACTCAAATACCAAAAGCTTTAGAAATTTGTTTAAAACCTCATAAAATTGTATCATGAATTATTCATAATTGTTGATACAATAAGTATAAAGTAAAAAAAATAATAAAATCTTACATAAATCGTTTGTAGGTTTAATCGTTAATCCTCATTGATTTTTTATAAATTATCTTTTTTCGACACTTATAACAGTTATTCACAAATTTGAAAGTTTAAATCTTATTTTTGTTGAGTTATTAAAAAAAGAACAAAAAATTAGTCACACAGATGTATAACAGCAACTTCATTGTGGAGACGTACAAAATATAATCGTACTTATTGAGAGATATTTTTATAATTGGGTTCATGGGAATTATTCTCAAGTCCTGGCGTATGTGTAGTCCAAAATCAGGTACAATGAGAAGGAACCAAGTTTTTTAAAAATATTGACAAGACAAAGGAAATCATATAATTGAAATGGTGAGGGTTTCTGTGACCGAATCTTCTCTGACCGAAAATACGTAATAGAAGGTGATTCTCTAACGGTGAGGTGCTTCTCTAACCAAAAAATTAATACTTAGGTCAGAGAAGAATTCAGTCTCAGAAGATTAGGCCAGAGAAGAAAATTTTATTATTTTATTGATTTTCTCTGAGCGAAAAAATGATGTTTCAATAAAAGAATAATTCTGTCAGAGAAGATTCGGTCCAGAAGACAATTTTATTGTTTTTCGGTCAGAGAATTCAAAGAGGGTTTCGGTCAAAAGAAGAATTCTGTTATAGAAGATTCTGCCAGTGAAGAAGCCTGAATAAAACTATCAATTTAAAGCGTGTTGGTGCTAGGATTTAAAGGGGCATATTACTTATACATGTATGTTTAACTGCCAGAATCGGATGGTCTTGCTTTAGAATAGTTTTGTTCAAAGGATACACAATTGATAAAACTTAATCTCACCTAACCTACTGTAACATAACCAAAATGTCAACTAAACGTTAAATGAATTGTGTTTCCATTAATTTGGCAATTTATTTGTTTCATTTGTTTATTGATTTAAATTTATGTTAGTTTAAGAACTGATATGGTTTTGTCAATGTAAATTTCTTAATATTTGTTCACTACATGAACAGTTACTTTAATTAATAAGACGAATATATCAGTAAAATTTTTAATTGTAATGAACTTTTTGTTAATGACAATAAATATGAAAACAAACTGTTGATTTCGTATAATCAATTAAATGTGCCCTATTTAAATGATTACTGTTTAAAATATTGAATCACAAAATAAATCATATTCGATTATAATATATAATTTGTTTGTTTATATATAGGGAAATATTTCGACATGTTTGTAAAAAAACAAGGGACTAGAGCAATTGGTTGTGGTGGGGGGGATACATTTAGTGAACAAGTCGTGGCAACATAGAAAGTGCATTACGGCGTGGGAAAACTGCAGCTGAGGCTTTTTCAATAACTCGTTGATTACAGCCTAACATCCGTGAAATGCTCTCTCTCTCTCTCTCTCTCTCTCTCTCTTTGCTCTATCCACAACTTTTGTGCGGGTATTTGTCAAATAGGTCTCAATAAACATCGATTGATCACTGCGCTAACGTCAGCACTCTTTCAACCCTCATCGTATTAAATTATAGTTCAACTCTGCAGTAATCGATATCTGTTTAAAGTGAATGGAACGTTACGATATCAAGTGGTCAGTATAAACGCACAGACATATATCAAAGTATCTATATTTACAATTACTTCTTCTTGAGTGAAAAATGTTACAGCAAAATCTTTACTAATAATTACCCTTACCATATTTTCGGAATCAGGTGTTATATATTAATTATAAAACAATGGGTAAATTAAACATACACACGACAAACAAAATTAACTCCGTCTAAAATGAAATTTGTAAATATTTTTACATGACATTTCAGTAAATTATTTATTTACGGGCAATATTTTGGCGTGTTTTCAATTTCTATAAAATTTATGCTCTGGCTAATAAATAGTTTATTTAGATTTAATATGTTTGACTTTCTCACATTTACGTAGTAGAGGAGAAAGTTATGGTGAACCGAAGTTGAGTTTTTTTTGCGGGTATATCTGAGGACCCCTGATTTAAAAAAAAAGTTATTGGAATGATGTCTGTCTCTCCTCTATGCAATACTCTACAGCCCAAATGCAAATACAAATGTTCGGTATGTGGGCATATTTTGACCATATCTCGGGACATTTCCTTTTTTTTATTACTTAAAATAACGGGGTAACTTACACAAACCGAAAACAAAGTTATGAACTTTTCAAAATTAGTTCCAACAATTTTGATCAAATTTTTCTCAAGAGTAAAATCCATGAAAAATACCAGATAGGTAAAAAACAAATATTAGGTGATGGGTGGGGGATTGTGGAAGGGGGAGGTTGTTCTAAAATACTTTATTTATCAAAATCTCCTGTACAGGGACTATTCAAATTTAATTGACATGTGATGATTCATGAACCAAACCCATTAGAAAAACGAAAGTAAAAACATATTACGATTTTGAAATAATTAAAAAAAACAAAAACGAAAGTAGACCTCCGTTTTTAAAGCTGGATATTAATTACATACGATTTACTCTTAGGCAATGCTCATGGAACATGCAACATATACACCCTATTTACTTGTATCCTTCCATACACCCTATTTAAATATATACGTATTTTTTACAGACAACTTCCATGGTTTGTTATCACTTTTGAATGACAAATACCGAACTATTTTTTTGGTGGCGATTAGTTTAATTTGGTTTTCCGGAGAGATGAGTGAGACAGTTTTTACATCATTTCTATTAAACGGCTACAACAATGAGGATATTTTTTATTGTTGTGTAATTTGAAAATCAAAATGACAAAAATTTGTTTGCATGCTAAAAGATTACTTTAATAAGATAAGTTTTATAGAAAACAATACTTGGATTTTTAAATACATTTTTCTATTTTGAAAAGGAGCTCAAACATGATGTTTGAAAAAAAAATGTAATATGTATGATTGGTAATTAAAAACACACAAATACGATTAAGATAATAAAAAGTTAAATTTACTCCTTTAAAATTTCACTTAATTATTACTTGAACAGGCTATATTGATTTATATTATAGGGGTTTTCACCATATTTTGAGGTGTTTTTAATCTTCTCGATAAGTCAAAATTTTGAGACAGCTGTCGTAAGAATTAAACTAATAACTTCAATTTTATATAAATTGGTTCTTAAGATTTTAATTAAAGTTTTCTAAAATATAGCTGAATTAAGCGTATTGGGCGCCATAATACCTGTTCGAAAGTATCGGTAAAAGGCTAAAACAAATATTTTAAGGAAATGTCACAAACGACAAAATTTCTTGGAAATGGGACTACAGATTTCATTCAAATTTTTCAAAACGTGAAAATTGATTGTTCTATACCACACTGTAATAAAAAAAAGAAAAAAGAAAAAAAGAAAAAAGTTTACTAATAATTAACAATAAACTAAAATAGATCTTATCATAAAAACTGGATTTCACTCAAATACGATTTAGACTCAGAACTAGCGTCAACATATTAATATACTTTTAAAAATACAATCTTGTTGGTGAAATTCACAATATTGATTCAAATTTACCCCTAACCACAATCACTGGAAACTTTAAAATAAAACACAATAATTATTTGTTCTTTATTTATTTTAATGGAAATTATTTATTATTGGAAAAAATAAATAAAGAACAATTAATCAAATAATTGTGTTTTATTTTAAAGTTTCCAGTGATTGTGGTTAGGGGTAAATTCGAATCATTATACTTTTTCAATATTAAAAAACTTTGTAAGGTAAACTTCAATATGTTAATATAAGAACTAAATGGAGGTTTTTTGGTGGATGGCAACGATTTATTGTTAGTGTTGTGTTATGTAAATGTATGTGTGAGATAGGTGTTACAATGTGTTTGCACCAGTCATCATTAATACGTTCTCCTAAGGTTAAAACCAGGCTGAATTGAATTTTGATACTTAAAGTTTTCAAACAAAAGTTCAATAGACAAACTTTGTATCTATGTTTTGGAGCCAAACGCTACAGACTTCATATTAGATAAATGAAAAATTGAATTTCGAAAATTCTGCCTAATGTGGCCGATAATTTAATAAATGGATTAAAACTTACGTTTTTGACATTCGCCAGTGAAAGAATAGAAGTACCACTGAGGACTGTCAAAAAATGAAAGTTTTCCCAATTTATTTTTAAATTTTAACTTTTACTTCTTAATTGAGGGCCTCGTATAAGAGATAGTTTAAGATTAAATGTTTAGTAGAATACAGAAACAATTAGACGACGATAAATATAACATTTATAGTAGAAGTGTGTGATCCTAAAAATAAATTCTGTCGTGAACAAAAATCAAGAAGAAAATTTTTGTCTACTTAGTACATTATTATTACAATCTTAATCAATAAGAATACACTATTGACTAAAATTATTTAAAAAATAATTTAAGTTCAGATTAAAACAAATTTTTTTTCAGAAACTTTAACAGCTTATTAGAAAACCAAAATGTTTAATATATTTTGTACAAAATTTAAAATAATTTCTTTCTAAATTATAAAATTGTTGATCTAAAATAAATATATTTCATTAACACTGTTAAATTGAGTGAAATCAATCCACTTTACTTATTATATATTTTTTGCGTTATTTTCAATTATGTTACTTATTATTTTTAATATTTAAGAAAGAAACACTTTACAAATTCATAAATTCTGCAAACGAAATACCCTCTGGGCCCAAATAAACTGACTTAATTTCTTTGGCTGTGACTGATTTTAAAAATAAAATATAAATAATTTGAAATAAAATTTACTCCTCGCTTATAATAAAATTAAAGAAAGCATAATGATTAATACTCAGCATCAAAATTAGACTCTCTTCTAAACATACAGCAAATATTTGTGTAATCAATTTTAAATTTTTAAATTTAATTTTAGATATATTGTGGCTGCCAACTACGCTCAGTAATAACAAATAAAGGCAAATACTTTAATTTCCTAATCCTGATCTATGTCAACACTGTTGTAGTTTATGACCTTAGTCGTAAAATAAAAATAAAAACAGGCAGGGTTCATGTAGGAGAGGCGTGGCTTTAAACTCCTTTGTAATTATTTATAAACATCATATTATATTGTCATACAATTTCTGACTGTCAAACAAAATCATAGTAAGTTGTAGAGATGGGTGGGAGGATTCTATACAATACAATATTTATTAGTAGGCAAACTCGCTTCGCTCGTTTACATTAATTTATTTCAAAATATTTTACCACAAAACCAGTGTCAGATTTAAATTTTTCACATTTAAAACAAATTGCATAAACATTTTCCTACAAGTAAAAATATTCAAAATTGTATGGAATATTCGAAATTTGAGGGAAGTCAAATACTCTGATGTCAAATTTGAATTTATCATATCTTTAAAAAGTCATTTATAAATTACTTTTATATACTTGAAAACTTATTTATTATTTCCTTGAAATTATTAAATAATTATGTTAGTCCACTACAAATTATTTAATCCATTTTGTTTTCATAAATTGTTGAAAACAGTTTAACGACTAGATCTAGGCCAGTAAATCGGTTGTTGTAACAACTGTCTGCATAGTTCGGAATTCTCTCACTTTAAAACTAAAACTTACAACCCAAAACCATTTGAACTCTTAATTTTCTATGGCTTATTTATTAATAAAGAGATAAAAATGTGTTTCATTATATTCTGGAGGTTTATAATTAATTAAGTAGAGGCAACTACTCACTTTATTTATTTAAATGTAACAGGAAAAAAACAAGATCAATTTAACACTAATTTTGTAGGTGTTCATAGAATCAACGCATATATATTTTTTTTACATTTCTACATTTCTAATACTGTGTTTTTAATTTTTTTATCAACTGAAAGAAAGACACTGTTAAATGTATTTTCGACTGCACTAAGTTCTAATTATAAACATAGTTTTTTACACGCTTATATATACGCACTATAGAAGAAGTTATATGGGGGGGAGGGGTAATACAATAGATGACCCTATATAACGGATAATGCGGATGATATCTGTTTGAGGTCAAAAAAAAAGTTTTGGAATTTCTCTCTGTCTGTCGTATATCATCGATAGTCCAAACAAGTGGAGACAGATATTAATCAAATTTTGTATATGGTTGTATAGTCTGTCATAAAAAATCCTCAAAATTACGATTTTCACAAATTCAGCTCCTGCAATTTCTCTTAAATTTTTTAAAGTTAATCAACGAAGGCAAAAACAAAACGTATTGTTTACCAGATAAATTCATGAACAAAAAATAAATCTCAAGTCGTGAATTGTGGGGGGGGGGAAATGGGTTCTTCAAAGAGCGTAATTTCTCAAAATTGACTCTACCGATTTCATTCAAATATTATTAAAATGTAAAAATTAATGACAAAACCTTCTGCCAAAATCGCGAGTACAAATTATTATAGTTGAGTGATAATTCTCAAAATACAAAATAAACCTTCGTTATTAAAAACTCGATTTTAATAAAATTAGGTTAGGTTATATATATTTAGAGAAATGAACATGGTGATTGACAACTACAGAATTATATATTTTTTGACGATTAAAGTAACCGTTCGTTTGAGTAATATTTTTGAACCGTTAAAGAAACTCTTCTGTGTTTTAATTTCTATTATAGTTTCACGTCGTTTATTTCTGTAAATTTTTTTATTTTAAATAAATAGCTTACTTTATCTTTTTATTTTAAATAAATAGCTTACTTTATCTTTTTATTTTAAATAAATAGCTTACTTTATCTTTTTATTTTAAATAAATAGCTTACTTTATCTTTTTATTTTAAATAAATAGCTTACTTTATCTTTTTATTTTAAATAAATAGCTTACTTTATCTTTTTATTTTAAATAAATAGCTTACTTTATCTTTTTATTTTAAATAAACAGCTTACTTTATCTTTTTATTTTAAATAAATAGCTTACTTTATCTTTTTATTTTAAATAAATAGCTTACTTTATCTTTTTATTTTAAATAAATAGCTTACTTTATCTTTTTATTTTAAATAAATAGCTTACTTTATCTTTTTATTTTAAATAAATAGCTTACTTTATCTTTTTATTTTAAAACATTGAAAGAAATCTGAAAATATATTTTGCAACGGATTATTTCGTGTTTAAAAAAAAATTTATTTTCCAGAATTGAATATAAATATTTTTATTGAAATTAGATGGAATGTTACCTGACTCATAAATTTAGTTTTAATGTTTAAACTATTAAATAATTATAGCATTCATCTAAACTTAAAATTGCATAACTAATATTCAAATGTAATAGAAGGCGCTTCTATAAAAACAATACTCACCATTAACAACACGTAACTTTCCATATCAATACAAATACACTACTTTCGAGAGTATGAATCAACTCTCGTCATGAAACAATAAACCAAGAATGTGAACACGTCAACATAGCCTAGTAGTCTGTATTGGTAACTAAAACTAAAACTACATAGCCTACTCATAAAGGAACCGAGGAGTAAAACTAGGTCCAAGTCATAAAAATAAGATATAACTCTCGACCTGGAAACCATATGTCATGGAATTATAAACACAAGGAATGGAGAAATCATTATGACACGAGAGCCAAATGTTATACAGGGATTGTATACCAAGGGCATGGTTACCGAAGATTTATTGGGGTGACCAACCTTTTATCCTCTCTTCTAAAAGTTCAGTGCGTGACCTTATGATCACTCCTTGTGATGATTTAACTTAATAAACTTCAGCCTTATTTATTGTAGATGATGATTTATTTTGATGTTTTATGTTGACGATGATGATGATGTTTAATACAGTTTTTTATTAATGACCTTACTCATAATATCGAATAGCCATGTTAATTTATGTATATTAGAGATGTCAAATATCTATTAAGCTATATCAATATATCCATCATATTGTGTGTTTATGTTTCGGTTTATAAATTTTAAATATCTTGCTCACACTTTAGGGACACGAAAATCAAACTATCCAGATTTACTTATATACACCCAAATTCGAACTGAATATTGTCACACAAATTTAACTCAAATGTACACATTAAAAATAACATAATTATAACGGAACGATTTGATTAGGGCGCTATTGTGTTTAATTATCTCTACCGAGAAGCCTGTGTGATATATGTGAGGAAAGTCTAAGCAGGTTATATTAAGTAACAATACAAATCGCCTTTTAGAGATGAAACCTTTTATTATGAACGGTTATTTTTATGAAACTCAAATAAGAGACAACATTAAAATTGAGCAATTTTCAAAAAGCAAGGATTCTCAGATATTTGCACAATAAATGGCGGCACAAGGGATAAGTTGACATCAAAGCAGAGAAGAACACTTATTGTGCAACAGTAGCGCTTAATAGCCATCATTTCAGGCTTTTATTTATGACATCCAGACGGATTATTTGAACAAGTTATAGGCTATCATCCGCACTATAAACTTGCAGAATTCGACCGCAGTTTTATTATCAGGAACATGTGCAACCATAATTACTGACATACATCAAACATTACAAGGAGTTACATAACCTACAACGAGAAATTATATCAGGAAGTAAAACCAAGTTAATATAGATGTACATATAGCATACCCTATTTTATGTATAAATTAGCTATTAAAATGTTTATTGTAGTTCTAGAAAAATATTTGATTTAATATTGTGTTAAACTTAGAAATAATATCAGATATTATGTGTTGTGAGACTATATTAAAAATTAGTTGCAATACAGAGTTAAAAAACATAAACTTTATTAGATAATCTTACTTGAGATTAATATTCATATTCACACGAACTTTATTATTTATTTATCTATAAGAAATTCGCTACCAAAGCTTGTATATATATATATTATATATAGGATGTTTCTGAAATACTTTGACAAGCTTCGGGAGCGGAATCTAACATAAAAATAAATAAAAATTTCCTGTAAAAGTGTATCCCAAACAGCTTCATTTTCAAACAATCCACCATTTTGTATTTTTACAAAAAAACATTATAGCTATGAAGTGGTTAAGATATTGAATTAAAATTTAGCAAACATATTTTTGATGTAATCTTTTGCAAGTTTAAAAAAATAAAGACTGTATTCGTATTATTTTCAAAATGTCGGCAGCTTTAAATGTTTAAAGTTGAATATCTCTAAAGTCGTTAATTTGACAAAAAAAAAACTCTTCTAGTTACAACAAAAAAGAGATATTATTTTTTCTGTAGTCAACGGATAGTGGAGTTATTGACAAAAAATTGAAAACATAATTCCTTGATTGTTGTCTATCTACAACACCTAAGATCAGGTTAAAAGATACTTTTTTGTATTATCAAAATTTCAAATAAATTAAGAAATTGTTTCTAACCTAATTATAGGTGTTTTAGACAACTGCCAAGAAATTATGTTTTCTGTTTTTTTTGTCAATAACTCGACTATCCTATGACTACCAGAAAAAATAAAGGTTTTTTATTTGTAGTTAAAAGAGAGAGAGAGAGAGAGAGAGAGAGAGAGAGAGAGAGAGAGAGAGAGAGAGAAAGAGTTTTTTTGTGTTTTAACTACAAATAAAATAATGATTTTCGAAACATTCAAAATTCCTAATTTTTAAAAGTCGCCATTTGTAAATAATACAAAACAGTCTTTATTTTGTACAAACTTGTAATATATGTTTGCCACATAAAACATGTGTACGAATGATCTGAACTCAATATCTTATCTTCTTCAAAATTAGTTTTTTTGGTAAAAATACAAAATGGTGATTTGTTGAAAACGAAGGGGTTACGGACACATGTTCTTGTAAACTTTTTATTATTTATTTCTATGTAAGGAATCCTCACTTTGCTTGTAAAAGTATTTCAGAAACAATGTATATATCTATATAAACGAATACAAGACGTTTCCAGAGTATAATCAATCCCTGTTATATGGTGAACTTGAAGAAAGTTAAAAACGTTTAAAAACCCTAGGGCTATGTTAATATAGAAATGAAACGCGTAAACTAAGATATAAAGCGGGGGCTGATCAGTTATAATAACTAACACTAAATAATACAATCGTAACCACGAGTTAGAGAAGGAAGACAAACATCTAGCTAGTAGGGGGGATTTATGTCAAGAGAATGGTGACCATACGGTTTATCGGGGTGATCAACCTTTTGTTCACTCTTTTAAACTTTCAGGGCATCATCTAGTCAACATTCCTACTATAGCTTTAAGAGAAAACACGTCGGTCTGTTATAACTGTGTTTCTTTATTAGTTTTATTTTCTAAAATGGGCATATTCCACTAGGTTACATTGTTTCATTTTATACTTTTTTCATGTTCTTGGTTTATCACTTGAAAACAGGTGTTGATTTATACTCTCGAAACGTCGTATAAAAATGTATACAATGATCGCAAATTTCCGATTAAACCATATCAGTGATATGAACGTCCATCATTATCAAATTACTTGAAAGCCAGAATATTTGAATACACGTGTAAGCAAGTAGCAGTGATTGTTTTATTAATTTTGATATAAATAAGATACGAGATAACTGTATGAACTAGTTTAACGTAATAAATATTATATAATATTTCTTTTAAAAGTTTACTTTCACGACCACTTTAATTCAGATATATCCACCCTTAAACATAGTACTCTAAGATATATAAGATTATTGTTAATTTATGGAGATTCACATTATATCATAGACTAACATTAGTTTTTCCTTCCCTCATGACAACATGGCGTGGCACTTTCTATAGCGTTCTATAAACATTTTACACTCGATTTAGTTTTTTCACAGTTTAAAATTTATAATATGAGAGTCAAGTGATAAATGAAACATTTTCCAACACAATGGGACAATAGGAGTGGTGTAATAGATTTGGTTAAATTGAAAGAAAGTAATATACGGCGTTGTCCAGTTCCCCCGGGGTATCCAAGACCCCATACAGGCGTAGAACATAAAACCTTCAACGGAATTGTTACTTTATAAACGAAAACATTCCAACATTGAATACATTTTTATAGCTTTGCTCGGAATTTATTGTACAATCACAATGCAAAATATGATTTAACGTTGTTGCCGCATTGCCGGGGTAGGCAAATGAGATTTTGGCGCATACTTTGCGAATACGTCTCAAATAGGAATGAAACAATTTATTTCTTGCTCTACAAGTTTGCGTGCATTGCACTGGTAATTATTCATGATTTATATTTCAAATTGAATTCTAAGGCGTAGCTCTTATAGAGGGAAATATGTAACCATAAATTTAAATAAATGTTACTACACGAGTTTCTGGCAAATCTAGGGATAATACAGTTTTATGATTTTAGCATTAAATTAAAACTGTTTTATTATTTTTTAACTGAAGGAATTAATAGCATAGATATATCTAGTTTCCTATCATATATTGATGTTAAATATTTCTACAGAAATAATCTTATATAGTCACCTTCATACACTTTAAGAATTCGTAATTTAAGAAAATATAAAACAATAATGATAAATACCCGAATAAAGCTGAATAATGTTTAGAAAGCATATTTTGAAAATGCTGAGGTTACTTACGCCCAAACAGTGATAAATATAATATACATATACATATAACACTTAATATAATATACTAACCGGGTGTTTGAAAAGTCTTTGTATTAACGTCTAATATTTCCGGAGTTGATGATGAAACAAAATTTTGGTGGTCGTATGAATACCACAGAATCTACTATTTTGAGTATGCACGACCTGGTCTCCACTATATCGGGTTGAATTTTTGTATCTAAAATGTAAACACTTATTGAGTTGTAAATCACTTTATTAGTGAAAAAAGAAAAATTGGTGCTAAACGGAAGTTATCTATCTTCAGCCGTTTACAGGTAGTAAATAAGTGAAGAATATTTTGAAAATAATTTGAATAAATAAACTTAGCTTCTTGCCCATTCTTTACCTAATTTTCCGCCCCGTCATAGTTTGATCAAATGAAGATAAAGTTGAAATAATTTTATCGGAATTATAATGAAACATCCAGATTGTTTCCCAGAGAGACCAGTTTTGTCTAGTTATCTGAGAAATTCTGTGATCAAGTTCAGTACAACCTTTAGAGTAAAATCTGGTCTCCCATCTGTCAAAACGGAAGAGTTTCAATTTCAAGTTTTAGGCACAGTTGCTGTACAACCGAACAGTTAGTACGAACAATAGCTGTTGATGTAGGTGCATGTAAATTCATAATATATGATGTTAAAAAAGAGGAAATTCCATCCATACAAAGTTAAATTTTTAAAAGAACTTAATGATCTTAGGTTACAATATACTTCACTTGATCGAGATACAACTAGGCTACTTGTGTCGGATTTGTTTTAGTGAAGAGACAAGTTTTTCAAAAGGTTCAGTCAATAGTCTTAGTTTCCGATATTAAGCGGATCAAAATCACGATTGGTTTGAAGACGCCCATACTCACCATCTACAAAAATTAGATTTATGGTTAAATTAGGTGGAATTAGTATTATTAAAAACAGGGTAATTGGTCCCTTTTATTTACGCACACTTTTGGCGCTCACTTGGACGTCGATGGGTTATAAAGAGACCATAACGGTCTCCGGACCATACTTCCCGGAATTTTTTTTGAAGGGGCATAAAAGATCGGGTATTTCTAACAAAACCCGACAATTTAGAAGTACTGCAATAACGAATCATCTATAAATGTATTAGTATTGCTAAAGAAATGGCCAATGTTAAAAAAGAAGAAGAAACTAGTGTCTATTATTGTAAAAAAAAGATCCTTCATACCCATTTCGAATATCTTATAAAAACGTCTCTTCTCTTGGTGGTTTTTCCTTTTACACTTTTACTCTCTGGATAAAGATAGTAAAAGATACCAGAGGAATTTTTTTTTTTCAAAACTTATAAAATACGGTACAACTTAATATGGGTTTACAATTGAGATAAAAAAAAACACCCAAGTGCCACCATATAAAAGGGTGAATAAGTCGTAAATACTTAAAAAGTAGTTTATATGATTTTCATTTAACCACTCAAATTTAGTTCATTTTTCTTCACTAACGCCGGATGTATTTGCTCATAATAAGACTTTTCGGACACTCAGAAAGTAAATATATACAAAAGTTATAATATAAATTACAATTTAAAATATACCTGTAAATAAGTTAAAGTAAATAAGTTATATACGTGACCCTACCATCCGGCAGTACAGCCTTGGTCTTCATGACAACTCGCTCTATTTCTATTTGCACCGTAATCAGTTTCCAATTCCTGAATCTCAACACCCTCAGGTTAGGTTAGGTTGAGAAGACCTTAAGACCTTAAGAAGTTACCATCATTACTCAAGAGAATTTCTGTTGCATACGTCACCACTGGTCGAATTATAGATCTGTACAATCGTGTTTTGTTCTTCTATTCAGTAGAATAGACTTGGAGAGCTTTTGATCGCTCTATTGCCGTTCATAATCCGATGCATTATTTGAAATGCCATCTTATCTTCACTATTAAGATTAGCCACCGTGGCTCTTCCTTTCCTGAAATCGTATTGGGGCTCTGTTATGAGTAAAACTTTTAACTCTGGGTTCTAACTTGTGGGAGACTCTATTTTAAGGTATTTGCTCACAAAGAAAATAGCTCTCTCTTCTATAAAACTTTCCTCCTTTATTAATTTTTATAAATTTAGCTTAATTGGTTCTAACACTCATTTAACCCATGAACAATCAATATCTCCATAAATATATTCTAAACTTTTACATTTACAATAATTTATTGATTTTTACGCTTATACGTTATTTTACCAAGCTAGTATTATTGATTAAACTATTTAACTTCTACATTTATCACAAGCCTTTCTACCTAAGTCAATGAAGACCTAAGTGAACCGAAGCTTTGACATTTGACCTTCACCCGAATTAAGAATGGCAACAGGTGAAGAGAAGGAAATACAGAATAGACTGGCTGTGGAAGAGCATTCTATTGAAAACACACACACATATATAACTTACATATAAGTAAGAGAGTTTCAATAAATACATATCCGATAACGTTTTTGTTTATGTCCGTTTGTCAATCTATTTTGTTTCTAAACTAATTTAAAACTTCGGAAATGTATGATTTATTACGGCTAGGTTTGTTACACCAATTTTGTATATAACATTTTACCAGTATAGGAAACTCAAATCCTTTTTTTATAAATTTTCAAAATGGAGGGCGATTGAAATATTTATTTTTTAAACATATACAGGACACAAAATATTTTACTCTTCTGACAACAAATACGATGATAGTTTATTTTGACTAAGTCAAAGGATAACGGGGTTTATCAATAAAGTTTATTTTTTAATATCATGGTATTTTCTGAAACTACAACAACTAGAATATTATGATTTTAAATTCCCCCCTAGATCAATTCATCGAATTAGGTATTATTAACTTCTGGGTGTTGTAGTTAAATATCAAAATTATAAAAACAAGTTTTTTATCGATAATTCTAGCATCCGTTGATTTACAATAAAATTAAAGACGGCGTTTTGTACATTGTTAAAAGAACAATATATTTTGTCTTTTGACATTTGTGAAGTTAATGCTTTTCGAGATACTCGGCACTAGAAATTATGAATGATTGCTATTTTGATAAAATACAAAATAAAATCTTGGTTTTGGCATACTTGTAGTCTACATAAGAAATTTATAGACTGAACCTATAAAAAAAAATCTGATATTATGAATTTGTTTAGGAAAAACAGTTGGAAAATACGTGTTTTCTGACATATAATTAAAGGAACATTTTAAATATTTTTATGTAAATAAAATATTACTACTTCTGAAGTCTGTCTGTCTGTCTGTATGTCTGTCTGTCTGTCTGTCTGTCTGTCTGTCTGTCTGTCTGTCTGTCTGTCTGTCTGTCTGTCTGTCTGTCCGTCCGTCTGTCTGTCTGTCTGTCTGTCTGTCTGTCTGTCTGTCTGTCTGTCGGTCTGTCTGTCTGTCTGTCTGCCTGTCTGTCTGTCTGTCTGTCTGTCTGTCTGTCTCTCTGTCTGCCTGTCTGTCTGTCTGTCTGTCTGTCTGTCTGTCTGTCTGTCTGTTCTGAAGGTTTTCTGTCTATTTCAGGGACATCCTGTGTACGTAAATTAGTGTTAATATAAATTAGATGGGGGGGGATTTTAAGTAAAATAAAACTAAAATATAAACATTAACTTAAGTTAGAATTGTAGTAAACCAGTTTAAAAGATATTGGTTTTACTTTGGTGATAGATAAAAAAAAAAATGCAAACTCATATATTAAATTCATTTTGGTTTAGAGAAAAACTATCGTTCCAGACTAACAACATAAAATAGATTGATTAATGTGATGGGAAACTAGATGTCACGTTAACAAAACTCATATTATTTATAGTGATTATACACCCTGGTAAATATTTACTTTTAACAGAAATAAAATATGACTCTAACTACTTTGCCATTACTTCTGAAAGTCATTAAAATAGTCTCTAAATGACATTCATGATTAACCTTGTTTTTCCTAGTGAATATTTTATTTACAATGTGGAGTTGAAAGTGGCAAGGGAAGGGCAAAGTGGGAGTCGCATTAAAAAGAAACAACAACCGTATTTTACACGAGTAACAGGGCTGACAACATAAACTGCAGTTTACCAACTTAACTCAGTGAAGAGTGAGATAGATGGATATTGTTAGATATAACTTTGTTGAACAAGAGAGAGTGAACATTTGTCTCCTAATATTTTACTTTTGGTAATGAATTGTTCGTAGATTAACCCTAACCAGAGTTTAATTTTGTATTAGGGAATATTTATGTTGGTATTCATCTTCAGTATGAGTTGTATTCTAGTAACCCTTCAGGAAAATCTGAAAATAAAGTATTAAATTTTTTTTTTACTTATGGGAAAACAGTTTTATTATTTTCATCATGCATGTTTGATTTATATTCGACTTAGGTTATTAGATTATGTTATTGTAATTTAACAAATATACATAAAATCAATAAATTCTTTTCAAGTTAAATAATCATCTGAAAAAATCAAAGAAACGTTAAAAATTTAGCTAAAAGTAAGCTTTAAACAATCGTATGAAGAACAACAAAGAGTCTAGTGGCAGCTACATGATGGATAATAACAACAACACACTTTCAAGAACATAATAACATCTAAGATATAGGAAACTATTGATGCTCGACTGAGAATAGGAAGACACCTACCAAATCATTTACATCATCACAAAAAGGTTACGTTATACCATGGGGTCAAGCTTACGTATTGATCCGTAGAATATAAAATATGATGACACCTTGTACCCTATGAATCCAACCAAGAGGATAGTCAACGTCATCAAAGACAAACCACACTGTGGAATGTCGATGGCTCAGCATAAAATGACATTTAATAAGACAATCACACTTTCACTGAGGAGAGTCATGACCATCAAATGTATTGAAAGAGATGGATGGTTCAAAATCTGATAAAGCTAAACACTGCAATGAAACTTCCAAAAAGATTCAGGCCATAAAAGATACTCATCGACATTTCAGTATAATATGATGACACATATGAAAGCAATACTTTAAATACAAAATGTTGTCAAAATTCGTAAAAAAACCCAGGACGCAAAATATTATAACGCCTGTGATAGCAATAAAACTGCCAAAGAGGAGAGTCCAAGTACGCAAAACCATAAATGTCTCTTCATAAAATAATTACTGGCACTACAATGGTACTAATCTGTGCGGTATTTGGGATTGCAATATCACCGACTTAGAGTAAAGTACAGATCATCAAGGATATGTAAAACTAGAGAATATACAGCATAGGGTGATATTTGGAACTACAATATCACCGCCTTAGAATAAAGTATAGATCATCAAGGATATGTAGAACTAAACATTATTCAGCCTAAGATGATATTTGGGATTGCAATATCACCGACTTAGAGTAAAGTACAGATCATCAAGGATATGTAAAACTAGAGAATATACAGCATAGGATGATATTTTGGACTGCAATATCACAGCCTTAGATTAAAGTATAGATCATCAAGGATATGTAAAATTAAACATTATTGAGCAAAGGATGATATTTGGGACTACAATATCACCGCCTTTTAGTAAAGTATGGATCTTCAAGGATATGTATAACTAAAGAGTATTCAGCATAAGATGATATTTGGGACTGCAATTTCACCGCCTTAGAATAAAGTATAGATCATCAAAGATATGTAAAATTAAACATTATTGAGCAAAGGATGATATTTGGGACTGCAATTTCACCGCCTTAGAGTAAAGTATAGATCGTCAAGGATTTGTAAAACTAAACATTATTCAGCATAGGATGATATTTTGGACTGCAATATCACTGCCTTAGAGTAAAGTATAGATCATCAAGGATATGTAAAATTAAACATTATTGAGCAAAGGATGATATTTGGGACTACAATATCACCGCCTTAGAGTAAAGTATAGATCATCAAGGATATGTAAAATTAAACATTATTGAGCAAAGGATGATATTTGGGACTACAATATCACCGCCTTTTAGTAAAGTATGGATCATCAAGGATGTAAATCTAAACATTATTCAGCATAAGATGATATTTGGTACTGCAATATCACCGTTTTAGAGTAAAGTATAAATTATCAACGATATGTAAAACTAAACAATATATAACATATGATGATATTTGGGACTGCAATATCACCGCCGTAGAGTAAAGTAAGGATCGTCAAGGATTTGTAAAACTAAACATTATTCAGCATAGGATGATATTTTGGACTGCAATATTACTGCCTTAGATTAAAGTATAGATCATCAAGTATATGTAAAACTAAACATTATTGAGCAAAGGATGATATTTGGGACTAAAATATTACCGCCTTTTAGTAAAGTATGGATCATCAAGGGTATGTAAAACTAAACATTATTCAGCATAGAATGATATTTGGGACTGCAATATCACCGCCTTAGAGTAAAGTATAGATCATCAAGGATATGTAGAACTAAACAGTATTCAGCATAGTGTAGCATTCAAAACCTCAACTCACACTCACACAAAAAAAATAATCTGCATCAACATTATCAACCATAATTCCTACCATAGTCTACTCCGCCCTTGACTAGTGTCTCTGCGTAGTGACCGACAGCGGTAACAATCACCTGACCTTCTCTGTCTCGCTCTAGGAACAAGGTTCAGCCGCTAGCGAGATAAGACATAGCGAGCCTGGCTTAAAAAAAACGTATTCACTCCTGTCTTGGCATTCGTAAAATGTAGTCTAAATATTCAATCATGTGTCAGTCTAAATTAAACTCACAAATTCAGAAGTAATAAGTTTCTTTAAACAACAAATCAAAAGTTCAGTGATGTGTTTTTTGTGTACAAAGTAAAATAAAGTTTGTTACATTTTTCGTATATAACGTAATATGTTTCGCGAGCTCTTTCAAGAGGATTCCAGGTAACCCATTTTACAGATTTTACTATATTATAAAATTTTGTTAGTGTTTTAAGCTTTATCCATTAAGATATGTATTTGATGTTTTATTTAATATTCAAAATTTTTCAGAAACTAAATAATTATAAAAATTTACATTTCTTAAAACATAGTTTACAAAACCTCAAACAGTCAGACTTTAAGTTTTGAGCAGTTATGTGAAATTAGAGCAAACTGGTAGCAAACATTAAACAATCAGAATATCTTTTTTAAACATGTCAAAATGCTAATTAAAGAAATCTTTTCTAGACCAGAATACTTGTTTTACAGATTTTTACAGATTTTCTAAGTTTCATACAAGTTTTATTTTAAACAAAATCAAAATACTTATATACAGCTTTATGACCATCTAAGAAGCATTTAATTATAAACTTAATGAATTTCTGTAATGCAATCAATATTCTCTAACTTTGACGAAATAACCAGATATTTTAATTAAAGAATCTTGTTCTACAACATGTCTGAGTTTGCACAAATTCTAGTAAACATGTCTTTTGCTTCAGCAAAAGCTGGTCGCAAGAAGAGAGCAAACCTGTTTAATTTTGCATACTACAGCAAAATAATCTACATCAATGTTTCTGCCTGTTCACTAAGACATGTTTGATCTAAGAACTCTAAAAATTTTCAAGTGCACAAAAGTGATTTTTTTTTGAAAACTGACTTTAGAAAACTGTTTATTTAAATATATATTTTTGTTCATGCACTGAACTTTGTTTAGTAAAATATGTTTCTTGTTGTTTAAATGTAATCATGTGTAACTATTTATAATTAAAAAAAAATACTTGGGTGGTGCTGCATGCAAACTTTTCGGTCCTGACAGCCTCAAAGAGGTTATTTCTAAATTAATAAAAAAATTGACGTCAATTTAAAAATTTCAGTATTCTAAATTTTCACTATTTCTTTTTTAAAAATCTTCTCATGTTATAGACAAATACCTTTTATTTAAAAAATATATATATATATATATATATTGGCCAATTTAGTACTTAAGAAATTTAACAAACAAAATCATGATGCGTAATAATTAATTTAATAATGAACTTGTTAGAATTAATATAACTTTTTGAATTTAAAATATAAATCTTACTTATAGAATCTTTTTTTTTTATTGTTAAATTTTGTAACAGTTTATATAAACAAAAGGGGGGATAAATATCAGAGTCTAATCATCAATATTTTTTTTTTATTTTAACTTTTACATTAAGGGCGTATAATTTTTTTTCTCAAAGATACAATTGTAATCTTTTAATTAATAAGCCTTGCTTATATTAATTTAGCTTAAGAGGATGTTTTTCAGCTTTGTAAATGGTAAAATCTGATCCGTCGAAATTTCTTTTTTTTTATTTAATAAATTTGAGCCTTGTTAATTACAAAATTTGTCTTTGTCCTTTTTATTTTCAAACATTGTTACCATTTGGTTCCGCCTTTTCTTTAATTTGTCGCCTGGTAACAATAGGATGATATTTGGTACTGCAATATCACCGCTTTAGAGTAAAGTATAGATTATCAACGATATGTAAAACTAAACAATATATAACATATGATGATATTTGGGACTGCAATATCAGCGCCGTAGAGTAAAATAGGCCTAGATCATCAAGGATATGTAAAACTAAACAGTATTCAGCATAGGATGATTGATCATCTCATAATGACATCCTAAAAGGGTATTGTGGATTTTCTATAGTTATAAAATGTTTACTGAGCGATACAGAGTTATAGAAAGTACACAGAGCGACAGAGGTTACATATAGCTATAGATAACACACAAAACGACAGTGGAAGCACATAGATACAAAGTACTCACTCATGATGATGTTTGGGATTTTATTAACAACGGGTTACAAAGACGTAATGCAATTTACAAATATATATTGTATATAGGACCTGACCTGATTATAGAATGTTTTCCCCAGTTTGATTTAAATCTATACTAAGATAGAAAATACTGTAGTTTAATATAATATATAAAAACAACCCACTCTTGGTTTGGTATTAAAGGCATACAAAGAGCTATGAAAAGCAGGTAAGTATTAAAAACACCGTTGTACGGTTTGGTTTCATAATCACTTACTGTAATCATGTTTGAATTTTGCATTCAACTTGTTTTAAAGGGTTGCAAGAAACTTTGATACAACTTGAAATATAATTTTTGGGAAAAAGATCTATTTGAATACTGTATATTGGTTTGTTTGTGTAATAAATATTGTTTTACAGAGTGAAAAAAATGAATATTATAAAAATTTCGTTATAATCTGAAATTAATTTTTATAATCTGAAAATACGAATACAATATTTCAAATAAAAAATACATTTAAATGTTCATTTAATATATTATACGAAATACTTTGAAGGGGAGAGTAGAACACCATTATTTGTGGTTAGTGTAGTGTGGCGCTATCTCTCCTCATAATGTGGACACTAATATGCATTACGTGAGTCAGATTACCCCTTCACCCCCCTCGGCGTCGAAGGGAGGCGCCTCCGTGCTGTTTGTTCCATCACTAACTTGTTCTTTGATTTAATGTCCCACATCTCCTTTTGAAACAATGGCCTAGCACTCGTTACATCAAATATATTGTATCACTACCAAAACAATAAAAAGACATCGAAATGGGCTAACTCGCTGTCCAGATTTCTGTATATATTGTTGCGTCTACATAAACTACTTCAAGGAAAATATAAACAGTTATTTAACTGACTTATTTCAATGTGTTGGGAAGGAAATATTCGAAAAACAATGAAAATGAGAAATGGGTTTCTTTTGTTTCAAACACTTGGCAACTGCCATATCTTTTGTAAGATGCTGTGGATTCATCAGATTGTGAATAATAACGTCTGGAATTTGATAATATTTAATCATCTGTGATTTTATATCTACAGTGAATCATATAATACTATAGAAAGAAAAAGAAGGAGAAAGCATTTGAAATATATGTAAAGAGTCTGGAAGTGTAAAATCAGAGCCAAAGAAATGTCTTATAAATAATTAAGGAAATATATAAATAAGAATTAAGTTTGTTTAGCATTTACATAAGTAAACATAATGATATTTAATTTTAAGTCTAAACACTTGTGCCACACTATAAGTAATTATTTTTGTTTACACTCTAATATCTTTGCTTTACTCAATATTTATCACTGTCCAAATTTTAAATTTGTAATTCCCTGTTTCTTTAACAATATTACTTTTTTTATTGAAAGAGTTGATTTAATTATGTTTTCATATTAAATTAGTTAAATTATCCATTTAAATATCTTTTATATCTTAGTTTTATCAAAAATATAGCGAATACATATTTATATTTTTAAATCTGTAAAATATTATAAGCCTACCAACTGACACCTACAAAAGGTTGTTGTTTGTTGTAACTTAGAAGTGACTATACAATATTAAAATAAGTATATTTTCATTTATTAATTTTTATCTTATCTAAAAAAATATTTGTTTCGGTGAAATCTGATTAGGGCTTGAACTCCGTGTAATGCTTTCCTATTTCTGCTCGTTATTAGTCCAACAGGCAATAATTATAAACATTAAATACAATAATAAAAAAATTAAAACTACAGCTTCTTGGATTTATCATTAATAATTAAACGGTACATTGTACTAATACCATAACACAACCCAATCACAAGCACAAATAATATAATTCAAATAAAAGTTAATCATTTCGATCTGCACGAAAATTCCGACTCTAGGATTTAGAGCTTAAAATGTGAAAATGAACCATGACATCGTTTAAATGTTTTTTTTTAGTGAAGACTAAATAATTAAATAAAATTTGTCAAATCGTATGTAAAATAAATTACATGTCACGACAATAAAAATACTAAAATAGATCTAGTGGCAGTCGTGCATTATTTGGTTATTATCCTATTTATTGACAATAGGTATTTTTAAATTTTACATAGATTTAATAACGTTTGTTTGTCCACCACATTTCACCGATTATACTTCTACTCATTATTTAATATTCGACCTTTTAGGATGACGCAGGCCAATAATTCCAGAACTGGGCAGTTCAGAATAAAATCAGATGACACACAGGCTAGTAGATATGGCAGAAGCAGCATCAGAAACATTATTTTTTTGAGTTGGTAAAACAATAAAAACGGATATCTAAAAATTGTATTGATCAATATGTCCTATATTTTAAATAAAAGAGGGGCATAGCTTGATAACGGAGGTTGATTTATACTCTCGAATCGTTGTGTATTAGTTTTTATATACATAAATGATGCCAAAAGTCTAGTTAAACCACATCAATAATATCCATCGTTATCAAATAACTTTAAATCCAGAATAGTTTATTTACTAGTTTATAATGGCTAGCCTGCGTCAAGGAGTTGATAAAGACTTCTTTATTTTGAATGATCACCTTACCTCTGAATACTGAGTTGAAGACTACTACTTTATAATAAAAAAAATTCTTTTTAATTAAAAAAAACTTATTTCTACTAAGAATTTTCGCAACTATTACAGTATAGGATGAAAGACAAATTTCAAATTCTGATGACTTTCTTATCAGATTTTTATAACTCCCTTATTATATTTGTATAAATAACGGAATGGAAACGACAAAATAATAAATTATGAAATATATAATTTAAACTGAGAATGTAAATATATCATAATTACTAAATGAATGAAAACACAAAGAAACAATTAACACCTTTAACAAGACGACATTTCAATAATTAACTTTTATCCTCAGTTGTTCACAGGGGCACAAGCTCCAAGAAACATTATGAGAGTTTGTTCAAAACATACACAATAGTTTATTATTTTTATAGTCTTCATTTTTATGCTTCTCTTCCTCAATATCTTCACAATTTTTTTATAATAATATGTGAATCCATAAAAGTAATATTCATTTGATTATTCACAAACACTTTGTGTTTTCACTCGACATAATACTGTTTAAGGTCTTTAATTATTTTTTTACGTTCTAACATATACGTTGTATAGATAAAGTTATGTGATCGATCAAATAATTGATGTTGAGTTCTTGGAGATATATCTGTTTGATTGACGTCAGTCTGGCGTCATACGTGTGCAACGATTTCATATATAATTTAGATGGACATATCTCGGAAAGTGTTTGCTAATTCAAAATTTATGGGTTTGTCGGACTTAGGAAAAATACCCAATTTTACTCATGTGTAGCCTCTAAAGACCCAAACAAACTCTTTAAAAATTCCGGTTCGTGATTTATTGGTAAAAAACTAAAAAAATCGGCCATGCGGTTGTTATAAAATATCTTATTTCTAAAAATCGGCTGTATCGATTTCGTTCAAATTTTAATAAAATATGAAGATTTAATGACTCCAAATAGCAAATAATAAAATAATATCAAAAGCTTTTGAAGTTTGTCATCAAAAGTTCGAATTGAAACAAATACGTCGTTCGTTCATGATATCTTTTGGTACAAGAGAAGCAATTTTAAGTAATTATTGAATAAATAAAATAATTAACGTACGGTACTTATGAATCTTTACCCCTTTTTGATTACCATTTACTGAAAGATATTTTTGGTGATAATTAGTTTTGTTGATTTTTAGTATTTAGTTGAATGTGTGAGAACAAAACCTTTGTTCATGGTTTTCTACCATTTATTTGAGTAGGAAATAATATTTATCTTATTTTATGTATTTTAGATATTTAATTTTGTTAATAGTTAGATATAGGTTATTTTTTACAGGTGTTAGTTTTACCCGTGCTGTTGAATTTTCATGTATATTTCCCCTTCCTCTTCAAAACACTGTTTGATTACCTTTTTAAAAATATTAAAAAACCTAAATAAAAAAGTAACAGAATCATTATGAAGGATGTGTGATTAAAAAAAATATATTAAAAAACTAAAGAAAACATGTTTAAATCAAAGTATTTTGAAACCAAATAAAGTAAATAGAAATATTCTGACAATCATAAATTTTAAGAGTTTATAGTTTCTGAGCAAAACGTTTTCGTGATATTTGTAGTTGGTCTACAGCCAAATTCTCTTTGTGGTTCTGGCGCCAGAAAAGTTTGGTCTTGATTAAACCCGTGTTTTCAAATGAACTTTTCATTAAATTAATCCTATTGTTACATCCAGATTTATTAAAGTAAAGGATTGCATTAGTGAAAGGTGTGTATTTATCGTGGCTAATAATTCTTCTTATCAAGAACTATCCATGTTTATTACACAAAACAGCAAACAATATTCGCATTCTATTATGTTAGTGTGTTCTTCTCGACTATTTTTTAATTGTTTAACAGCACAACTAAATCGGTCAACATAAACAATAACGAAAATGGCGACTTGATCATAACATATGATTTTTTTTTTAACGCTTATACGTTCTTTATACCAGCTAGTCCTGGGTTCAATTCCCAGTCTAGGTCCCTTGAAATATTATTTAATAACATATGACTCATTCATTTTACTAAAGTTTTTACTTGTTTACTTTCAATGGTTGATCTTTCACTAAAAAATACCTAATCAGAATTACAATATTGAACAACATTTGTATATTTTTAAATCTGAAAGAGTGCATCAATGTTTTTTTTTCTTCAAAATTTAGAACAACAGCCACCTTATAGCTTACCCATCACATAGTAGAAGGTTGAGAGTTAACCTTTATCAAAAATAATTTTCATTAACCCGTGAATGTTTCAATAAAATCATTTTTATCAACCCTCGTACCATAAATATCGACACATGTTAACGGCGGTATACGATGATATAATAATTATGCTGGTATAAAAACAATTCTTAAGACTAAAATATGCTCACATTAGCTAATAAAAATAGTTCAAATTTAATATTTTTTATTTGTTTTAAACGCTCACAATACTTTGCAACGGGTTGTCAAAGTAGTGGCTAATCAAAGCTTGTAATATGTTAAAACGGAAGGTCAGTCTTCAGAAATAAAGTTTGAAATGCTTAAGGTAAAATTAACTCCTTACGCTGAATTGTGAAAGCGAATATCAACTTCGTGACTAAAAGAAATAACACAATTTGCAGTCACTCTCACGCAACCAATCTTATACTATTGAAATCTGTCCTTAAAAAAAAAAAGAAGTTACTCCGTTAATATTTCTTTCTTTTAAAAAATGCAGATTTTTAAAATATTGACTGAGCTACGAAAATAATATATGCAACATACTATATATGTTCATACTAATTAAAATATTTATAATTTGTTGTTTATAACATACAGTTATAAATATAATTTGTAGGCTTTCCAAATGTGTTTATTAATACAGGTTTGTCACACATACAGCTACGTTTATTTTGATCTGCATATTGTTTAAAATTTATTTGTATACATAAAATGAAAATTAATTTTTGAATACTGTTTATTAAAATAATAAGTACTCACTCTCAACGCCAATAAAATGTATGGTAAGTTAAAAAAAATAGAAATACACAAAATTTATAATTCTTCAAATATACTAAATTGCTTAATTGTATTTATGTTTTATCATTACACTATTTTTAAATGGTATACACCTTATACAGAGTGAAAATAAATCAGGAAAGAACCTTATATTTATATAACTAAATTAAATTTGGTATGCATTTTTTTAGAGTACAGAAGTTTACATTATTTTTACATTAAAATTTTTGGAAATCATCTAGAAAGTAAATTAAAAAAAATTAAATGGATAGGGAGTCATGTGAAACATTGATTTTCACTGCTTTTTAGATTGTACATCTTGCAACCTGTTTTTTAATCTCTATTTTAAAATTTAACATAACGACCATTGACCACGTTGGATAGAACACTTGATTACAATGTCAAACTATGGTATCGCACTATACAATGTGCACAACAACCCAAGTTTACTGTAAAATTGTGTGTCTATTGTTGTTTATATGTTTTCATGTTTTACCACTTAATGATCTTTATAGAGTTATAATGTTTTATTCAACAAATGTTTCTACGCATTTGAAAACGCGGTAGTAATATTGCTACTTGTAGAGTACATGAAGGGGCAAAATCAGATAAATGTATTACTAATTTATTTGTTGAAATCACTGATCAGAGGTCCATAATTGGATGGATTTCTTTCATGACACTGTTATCAGTAGAAAAAGGTCACGGTTTCGCTATTAATATCTTTCATAATACTTTGTTCAACGACCTTGATGTGTTTTAGTTAAACTTCACAGGACACTTTTGCAATTGTTATGAAAATGATAACAATAAAAATCCATAATTTTAACTTGATTTCTAACTGATGCAGTGTTTTATCCAACGCGGTCAATATCCGATATCTTAAAAACGTAATGAAATGAAAAAAGAAAAAAAAAGAGATGCAGCAATGATTTTAAAATTAGGAAGGCAATGAACTACAAAGTGCCACATAACCCCATTTATATTTCAAGATAGTTCAAGACGAGGGTTTCATGATGGTCGCAAACATTTAAACATTTAAAAAATACAAAAATTAAAAGCTTTTTTGGTAAAACAAAACCATTTCAAATCCGAAGTTTCATTTTAAGACGTTCTATAAATAATTGGTGCATTTCCGGCTTAATTTACACTCTGTATATGAAAGCATATTTATTCTTCTAAACGTTTTAGGTCTCTTATAGGTAATAAAAAAATGCTTCTATAAAGTTATAAAAGGTTTCCATTCTTCTAACCGTCAGCAAAATGACCATACTATAAAAACAAAATTGTCATTATTATACATATTTCGTAAATTTATTTTACATAGATCCATAAATAAAGTTAAAAAAAGTGGTTTCACAGACACACGAATCCACAACACTTGTGAGTTTTAAACATGACTTCAATATTTAGCCCTTATTCTAGATATTACGCTTGAAATCTATACAACAGTTAAACAAAACAAACTAAAATATACGCTTTCTAAAATTAAAATTAAATAAATGTCAAATAGAGTCACAAAATCAGTACCCTACTTCTATAAAATAAACATGAATTTGTGAGACAACCCAATGGGGGAATAATATGGTTAGTAGTGCTGAAAAGCTGATTTATCGTACACTGAAAATACATTTTTTACATTATACCAACTAAACGTCAAATGTAGTTTATTATATTTGCTGTTTACTCTATGGTAAACTTATTTGGAACCCAAGAAAGTGAATTTGTAGTTCTTCAGAAACCACTAGAAATCAGTTAAAAACTGTTAAGGCACATCAAATATTAAGTTTAAACTTCAAAAACGGCGATGAATTGACATGTTTTTAATAGTAAATAGAACAAAAATTAAATAAGTAAAATTAAATCCCTAACGATAATATTTATTATACCAGCAACAATTAGGGTAGTAAATATATATACTAAATAATACATATATATATATATATATATATATATATATATATATATATATATATATATATATATATATATAGTAAATATATATATATATATATATATATATATTGGTTTAGTGGAATGGGTAGTCTATTGTTTGACATGAACCGCTGTTTTCGCTTTTCAAGAATAGAAACCACTTCACCAACTCAGATATTTTATCTAAACATAAGTTTTCTATATCAAACATATCGCATAGGTAACTATCAGGACTATGATTTAGATTTGTTCTTACAGATATTAGTCCTGGTTGAATATTTGTCAAAATAAATAAATACAAAACTCTATATTCTATACAATAAAATATAATTTAGCTGTACTATAAACAATGTACAGCGAAGAAATTGAATACCATCTATGTGAGCCTATACACACACACATTTTACACATTAAACTCGTTACGTATTTTTACTTGTACAATCGTTTTAATCAACGAGAAATATGTATGATGTCAGGAAACTAAAAGAAAGTCTGGAAACATGCCAAAACTAAAGGCCACAGAACCGTTTTGGCAAGAAAATATGAAACTCTGTAATAATGTTGGTAAAATATATGTTTTCCTCTCTGTCTTCTATAACGGGAAGTTTCGGTTAACAAATGTTTTGTGCAGGACACCATGTATTCTTGTATATTTTTTATGGTTATTTTTTCATAAGCCACGTTTTCTTTTATTTTGTGAGAGATTAATGTCCAACTTTGTATACAATTTTAGTCGGATACAAAGTTAGAACGTCTGTAGATATCTTTTTTGTTTCTGTTATTAACTTAATAGATAACATTATCTGCAGAAAACATTTTTATTTAATACACCATTTAGATTTAGATATTTATTGTTTTAAATTTATATTAAAAATATTTTACTCCTAAATCTAAGACCTAATTATAAAATGATTTTGTGGGCAGCTGAATTATATATAGTATCAATTATTATTATTTTTTGTATAACTGAAAATTATTATTTAAAAATATATTAAATAATTGTTCAATTTTATTATATATTCAATTTTAAAACCATAAAATAATAAACTATTGTCATGCACACTCACCCGCGCGTACAAACAAATACCCCCCCCACACACAACACGCACACACAACACGCACACACATATTTAACGGATGTTTCGCCGGATTTTCGCTTTACCATTTATACATAAGATTTTTTGGCATAGAATACACAAAGTTTAAAATAAAATCAGTGAAAGGGTGTTTGAGAAATTACTGTGAAAGGATAAATTAAGACGGACATTTGACATTTTGTTAAAAACAATTTTTTGTGATATAGAAAGACCCAAGTGGGCTGTCTCCACAAATATTTCAAAATCGCTGTTTTTTAGATCAAAGTACTTTCTTTGATGTACTTTGATCTAATGGTAGATTAGTGTCAGATTAGCTTATTCTACCAGTGAGACACTAATGTCAATGTAGAGTAGTGACAGATTAGCTTGTTCTACCAGTGAGACACTAATGTCAATGTAGAGTAGTGACAGATTAGCTTGTTCTACCAGTGAGACACTTATGTCAATGTAGAGTGGTGACAGATTAGCTTGTTCTACAAGTGAGACACTTCTGTCAATGTAGAGTAGTGACAGATTAGCTTATTATACCAGTGAGACACTGATGTCAAAGTAGAGTAGTTACATATTAGCTTATTCTACCAGTGACACTGATGTAAATGTATAGTAGTGAGATATTAGCTTATTCTACTAGTGAAACACTAATGTCAATGTAGAGTAGTGACAGTATAGCTTATTCTACCAGTAGTTGATATTAAAATAAATTTATCTTTATTTTATAATATTAAATTTGGATTCGATTTAAAGCATATTTATTACTTATAGAGTATAAATACAAAGTATATAGTATGTTTGGTATCGTTAAACATTTCATCCTTTGTTTTTTGACTGATATTCACGTTTAGGAAAACAAAAAAGTGATTTTCGACATTCCGTCCGTCCATCGTCGTTGTCTGTACGTAAGCACCGTAGTGACCACAAAATTAAGATAAGAGAGTTGTATTTGGTATAAAGAACTTTTTCTACTGAAATTCAGAAAAATCTACATTAAAAATCTCAACGTGGAGGCTATCTTAAACAGTTTTATTTATTCTTATCTTGAGTGTTATTTATTCAACTATAAAGACAATAAATTAGATAAAAACTTGCAGATTTCAGTTCTCTATTCAATGGTAGCCGTTCAACCTCTCTCCTATGACACACCGAAAATATTGTTTAAAATGTAATTTCGAGCTTTGATCTTCCAAGATAATGTGATACTCGTATAGTTACGAGATCCGGCAGGACCGAGTTACCGACGCGTACGTAGCGAGTGGAAGCTTATTTACATATGTACAACTTGACTTATAGATCTGTTGAGATTTATAGAATCCACTATGCCTAAATACGTATCCGTGGTGCCCGCTCCAATACAGAACAGAGTAGAATATAATAGAGTTTACAGGTTCGAAGCCCCCCAGGGCCGAGATATTGAGGAGATTTTTTAATATATACACATCTCCGAGGCCCATTAGGGCCTAGACTAAATCCAGAAAGGGATAATAGGCCTATAGATGTTTACAAAGTTCAGAAAACCTGTGTAACAACAGTTTTAAACGAACTTATACTACTGGAAAAGACCCCGTAATTTACCAATAAAATTTAATATTCCCTACAAGGTCGTGGAAACCAACTGTTGGCCATTGTATAATCGGGCTGGAAATTACCGTGATCAAGCCCATCACCTTGCTTTAGTAAGTACTAATAATTAGAATTGTTTCTGTTAAACGTCCTTGTAGACATATAAATTCACTAAAAAATGTTAAATAAAACAGTTCCATGGAAAATGAATAATACTAAAATATTAGTAGAAAAACATATTTCCAGATTTTCCACTTTTTTGTCAAAATTTAATATTCTTTACTTTTACATAAACAATGTTTAGGACTAAATTAAGTCTTATATTAAACTTTACAATTATTTTAGTAAAATATGATTTTAAAATACTAATAGTAAAACATAAGTTTCGACATGCAACAAAAATCTGTTTAGACAGGAGACATTTTAAATATGAAACCCGTTAATAAACTTAATAAAGTTAAATAAACTTTTCTTTTTTTATAAATGAGTATTGTGGTAAATCGTTTTTCTCCTTTCAAGTGAATGAATCTTTATAATAAGTTTCAACAAATAAATTAAATAAATGTTGAACAAACTTTATCACTTGTCCATATGTATTGGCCAATAATTAATTATTATGAAGACTTATATAACCAAAAAAATGTGAAAATCAATTATTTTTCACAATCACTACCTTTCCTCTATTTATTGATTGAGAAAGTAGAAAGAGGCTATAGTCACATCTTTCACACCAATTAATTCGGAACATTTATTTTTATTTACTTATTATTAGGCAACCTAGTTCGAGCTATAATTCTTCATAATACAATAAAACTGAGAGAATTTTTTCTTCTTTTTTTGTCACTCCGTAAAGTAATGTAATTCTATAACGCACTTTTCAAACTGGAAGATCAGAGAGGACCAACAAGGGAGCTCAACGACTTTTTGAATGCATCTAAAATAAAAACAGCAATAATATTTCTAAAGTTAGCACTAAACTTTCTAAAACTAGGAAGGATATTCAGTCGTTGTCTATTATTCCTGTTTACTTTGTCAATAAAACTCCAGTAATTTTCATTCTCATAATAAATTCAGTACAAACGGCAGTAATGAAGTGCTTTCTGCTTTGAGTTGTAAAAACAAGGAAATGCAGGATTTTAAACATAATAATGTCGTCTGTAAATTACACTCACGTTTCTGAGAAATTCCAACAAGTATGAATAACAGACATCGTATTAGGTTATTAAACAAGTTGAAATAATAAGCCATAGAGCAAGAGTTTATTATGCTAGACTCACTATATTATATAGTAAAATATTACTTTTAAGTTCCGTCACGTAACTTATTTGTCTTAGTTGTGTTTCGGGGTCGAAACTTCATCTTCAGAATTTAATTAGTTAGAGTCGTTAAACACATCAGAATAAACACATACATAAGTACAAGAATAAAAACTTGTGGGCACTATTACATGTCCCGCGAGACACTGGATATTGTAGTGGACTACACCGTAATCCAGTGTCTAGTATAATTATGCAATAGTGCTCACAAACTTTAATTCGTCTAGTTATGTATATTTGTTCGTGTTTGTTTTGATGTTTTAACGACCTCTAACGAGTGAAATACTGAAGATGATCTTCCGATTTCGAAACGCTTCTAAGACATAATATGTTACGTGACGGAACCTTAAAGTAATAATTATCAAAGTGAAACTGAAAATGAACTATAAAATATTAATATTAGTTTAAACTACAAGAGTTGATTTCTCTACGTTAGAGTAAAGCAGAAGAGGTACATTGTATATTTATTTTATTCAAATCGTCCATAAAAACACCACATTTAGAAAATAGAATATACTTACGTATTATAACTCTGAATAGCATTGTTAATATTTAAAATCCGGTAAGATATTTCTGTGAGATATTTTATTGAAGCAGAGTATTAGACATTGTTGTACGAGTTGATAAAAGTTGTATTACAAAGTGAAAATACAAAAATAATAATGGATGTCTTACAGCACCGTTGATTTATTTCATTTCATTGAATTCAACGCATTTAGTTAAAGAAAATTGGTTGGAATAGAGTTGTATTTATCTCACAAGTATTTAAAGTCTGAAGTATTGTATGGCTATATTTTTAGGAGTATTTATTTGCTGAAACCTGCTTCAGAAGCAACAAGAACTTGTTTGCAAGAGGAAAACAAAATGAGGCTGGCAGATTGCCAGAACTAAAGGTCGCAAAATATATGAAGCCGTGCTTAACAATGTTTAGATAAAATATGTCTGTTGCTTTCTTTATTTATGGCGAATCCGCAATAAACATATCTCATATTGTGAAGTTATGTGTCTACCAGTGCTAGCTTGTTCTTGTACCGATATGTCTAGGATTGATAGAAAATATAATCATTGATCTTATTTATTGTAAATTTGATTGATACAGAAGGGGGAAATATTCATGACAAGGGGGGGGGGGTCACTACTAACAGTTAGGATATATATACACAGTTGTGATCGATACTTTGGAATAGCTGAATTATATATATCTTATTGTAGCACTTTGAGGTGTATTTGTTATGGTAGTATTTTAAAGGAATGACTCTGACAACGGCCCAACAATCATAAAGAGTAAAATAACATATTTCTATTGAAGATGTAAATACCTTTTAGACTTACAGAAGTGAGTACTCGAATATCATCGATTTGGATATTTTCTTTCCTGCAAACTCCAGTTCATAGTAATTTTAATTAAATTCATTTTCTGATAAAATATACAATATTATTCAATATGATCCACCATAAGCTAACATATTTTATTTTGACATTTAACTAACATACATGACATTTACAGTTTTATTGTTGCTAAAAGTAAACAACATTCTTGTTTTCGTCCAAGATTCAGCCAACCTGAAAACGGCGACTTATAAAACAAAATGGTTCTTTCTATCGGTGATGGTAATGCAGTTTCGATATCTTTACTGAAAATCCATTGTTAGTTTAAAGCATCAAATCTACCTGGTAAATAATGTGCAACAAATAGTATAGAGTTTTCAAAGTAGTTTGTGTTAGAGAAGTGTCCGCCGAGAACTGAAAATTCCTCAGACAACCATTTGGTGTGTTTTAAGACGATGTTTAAATATTTTGATCATATTAGTCTTGGAAACGTCGTCTTTTATTTAAGTTACACAAATAATGTGATTTTGGTGGAAAATTGTGTTTCCATTCCTTAGGTTATTGAAATCGTAGTTCATTACAGTTGATTAAAGCGATACGTTTTAAAAACATATAATACCGACTTATTCAACTCTAATATTTTTATTTTATTTCCTTTAATGTTGTACAACTTGTCTATAGGAAATTTTTATATTATAGGACTAAATTCTTTGAACTTACACTTTCCAATTGACATGATTACAATCATTCAACGACCTATTACTTTATAACTTTAATGCATTACATTTTTTATCTCTTACAATTTTGAACATTTTATAAGAAACATTATTTAAAGCTGATAGTGTGTTTCAACTATTTTATTAGTATTTTTATGTCCAGTAAGACTCTAAGATAAATGAAATTTAATATCTTATAAATACTGCAAATTCTTGATTTAAGTTATTTAGCTGCAAAATTTAAATAATGCATAATTACTTTTTTTTTTAAATATAAATCAATAGATTAGAGCTTTTACAACTAAAAACAAATAATATCAATTAGGTAAAAGATGTGCCACTACACAAACTACAGTGCAGTGTAATATGCACACCCAAACCTTGCACGACCACAATTACCAATCTCGCCAGATTTATCCAAGATTTGTGGCGTCGTTTCAATATTTACATTTAATGCTAAGTTATTTTGCATTTATTTAAAAAACTAATGTATAGTATAGTTTAATATATGTACACGTGTCGATACACATTAGACAATAAAATGAAATATTACTTCATGACGTTCGCATATCATTACATAAGAAGAAAACACAGGTTTTATTATACACAATTTGACAAGCTAAATCTGCTTTTGTTCGTTAATTAATAACTAGAACTAAAGGGAAGAAAGCTCATCATTCTTGTTGTAACGGTTTACAATTTTATTTAATGTTGTAATGAAATTCTGTCTAACTATTAACCCTATAATGAATAATAAAAATATTTCATGAGAGTAAAAGGTTCGAAACAAACACAAGGTCCATTACGATAATAAATTGGTCTTTTATTGGACTGTACGTATACCAAGTGTTTTGAAAAAACTATGTAGTAATGATCCACGATTTTAACTTTTGTATCTGGATTGATAAAGGGGAGGAAATATTTGTGAATTAAATGCATAAGAATTAAAAAGAAATACATTTAAAATTGATTTGTTATCCTTCAAAAATTACAATATGTAGGGGACAGAAGAGAAAATGAGAAGAAGTCTCTGATCTGAGAGTCTTTTTTGTAAACAACATATTTAGTTTTACTATTAGGCGCCAGTAAGTAGAGATTGCTTCTAGATCTGGGATGCAAACATGTCACTTGTCCATTTGAGAAGAATGGACTTTGCAGATTAAAGCCAACTCGCTTGGTTTGAGACGAGTAGCATCATTCAAATAAAAAATGGCGGCATTCAAACCACCTGTAACTTCTAAATCTCAAACAAACATTATAATAAAAAATAACGTTTCAATTTTGTTCCGTCTATGTTGTTCATAAAATGTATGTGGTCGATAAAACGTCAAAAATAGAAAATAGAGTTCATCTAAATCGTTAGCAAATTTTGTTTAAGAATTACTGCACCGATTTTAAAATGTTTCAAGTTCCAATTGGAGTTTAAATCATATACTAATATTTACACTAACTTATTGTAGGTGAAAATTTGTAAATAATATTAAAATATTTAGGAAAATATGGATTTTCTGCTTTTCTAAAAATATGGTTGTAACACAAGAAATACTTTACGGATGTGTGTGTGTGTGTGTGTGTGTGTGTGTGTATTGTCACACCCTGTTCACAAAAAAATTATCTTGGCTATGGTAAAGTTCAACAATTTTTTTTTAACTCGTTACTTCTTCGAAACTTGGAGGCGCCATCAGATTCAAGTACCTAGAATCAACTCACTCTGCTTGAGAGGTTAGTCATTAAATAAGGCCAATAAAAACAGAAAAAAAATGGTTGAATTACGTTCTATTTTAATTTAAAATTTATTCAATTTTTATTAGTTCAATTTTAAATAATTACAACAAATTAAATATAAAACTTAATAATCCCAAATAAATTAAGTTCACTCTCACAAACCCTCAATTTGTCATTAGCTCTTTTAATTAACTAATTTAAAAAATCTCTTTAAAACCAATATTTAACACATAATATATTTTTTTAGATTGAGGACTGAATTTATATCGGGTATTCCTTATAAATCCTTTTAACAATTCTCCTTTACTACCCTAACTAAAAACAAATCGATAAGATGATTTAATTCTTTAATTTAATTTAATTACATTCGACTTGTTTAAATAAGTTAAACTACTTCAAAATCTGTTTAAGCAAATTTTATATAAAGATTTTAGTTACATTAAATTTCACAACACTATCGTTGCACTTAAAAGTGCTCTATATTCAAAATTTTCACCTTTACTTAGATTCACACTATATTAACACTTTGACTTAATACTTTATTAATTATATGATTTATTTTATTAATTTAAGAAAATCTCTCATTTATTCCACTGAGATATTGATTGTTGATGCTTTGGCTTCTGTAGACTGAAATGTTCCTCAAATTTGTCAACTTCACTTCTTTATTTTCGTGGCAAATGCTGCTTAATTTACATTGGATTTTTTAGTAATACTTGTGGTTATTTCCTATTGCTTATTTGGTTTAAATCCTAAATTATGTAATAGGGGTAAGTTGTTATAATGGTAAACAAATTGGAAGCATAACGACATTTTGTCCCTCTCTCTCTCTCTGATGCATCATCATTATGTGGGTTCCTCTTCAAAGTGTCCTGTCACATGTCATGTTTATAGATTTCCCAGTTCCTCTCTCCTGCTAATGCATGATGGGGAATTGCGTACCGTAATTTGTCATTTATTTTATTGTACCACAAACTACGAGACTATACTCGCTTGGTTTATTATTTTTCACCAATTAATAAAGTGTTAAAGAATTATATTTTCCCCTGATGGCAGGGATTAAAATACTAAAAATATAAGGAATAACAATATCTTATTTATTATAAAATACAATTGATTATTTAATAATCGTAAGGAGACAGCTAATAACATGAATCGTTACTCTAGCTTTCAGCAAAAAATGAAAAAATAAGACCAAATCATTAAAACGATATTTAGAATAAGTCCCATTTATATTTTTCACATATTATTTCAAATACCACGTATTGTTTAATGCCAGACGTATTAACACACATTTATTTGTTCGGAACTTGAGTTTAGTTTTGTTGTAGGCTATCATTGAGCCATGACGTCACTGGAGGGGAGATTGATTTCTACACTTGTTGGCAGCTGTCTGTTCTGCTGTTGCTTCCTGCAATTAACATCTGAGGGGGAAGACAACACCCTAGCAATACCAGTTGATATTTGAGGTTATTGATATAAAGTCCAGAAGTAGAGAATTTCTTGAAATAACTAACTGTAAATATATATATATAAAAAAAATGGATAGCCTTCGAAGCTTATAACAAGTGCCATTGTTTTTGTCGCTCTACTTAGAACCTCAAGCTTCATTTGTTGTTTAACACTTTCTTTATGTCAAGTTTAATTATAGGAAACTTGTTTGCGTTCATACAACGAGCGACATAAAGGAAAATGTATAGAAGAATTTATAATAAATGTTCTACTAACTAGAGTGAGATAATTATATATTTTTCAATTACTATTTTAAAAAGTATTGGAACTATGTATAAAATTATTATATTTAGCGTTTTTGTTTATTTAAACAATTTTCGAAATAATATATGCCTTTCAACTTGTTTCTGAGTAGGTAAACAAATTTTGAAGTAAGATGTGGGATGAGTACTCGAAGAAAAAATTAGATTTTTGAGATGACAATAGACTGATAAATCAAGGCATATAAGTTTGTAAAAATTTACCCAAAAGAAAATGGCGGTCAAAGAGGTATTAAATTTACGAAGCTAGTACGGATGTTAGTACTTAACATTCCCTTGTATGACATTAGTGTGTTTTTACCACATATTAATATTCAAACTGTTCTGTCTGTATCTAAATGCAGTAGTACAGTCTTTGTTAAAACGTGTTTTCAAAAGTTTGGTTAGGTTGTGGTGATTTAAGAGATTCCACACATAACCAAGCAGGTCTTGTATTTAAAGTAATAAACCAACATTTAGAAAAATCTATTGTCTTTTGACCTTTTTGTAGGTCCCTTTCATCTAAAATGATTACCGCAAACGGCATTCAAATATTTTTAAAAAATAAGAGGGGCGGTAGTTTATTTTCATCTACCCTATATAACTAGAAATATTTCTAATACAAAGAACCGTTTAGTTATAATGTATATTTCTTTCAAGGATTGGCACACCTAAACACAGAATTCTATTAGTGAGAGCTTTGTTCTGATATCGTAATAAAATGTTGAATATACAAATTGATGAATTCATTTTTCAGACATAACTTGGGCAGGATTGATTAGATTGGAAAGTTGATTTGTTACGACACAATTGAAATCATCTTTAAATCGTAATTTAAATGATGATGGTCAAGAAACGTTTTTGTTTTTGCTAATTATTCCTGTAACGTAATATTTTATTACTTTAATTTTACAGACGGGCTTGGGTCATTAAAATCTTCATATTTCGTAAAAATTTGAACGAAATCGGTATTCCCGATTTTGAGAAATAACGTATTTTAAACAATCACAAGGGGGATTTTTTAATTGTCCCGTTATAATCCTAGAACCGAAGTTCATTTTGGATAAATGGTGGTAAATTTGTTTCTTAGAGGTTACACTTGAGCAAATTTTAATCAAAATCGTCGCAGCATAATTTTATAAAATCTTTATTTATTAATTTATTTTTTATGACAGATAATCTTAAATTATGAACATATAAAAAATGTCCTGAGATATGGCCAAAATATGCAGATTACTAATTTAAATTGGAACATAATCTGTTTACGCAGTTTAGCTGTACAAAGACTTCAGAGAGCCATTATTCTAGAAGACAATTTTTTGAACTCAGCGGACCTCGAAACCGAAAAATCGACAATGATTTTTTGACCCATTATACGAGCTCCCGTCTGTTTTAGTGGTTAGCACTTTACTTTCATGAAATCGGGTTCAATCCCCAGCTTCTTGAGGAAAACCGGCAAGCTACAATTAGTAGTGAACTCTATTTGAGAAGGTTAGAGTAACGGTGATAGGAGTTTCAATGTGCTAACTACACATTACCCTTCTATTGCGCCATGGAGTTCCTCAATAATACGAATATGTGAGAAAATAAAATATATATACTTTAGTAGTTTGTTTTATCCTTATATTGAAGTAAAAAAAATTTATCCGCTTTTGCGGTAAAGTACAGGACTATTATAAGGAACATAATTTTTTACCATTACAATAATGACAAACTAATACAATGCGTTATTTTGATATAGAATTGCTCACTTCACATATATAAATAAAGCGTAGAAACAGATTGTTGGACATTTTTTAAAACAAATGATCTGGTTACTGATACAGCTGAAGGCTATGCCAGTGACCAAAGTTTATACAGTGTGTCATAATAGTCCCGGACCGTGTCAATAACTTCAAACCCCAAAAGGATAGAAAAAAAAGATATTTTATGTGCTTTCTGGTGATAAAAACTTTTTTTGCAAAATAAGACATTTTTACCTATCTTCAAAAAATGGGAGTTTTGGAGGACAACTCAATAATCTTAAAAAAGGAAATCCCCATCCATTGACCCCTCATATTGAAGGGATTATTTAGTAAAATATAACAGCGTAAACTAGTGATCGATATTTTGATCCTCTCTAAAATGGTGACTGTTCAAATACTTGAAACGGCTATTTCACTTTATTTATTCATTCACAGTTAGATGACGAATACTATTATTTCATAATTACTTTATTTCATATTTTAAATAGTATGAATTCTTATTACAGGGTGTACACAGGTGATATGTTAGTTGATGTAATTTTGCAAAACTGTTTTCCATCCTATCCAACTTATCAACAAATACAACAGTAGATTTCGAGAAAAGTAGGTTTTCGTGGGTGTTCCACTTTAAAAAAAAAGTCGTTAAAGATACTTTTTAAACGAATTAAATACTAATCACGCTTTAATTCGCTTTAACTTGCTCTAAACCACAATGGATTGGTATTTAATAATCAAAATTCAATAATAGTAATATGATTACAACAATATATTTTTTAAATATATTTGATCCCATATTCTAGACTTCTAATTAATTCTGAATAAAATAAATATAGTAAATTAACTGTTTCCAATATTTAACGTATTTGAAGCCATTTTAGATAGGAGCAAGATATAGACCTCTAGTTTGTAGAGTTGTATTTTACTAAATAAGCCCTGTAAGATGAGTGGATGAGTGGTAAACTCGATGGGGGTTTCAATTTAAAATTATTGTATTGTCCCTCAAAACTCCATGTTTGTAGAAGAAGTAAAATAGTATCATTCACCAAAAAGTAGTTTTATATCACCGGAAGCCACATATAAAATATCTTTTTTCTATAAGTTTTGGTTTTCAAGTTATTGAAATGGTCTGGGACTTTTGGGATGCACGGTATATTTAGGTACAGGTTAAATATAAACATGATAGTAGTTTCATGTGCATACCTATTGCGGTTTTCGAGATAGGTGGTTGTTTTGCCGGATGTGAACATTTTCTCTCTGATTTGTTTCCCATAATTTTCAAATTGTGAGTAACATTAGGTAGACATATTTTTTAGTTATATATAAGCAAAGTTGCGATTGTCTTACTTTTTTAGACATTCACAAAATTCAGTTATAATACGACGAGTAGTTAGTTGTTATTTGTAAGCTAATGAAGAAGATGATAAAACCTTAGACGCCGTGAAGTAAAGCAATTTACATGACAGTGCGCCACGTCGTTGCCTATTCACACATGCATTAGGATGCTAATTGTACAAAGTGGAAAATGGAGCTCCTAGAGGAGGCCTGCTTGTTCGAGATAAATTGAACTAAGTGTTGCAGGAGGTAAACCTTTTGGTGTGCGGATATTGATGTTTAACGTTAGTACATACAGGAACATCACTTTATTACAAATTATATTAACAACTTCAGTTGTAACTAAAGAGTTGAATGATTCTTAAGTTGTTAAATTTATTGTAGTTATTTTTATAGTTTACTAATTTACTATTAAATTAATATGTATTAGACCTACATATCTAAGTCAAATACACTCCACCTATTGTTATTTTAAAAACTAATACACGGTTTTTCGAGAGTATGAATCAAATCCCGTTATCAAGTGCTAAACCTCGAACATTAGCTATATAAAAAACACCAACAGTGTAATGTAACAGTTAAAATAACAAAGACCAGATACAAACTTGATCAGAAAAAATACAAGTCACAGAATTACAAAATACAAGGAATGGCAAACTCCACATTGACACGAAAACCATCAGCAACGGTCAACTAATTAAATAGAGGTTGTGTGTCAAGGTGTGATTAGCTAACGGTTTATCGGAGTGAAAAACAAATAGATATCTCTTCCAAAAGTTTAGTTTTCCTTTCTTAGTATCTAGTTTTAGTTTTAGTTTCTAGGCCAATAGGGAATGTTAATTTTTTCATATTTCTCAAGTTCTAGGTTAAACGGAAGTTTATTCATACTCTCAAAACATCATGTATATATGCACAAATGATGGCAAATGTCTGATTAATCTACGTCTATAATATGAACAATCCATCATTATACGATAATTTTAAAAACAAACTAGGAAATGTGATAATTATATAACATGTAATGAATAAAGGGTGGAACACTAAACACGCCAGGGAGTTGTTACGATTTTACTTTCAATGCTATCATTTCATATTTTATTTTATTTTATTTGTATTTCTCACCAAATAGGTGTAAATATAATTTATACATAATATTATCTCTTAGTAAACTTAACTAGTTTTTGTGGAAGAAAACAGTAACTAACATTATTTTCAACTTTCCATCTATTGTATTTTCCGTGTTATCAACATTTTGTAAAATATATTATCTGTTTATACAATACACAACTTTTCATTGTGAAGATATAAAGTATTTACCGTACATTACAAAATATTATTTTTATATTCATCTATATTTCATCAAATTGTATGTATCTAAATAAAGGATGAAACATAATATATAGCCTGAAATAAAATATTTACTGATAAGTAACGCTGATTACATGGGATGTTAATTTTGGTTACTGTCTCATAGAGAAAGTTATGTGGTGGGGGAAAAATGACGAGTTTTTAGTGAATAAACCTGTTTTAAGTTACCTTGAATCCAAACATTTGATTTTTGAATGATATCTGTCTGTGTTCTCTTTTTGTATGTCTTTAAGTGTCTGTGCGGTTCTCTGTAACGTAAAGGCGGAACAGATTTTAATAAAATGTAACTTAGTAGTCTATGTGGACATATTTTTGCGATATCTTGAAAAGAAAACTCAAAATTAAAGGGTGATGTCACAAGAAAAAAAAAGAAGATTTTTTTCTCTAAATCGACTCTTACAATTTTTATCAAATGTTGCTCAAGTGTAGGATGTTATAAAAAACGTAATTTCCCATAATCGGATCTAAGTAAAATATGAAATTAATTGACGAAAATAAAAATGAATCTTGATTGTAGTCATTAAAAGGTTGAATTTTATCAAATACAATTTGCACGAGGGTGCATTTTTGGTCTACTTGTAGTTTGCTGGAAAATATAGTATTGAATTAAGATTTAAATATAATTAACTGCTAACAAAAAAATAACATATATGCTCTGTTATATTTTTAAAATCTAACGCTTTAAATATTAACCTTTTTTATCTAAATTAGTCTGTGAATAATAAAATATAGTTCCGTATAGTATCTACGAATTGTAATATTGATATATTTAAAACATAATTTGATTTAATTTATCGTTTTGATTATGGATAACCAGTAAGTTTAATAATAATAAAATCGCAGTTAGACCATTAAAATTAAAGAATTTTTATTTTATTAACTTACAAACAGTTCAAAGCCACAATAATGTCAACACAAACCTAAAAACTTATCACATTTACATACTAATTATTCGTAAATGATATTCACGACCATATCACAATGATGTTTAACTGCGATGAATTACAATTAAAAAACCACAGGTATTTATCAATAGTATGTAAATTGGTAGTTACAAAATTTTGTAAATAAATTTAGCGTATGTATTTTAAATATCATTACAAAACGAAGCAAAGAATTCAGAAGGTAATGAAAATATTTACGTGTAACTAATGAAAACACAATATAAGTATAAAAAACACAGCAGAAACATAGTAATAAATTATTATTAAATTTAACAAATGAATGGTTTTATTAAGTTGGTTATTTTTTACTACTAGTTTCTGTTCAGGAGTAGAAAAGCTATGATTAATTTTTTTCATTTATACATTAATTATTTTTAGACGTCGCGATTTTGAAACAAAAACAAAAGTTTTAAAAAACCTTATATATACATCGTTCAGCCTAGTTGCAAAAAGTCTAATTTATACATTTCATAATGATTGGTATACTCGTTAGGCCGAAACTGTGATAAACACACAAACATTCAGAAGAAATGGAAAATGTTTAAGTTGAAATAGATCTCGCTTCGTTCTATGATTAATTTTGTTGCTTCACACAAATTTGTTGTTACCTCACGTTACCACCTTCAGATAATCTTTCAGCAGTGAGAATCATTGAATTCAGCAGTGTGAAATATTTTGTTGTGACCTAAATATATACAAAATTTGTCAAAAAACATTTACACAAGGAAAAGAAAACTGTAGGACTTGTGAATTTATACTTTTCAGACAGTTATTAATTTGTATTAAACTTTCGTCTCTTCTTTCTAATAGTAAAAATAACAAAAGGATCTTTAATATATTTCTTGACTCTCTAGTACGTTTCTTAAACAGTAAGTTTAAAATTGATGGACTACCTAACCAATAATATCTCCATTATGTAACTGCTGGCAATACGATAAAAAACAACAGCTACTAAAATTATAATGTATCCCTAATACCACAAAACATCTTTTTAAATGCCAACAACTGGTATAAAGCATAAATTATTTAATATTACATGTTAAAAAAAATCTAAATTCAGCATTTTTAAGAGAGTTAAATAAATGTACAGAATTTTACAAATACCGACTTTCCTTTGTCTGTCTGTAGGGGGGAAATGAGACATCCTTACATTTTGCCTTCATTCTTCAATATTCTCCTCTGTTCAGCCCTTTGCGTGCTTTAAAATGTAAATTTAAACAGTTCAATAAGATAAGACGATGTACACACTTCTCCAAATATATTTAGTACACTCTACGGTGCTCGTACAATATTTGTGTTAAGGAATAGGTTTTATCCTTCCATTAAATGAACCAAAGAAATATATTACGTCTCAATAGACAAAAAATAATAAGCATTTTGTTCCATTCGGTATGAAAGATATGAAGGTTAGTTTAATTAAATAATAACCCAGGCAACTTATATCATTCATTTGAACTATAGTAGAAACAAACTCTTGTATAATAAAGTTTACATAAATAAACTTGAAATCATTTTAAATAAATTTAATTTTAAAGTCATGAAGGCATTCTTATTATGAGTGAATGATGCTGTCTCGTTTTGTTTGTAGTATTTTTATACAATAATCCGTCATAATAGATGTTTTGTTCTTTATGAAATACAACGTATATATTTTAAAAAAATCCCAAACATCTATTAATATTACCTAATACAACCCAACCGATATATTTTTAAATATTGGATTAGGAAAAATGTATTATTTCCCAAATACCCCTATAAAAATGGATGTCAAATTCAACAATTGCCCTTCAAACATTGTTATTATTAAAGTGTCATAAAAACTCAACATATAAATAGTAATTGTTATAAATATGTCTTTAAAAAGAAATACAGATTTTAAATGAAAAGTATTTTCATGTAGAAGTGGGTGTTTTTGTGTAACAAAGATAAAATAAACATATATTTTATCTTAGAAGATTAGGTAATATTTATTAAGTATTAACAGTCGATTCAGTGGTCGGTAGGAATATGGTTTCCATTGCAAAATTAAGAATTTACTAAATATTAGTGGAGGACCTAGGTCTAGGCTGTTTGTTTGTATACATATTGCATGTTTTCCTTTCTTTTTTCAATCTTAACGTAGATACAGTAAGTAACTTATTATTAAATGAATATGCATCAGATCTGAAGTAATGCTTCAATTACATTGGATTAAATGTTGTTGCTTTGTTACGGTTACATTAGTGCTTACATGAAACTAGATATGATGCTTACATGAAAAAAATTGTTATGATATTTATTTTTTAACAGGGGGTGTAGGAATATTTACAGATATTACATACCATATCAAGTGTTGAAAAATAAATTTTTTGAAAGTTTTATAAACAAATGATAATAATTTTTTTATTTGTGATTTTACATTATTTTTCTTCTATCCCTTAAATATAATATAGGCAATCTAATGAAATATTTGAACAACTACTAAATATAGAAATTCAAAACTTGTTACAGTTAAAACTAAAATAAATATATATAAATAGATGAATATTATTCTTTGATGCTACTATTGTGATTGTATCAACAGAGCTAATTGAAGAATATACCTTATTTTATTTATCTTAGAACTCAGTACCAGGCTTCACTAATCCTGAGAACTTGAGTGAACGTGCATACTCATGCAGCTTACCTTGTTGAGTGTCCTTAGGATAAGAGCCCGCATGATGTCAGCTTGAGGCAAAGACAACAAATAGCTTGGAGGAACATAGTGCTTCTACGATTCCCATCATTACACAGGGAAAGGTACTGATCACGAAGCAAACCTAAACGGAATGAATTGAATTTTTAAAAACAGCACTTACATTTTTGTAATTAGCCACGATTTGTCATCATGTTTAATAATATACTTTTATTAATTCTTTTCATTGAAAGAAAACATTGTAAAAAACAAAAACAAGAAAAGACTATAATTAAAGAACAATTAACACGTTTATATTGTTGGGTTGGAAGTAAGCTCAGAAAGATACTACCTTCAATATCTATTAAGAGTTTTATGTTTCTACATTTTTTTGAGAGAAGAGTGAAGAAAAAATTCCTCACTTAAGAAAAAAATTCAAGAATTTTACAAAAAATGTATCGTAGTACAAAAAAAATCATCAAAGTAAGGGATAATTCATATCACTATGAAAATTGGTTCAATCGTTAAAGTAAGAGATTAGTCATATCACTATGAAAATTGGTTCAATCGTTATGGTTTTAGAGACTTTACATCCGAACATTCTCAGATTTTTTTATGGATTTGGTCTTAGTTCTAAACTAAAATTCAGTTTTAAATTTTAATTACTTCAAGCATTTTTTTAAACACAGGCCTACAATTAAGGATTTTGTAAGCAGTATTGTTTTGCTCTTTTGAAATTCATAAAATAATAGTTTCTTTTTAAACATTGAAGATTATTCCATTTTATATTGAGTTGTTAAAATTATAAATTTCAAAGCTTAGTACATTTACATAACCTATCTTTGAAATACCAAACGTTTATTATTTTTGTTGTATATCTAGACACTACCAAAGAAAATTCTTGATATAAATTTAGTACACTCTACGGTGTCCGTGATTCCTTGTACAATTCCCTCTACAGTAGTATATCTATGAGAAAATAAAATGGATTAGGTGCCAGAAATTTATAGTAAGTGGGTGTTAGAAAAATAATATATGGTAAAACTTTTTATTGTATGTTTATAAAGTAAACCAAACCTTAATTAACAGGCATGCAGAATGATAATATAATTAATAATAATAGGCCTACCAAAAGATTTGCAGTAGATTTTCAAATAATTTATTTTACATATTTTAGCACACACAATTTCTATAAGCATTCGTGTCATTGTTTATACGGTACATATAAGTCAAAAGTAGAATTAATAAAATATATTTTTAATATAATACTGAAGTTTATAATTCTGTTTATACAGTTCGTGAAAACTCGCGATTTCAACTTGACAAAACCATAACTCACACCCTATCGTAAGTAAATATAAACACAGATTGAATTATGAATGGATTTCAATCAAATTTGTTAAAAGTGTGTTCTATTCAGATAAAATGAATAAAGAATACTCGTTTTAATAAAGAAATCAATTTATAATGGAAATTCGTTTCCAGCCCTAAGCATCAGCTATCTCACTCCAACAAAAATAAATCCAGAATCAAACAGTCTACTCTTTTCCAACGCCTTTCGAACGTGACTTGAAAAAAAAGTTGGCAGAAGCCGACAGCTTGGCAGACTTCTTGAAAGGTTTGCCTTCAATTCTCATAAAGAGAGGATTGTCTAAAGAAGGGGTGGGGGTTGAACAAACTCCATTGTCTAGTCAAGAAAGATTACTTCCACCCTTCACTCCTTATAAAACGACTAATATAAAAAATTGGAGACCCATGCCAATCGTTGCAGAATCAAGTGGATTCAGGGGCATCAGCCGTAACTTTAACATTGGTTGATAATTCTTTATTATTAGAAAGCGATATCTACAAGTTGTTTACAGTTTAATTCACATACTTATAACAATAGTTATTCATTCTTTATTATTAGAAAGCAATATCTACAAGTTGCTTACAGTTTAATTCACATACTTATAACAATAGTTAATCATTCTTTATTATTAGAAAGCAATATCTACAAGTTGTTTACAGTTTAATTCACATACTTATAACAATAGTTAATCACTCTTTATTATTAGAAAGCAATATCTACAAGTTGTTTACAGTTTATTTCATATACTTATAACAATAGTTATTTATTCTTTATTATTAGAAAGCAATATCTACAAGTTGTTTACAGTTTAATTCATATACTTATAACAATAGTTATTCATTCTTTATTATTAGAAAGCAATATCTACAAGTTGCTTACAGTTTAATTCACATACTTATAACAATAGTTATTCATTCTTTATTATTAGAAAGCAATATCTACAAGTTGCTTACAGTTTAATTCACATACTTATAACAATAGTTATTCATTCTTTATTATTAGAAAGCAATATCTACAAGTTGCTTACAGTTTAATTCACATACTTATAACAATAGTTAATCATTCTTTATTATTAGAAAGCAATATCTACAAGTTGTTTACAGTTTAATTCACATACTTATAACAATAGTTAATCACTCTTTATTATTAGAAAGCAATATCTACAAGTTGTTTACAGTTTATTTCATATACTTATAACAATAGTTATTTATTCTTTATTATTAGAAAGCAATATCTACAAGTTGTTTACAGTTTAATTCACATACTTATAACAATAGTTAATCACTCTTTATTATTAGAAAGCAATATCTACAAGTTGTTTACAGTTTATTTCATATACTTATAACAATAGTTATTTATTCTTTATTATTAGAAAGCAATATCTACAAGTTGCTTACAGTTTAATTCACATACTTATAACAATAGTTATTCATTCTTTATTATTAGAAAGCAATATCTACAAGTTGTTTACAGTTTAATTCACATACTTATAACAATAGTTAATCACTCTTTATTATTAGAAAGCAATATCTACAAGTTGTTTACAGTTTATTTCATATACTTATAACAATAGTTATTTATTCTTTATTATTAGAAAGCAATATCTACAAGTTGTTTACAGTTTAATTCATATACTTATAACAATAGTTATTCATTCTTTATTATTAGAAAGCAATATCTACAAGTTGCTTACAGTTTAATTCACATACTTATAACAATAGTTATTCATTCTTTATTATTAGAAAGCAATATCTACAAGTTGCTTACAGTTTAATTCACATACTTATAACAATAGTTATTCATTCTTTATTATTAGAAAGCAATATCTACAAGTTGTTTACAGTTTATTTCATATACTTATAACAATAGTTATTTATTCTTTATTATTAGAAAGCAATATCTACAAGTTGTTTACAGTTTAATTCACATACTTATAACAATAGTTATTTATTCTTTATTATTAGAAAGCAATATCTACAAGTTGTTTACAGTTTAATTCATATACTTATAACAATAGTTATTTATTCTTTATTATTAGAAAGCAATATCTACAAGTTGCTTACAGTTTAATTCACATACTTATAACAATAGTTATTCATTCTTTATTATTAGAAAGCAATATCTACAAGTTGCTTACAGTTTAATTCACATACTTATAACAATAGTTAATCATTCTTTATTATTAGAAAGCAATATCTACAAGTTGTTTACAGTTTATTTCATATACTTATAACAATAGTTATTTATTCTTTATTATTAGAAAGCAATATCTACAAGTTGTTTACAGTTTATTTCATATACTTATAACAATAGTTATTTATTCTTTATTATTAGAAAGCAATATCTACAAGTTGTTTACAGTTTAATTCACATACTTATAACATTGGTTAATCATTCTTTATTATTAGAAAGCAATATCTACAAGTTGTTTACAGTTTAATTCACATACTTATAACAATAGTTAATCATTCTTTATTATTAGAAAGCAATATCTACAAGTTGTTTACAGTTTAATTCACATACTTATAACATTGGTTAATCATTCTTTATTATTAGAAAGCAATATCTACAAGTTGTTTACAGTTTAATTCACATACTTATAACAATAGTTAATCATTCTTTATTATTAGAAAGCAATATCTACAAGTTGTTTACAGTTTATTTCATATACTTATAACAATAGTTATTTATTCTTTATTATTAGAAAGCAATATCTACAAGTTGTTTACAGTTTAATTCACATACTTATAACAATAGTTAATCATTCTTTATTATTAGAAAGCAATATCTACAAGTTGTTTACAGTTTAATTCACATACTTATAACATTGGTTAATCATTCTTTATTATTAGAAAGCAATATCTACAAGTTGTTTACAGTTTAATTCACATACTTATAACAATAGTTATTTATTCTTTATTATTAGAAAGCAATATCTACAAGTTGTTTACAGTTTATTTCATATACTTATAACAATAGTTATTTATTCTTTATTATTAGAAAGCAATATCTACAAGTTGTTTACAGTTTAATTCACATACTTATAACAATAGTTATTTATTCTTTATTATTAGAAAGCAATATCTACAAGTTGTTTACAGTTTAATTCACATACTTATAACAATAGTTATTTATTCTTTATTATTAGAAAGCAATATCTACAAGTTGTTTACAGTTTAATTCATATACTTATAACAATAGTTATTTATTCTTTATTATTAGAAAGCAATATCTACAAGTTGTTTACAGTTTAATTCACATACTTATAACAATAGTTAATCATTCTTTATTATTAGAAAGCAATATCTACAAGTTGTTTACAGTTTAATTCACATACTTATAACAATAGTTATTTATTCTTTATTATTAGAAAGCAATATCTACAAGTTGTTTACAGTTTATTTCATATACTTATAACAATAGTTATTTATTCTTTATTATTAGAAAGCAATATCTACAAGTTGTTTACAGTTTAATTCACATACTTATAACAATAGTTATTTATTCTTTATTATTAGAAAGCAATATCTACAAGTTGTTTACAGTTTAATTCACATACTTATAACAATAGTTATTTATTCTTTATTATTAGAAAGCAATATCTACAAGTTGTTTACAGTTTATTTCATATACTTATAACAATAGTTATTTATTCTTTATTATTAGAAAGCAATATCTACAAGTTGTTTACAGTTTAATTCACATACTTATAACAATAGTTATTTATTCTTTATTATTAGAAAGCAATATCTACAAGTTGTTTACAGTTTATTTCATATACTTATAACAATAGTTATTTATTCTTTATTATTAGAAAGCAATATCTACAAGTTGTTTACAGTTTAATTCACATACTTATAACAATAGTTAATCATTCTTTATTATTAGAAAGCAATATCTACAAGTTGTTTACAGTTTAATTCACATACTTATAACATTGGTTAATCATTCTTTATTATTAGAAAGCAATATCTACAAGTTGTTTACAGTTTAATTCACATACTTATAACAATAGTTAATCATTCTTTATTATTAGAAAGCGATATCTACAAGTTGTTTATAGTTTAATTCACATACTTATAACATTGGTTAATCATTCTTTATTATTAGAAAGCAATATCTACAAGTTGTTTACAGTTTAATTCACATACTTATAACAATAGCAACAGTTAATCATATTATTTCTTTTTTTTAACTTTTGAGGTTATAATAAATAATAATGACGGGTTAAGATTTTGATCCTTTAAATAATAATGCAATGTACAAATAAAATAAATAACAGAGCAATGATAACGTTCAGGTTTCTGAACAAAATATGGTATATGATGTGAAACATGGTAACAGATCACTTTTTGAAATCGGTGCAATATTATCCGACTTATAACCATATTTTGCCATTGAAAAATACGTAATTCAAAATTTCAACACATCTTTTGTATTTTCTTAAAATTCTCAGTACTAACATATGATTTGAATGTTAATTGGAACTGAATAAGAACTCAAGTTTTACTAAAGTATCTGACATTGTAGTAGCTATCTCTACATGCTGGAGTCTAACGATAAAACTTTTTAAAAATGTTACGAAGAGGCCCTCAGATAAAAATATTTGTGTATTATGTTTTCTTATTTTCTCTTATCTGCCTTACCTATTGTAATTTAAAAAGAGTAAAACAAAAATGTAATAGAAATTTTTGTAATTTAATTTACATATTATATCATGTCTAGCTACAAAATTTTAAATCGCACTTAAATTTATAAAACATACTGACTTCACAAACTAAATAATGCAAATTGTATATTCCTCGTGGACGTTGAATTTGCCAAATCCGAAGACAAATTATGGATATGCTCACAAAGCCCGATTTCAACGTGTCGAACCTGAGGATAAAAGATGTTCGAGTACATTTGTTTAAAGTCCAATACATTCTTTTGCTCCACTGTAAATTATTTAAATGTTTAGATTCTTCAACCTACAAATTGTAGCCTTTAATTTGTGTTGGCTTTTCTTTCAACTTTGTCCTTTATTTACTTTACAACACTTAAAGACAGGGGAAATAAAGAATATTAACATGTAGTCAAAACCAGTATTAATGGCGATTTATTATGCAATAATTACTAATATATTAATTCTTTTTTTTTATCAGAAATTTAAAAACTATATATATATATATATATATATATATATATATATAAAACCTACTAGTAGAAAATAAACATTACAATTATTACCATTGTAATGAACCAGTTTATTTATGTTTATCTCACAGTTTGTGTGGGAATATATTTTAAGCTTATATGTATATAGTTTTTCATAAATCTTTAATCTTTATCTATAACTAAATTACGTAGCCTATATATGTATAAATACGTACTGTAGTAAACACCTTAATTATATAGTGTAAACTATTCTAATTCTGCTTGAATATTATAATTTCATTGAACTGGTAAAGAGCTTAAGAACATGAAAGTTTTAAAATTGTGTAAGTGATGATATTGTTGAAGCTTTATATTCAGATGTGCAATATTTCCTACAAAGAATATAAACCCAAATATGAAATAAAGCCAAAGGGTAAGTGGCGGGACAAGGAGCTTATTGCCGGCGTCGAGCGTCGAGACGCATTTATGAATACACTTTACACAAGCGCGCATAAAGGTTGCTTTCACACCTAAATACTCCAGTGCTTCATGGTCGGTTGCTTTCAAATAACTTTGCCTATGCACAGACGTTTATTTCACGTGATATTACCGGAAGGAAATTTGTTGAAACTGTCAAATTTCCTCTAATCCAATTTACTTTGTTAAAACCATCTAATCATAGCTGAAATAAATTATACAGATGCAAAGTAGTAAATATAGAATTTATTTATATATCTTTATTTAATGTGCTGTTTAAAAATGTACCTTTATCGTAAAGAAATTTTCTTAGTACATTCTGTCAGTACAAAAATGTACTAAACGGTTCTACCCAATTTGTAAAGTCTTAGTATCTCCGGAGTTTTTGAAGAAAAATCAACTAAATTTTGGTGGTAGTACTAGTATCTCAAAATATCATTTTTGAATATTCACGTCCGTTCACCTCTTTAAAGGATGTCGCTAGGGGTGTAACTTTCTAAACTCAAATATAAACTATATTTAGTTGTACCTCATTGGATATTTTAAAAGAAAAACTCCTACACAAACCAGAGGTATCTATCGTTTCCAGGATGTAAATGAGTGTATCATTTTTTGAAAATAATTTTAACAATAAACTTCGCCTATCGTTATTTTTAAAAATTATTTATTTGATAAGAAATTCTTTCTAACATATTGTATTCAAGAATTTTCATTACGATTTATGCTGTTCAAAGTCAACAAATGTTTAAGCTGTGTATTCAAACTTTGGCAATTCTCGTTTATTCTTCCATTAATTCTTCCACTCCGTTTTTTTCCCCGAATAAATGGAGACAAAGTTGAAATAATTTTCTATTATAGTCAAGCTAATCGGAATTGTAATGAAATATTCATATTTCGCAATGAATGTTTCCCAGTCAGACCAGATTCGTATAATTACGTAGTAAATGTGATCAATTTCCGTAAAACCTTTTACGTAATAGATGCTCCAAGATCTAGTTACCCATCTGTCAATAGTTTCAGGTTCAAGTTTTAGCCACAGTTTTTGTACAACCATCGCAATCAGTACAAGCAATATCTGTTGATGTAGTTGTAAATAAATCCTCAGTATGTGATATTCTTAAAAATCAGAAATTCAATCCCAATAAAGTTCACCTTTTACAAGAACTTAGAGATGATAATCTAAATCAGATGTTCCAATTTTGTGAAAATATAGTTAATTTGATCGAGATGCAACAAAACTACTTGTATTGGATTTGTTTCAGAGACGAGGGCTAGCTTTTTTATTTAATAGACTTATTTCACGATATCGGGCTGATCAAAACCCTGTTAGTGTACAAAGGTTCTTACTCAGCACCCACAGAAATTAAAACTATGGACCGGAATTATGGAAAACAGAACAATGGGCTCCTTTGTTATATTAATGGGCCCTCAACGGATTGTAAAATATGAGAGGGAGATATTCTAACTGATATTCCAGGTGCCAATGAATATAATAATATAGATTCTATTTGCTAGTTAGATGAGGCACGCCCACACGTTTATTTACCCGAGAGGAAACATCTGACCAAGGTCGCTGGTTTTACGTCGAGGATTTATATAGTGACCACCTCGGTCTGCGGAACTTACTCCCTTGATTTTTCTTAGGGAATATATAGAAGATCTGGTATTTCTGACAAAATCCGCGCATAATACACGGCGCAAAATATGTGCAAGACGAATAATCAATGTATGTGCCAGTAAGCGGTCCACTAAAAAACCTTTTTGACAATCCACTCTGAATCCAGAATCAGCAGTGTAATGAAAGACTATTTCTATGCGATTTCTCAGGGTTTCCCTAGTTTCATTACTGTTTCACAGAAATTCGGACGTTAAAAAATACTGTAAATACAATCAATGTCAAAAAGGCATTGCCTCCTATTCAAAACTCTTCTTTCATTGTAATATGTTGTTCCCTCTCACATGCACGAGCATTACCATGACGAATAGAACTGATAATTCGCAAAAAAAATGGAATGCCTACCCTCAGACTCCGAAATAATGAAGTTGTATCTACATCTAAGTTTATGTATCTTGATTTATTCAAGAGAATAAAGAGAAGTTACAGCTACCGATCCCGAAAAACAAAGTTACATCTATAGGGGGTACTTGACGCTTCCCTGCCATTTACACCTAATGAAATTACAACTTAAATATACCAAAGTGGTAGCATTATCTACTTTGTATTCACTTTAATAATTAGCTCATCCTAAGACTTTTCTGCCACCAAGGTATATTATAAATTCTTAAAGAAATTTTTTTTTTATTGTTTCAATCCTTTACTTCGAATATCATTAGTTGGATAGAAAAAATATAATATACAAGGTTTTTCTATCTTTGAATAAAGGATGGGAAAATGCTACCAATTACATAAATAATTATCACACTGTTATCATGATAATTGTCATATGATTTTTTGAGCAGCTGATCTCGGTTTACGCTTAGCCAAATTTGAGATTATATTTCCATCACTTCTCAAAATGAATTTCAATGCTTTGTCAGCTACTTTTACTTGATTAGTTTTCTATATCATTTATTATTTTAAATAATTTTTTCACTTACAGTGGTGGTAAATATCTATCAAAACGTCAAAGTTTAATCGTCGAGTATTACACGTTACTTCGTTCTAAATGTAAATGTCCCTTAAAACCCGTAAACCAATTTACACATTATTTTGTAAAATTACACATATAACAATAAGCACCTGTACAGGTTAATATTATCAAAATAAGTTCCAAATTATCGTAAATTATTAAAATGAAACAAAAAATGTATTACGTATTTCTTTTTGTTATGTCGCTCACTAATACCTTATTCCATCTAATTATAAAATTTTCACAATTTGATTTCTTATGAGTAGCCTACATACAAAGATTACAGCGCAAGCAAGGTAATTCTTATCTCATTGGTATGAATAGAACCTGATGACGCTTCGTAATGAAAATGTTACAAGTTTTCAATTTATAAATGTCTCTCGCAGTCTTTTGTGTTCGATAATCAATCATTACATTGTGACTGAATTAATATACCCTAAAATTAAACCTTGATGAGCGTCGGAAGAAAAGAAGGTGGTAAAATATTAATCTCCAAGGAAGAAGGATGATGAGCAAAAAGCACGAAAGTTTCCATCACGCGAGGTCTTGATGCGAACTTAATGATTGATGGATGTGCAACACTTTTAATTAAATGCAAAAAGGAAAAGGGGTTGGGGTGGAAGTAGTGATAAATATGGTAAAAGATTGATTGCTTGTCCTCGGAAATGGTTCTGACGTCATTCTACATGAAAAAGACTATTCCACAAAAAAAGATCTTTTGCAGAATAGGGAAGATGTTCTATAGATTATGCCTCATACGCATAAAAGAATATATAATATGGGGATCATTTATCTTTAGCTTGAGAAGTAATGTATAACTTAACGACAGTAATAAATAAGCTCCAGTTTTGTTTGTTTTTTTAAAACAATATTATCTTCACAATATAAAATAAATACGTTTTGGTAACGATTTTTAGATTTTATAGATTATGTCCTAAAATGTTAATATATAACAAATGTATACTCATTACATATTTAGTTGTTATTTGTGAAGTGTCTAAACATAATATAAATCAGTTATTAAAGTTATTAATTTTAATTTTCATAAATAATGATGAAATAAAATAATTTAATAAAAATTAATTGTTATTAAAGTTTTGATAATAAAGCGTAGTATATTAGTCGCGATACAACTTTACTCGGTAGCATATTTTGATGGTACATGTAATAACGATAAAAATAATAAAATAATCTTTTACAATGAACCCAGGTTCGCTACTTATCTTTTGTTTAAGCACGAACCTTTTGACAATAATTAGTAGTTACACAACGACTTAAAAAATACAGGATTAAAATAATTTTCTTTTCTTTAGGTAAATTTACTAAAATTGAATACCTTTATAATTTAATTTGAGTCATACATTTTAAAAAATAGAGTTCAAATTTTTAAATATAATATTTAAATTATGACTTTAAAATCTAAGTAAACTGATGGGTAGAAATCTGGGGCCCTTATAAAAATATATGAAAACTATCACCAACATCACGAAACATGACAAAGTGCAAGATATAAGAGGTTGACACTCTTGAATATACGGTGATTTACAAATTGTGTAAATCTCCATCCATACTGGTTAAGTTGAATAACCAACATTTAGTAATTTTAAAATAAATAAAATGTTCCCTAATGTAAATTAGAAAACAGATTGAACGGTGTACGTTATTTTAAAAAAGTGGTAGGAGATTTCAAACAAGAGAATTTTAAAGTCATTGTAAATCGTAGACAAATTGTAGTTTCTGAGGGAGATTAATTTAAACCAATATTTTACTGATTGTCACAGATTTACTTGATCTGCACCAGACAAACAAACTACATTGTATGTGTTTTAATCGCTTACCTTTTATTAATTGTCACTTAATTCCGTTTTTGGTAAAAAAAAAAAAATGTTAATAATAAAAAAAAATGAAGTGCACTGAAATCTTAAGACGTGATTTTTTCAATATTACTCATCATAATAATTATGTCATCCATATTATGGTATGACTTTACAAATATGCAAATCATAAGAAGACGTGCCAAGGTCAACTACTATTTGCCATGAATACATGTTTGTAATTTGCTTTGCCATCCCGTCTGGATAGAGTTCCTATGCAAAAATATTAATTTTGGGAAGTAATAATCTTTTGCTGGAATGTTTTAAGATATTTTATTATTTGTAATAATGTTTCCCTTAATAACTAATACCAATATTTTTATTAGGTAATGGAATTTCATATCTCGGTTATTAATGAAACTTAGGTAATAGACACATCAGAACGTTTGGAATAAAAATTTGTATCGTCTATATAATATGTCTGTGTCGGATGTCTGTCCATCTGTGTTTAAGTGGTTCATTTTACACTGAACCAACTGATTCAATTTCAACAAAATCAGCAACTTATCGTCTCGTCAATTATTTGGACGGGTTAACAAAGAATATGTGATTAACCGTTTCAAGGTGCGAGCTATTTGATTGTGGTTTTAGCTTTTTCCGGAAAAGTTCTCTTATCAATTTTTTATCTTCTTAATTTTTAAATAAAAAGAAGTTTAACCTGACTAAGGTATACCCAAGTGCTCGATGGTGTAGCTAAAATTTTGGTTTTATTTTTGTTTGATTCAAATTCGATTGATTGATTTTATGTTAAGGTGCATATTAGGCTATTGTTAGGTTAAAACGAATATGACTGCTCTAGTTTTTCACTTTACAAAAGTGTAGAGAAAGTTATGTGATTAGTAAAGAAATCAATGTCAATTTGTTTGGGAATGTATCCATTTTTATGTCCCCTGAGTCCAAAAAGTTTTTTTAGAATGATGTCTCTCTATTTACTGTCAAGCTTTTGTCATCTGTGCAATGTTCTACAGGCCTAACGTGTGGACACATTTTAATATTACTTTGTATCGATTTTGAGATCCCCTGAGTCCATAAAGTTGTTTTTAGAATGATGTCTGTCTATTTACTGTCTAGCTTTTGTCATCTGTGCAGTGCTCTACAGGCCAAATGTGTGGACAGATTTTAATCACATTTTGAGATCCTTTGAACCCAAAAAGTTGTCGTTGGAATGATGTCTGTCTTTCTACTCTCTAGCTTCTATCATATGTGCAGTGCTCTACAGTCCAAAGGTGTGGACAGATTTTCATCACATTTTGAGATCCATTGAACCCAAAAAATTGTTGTTGGAATGATGTCTGTCTTTTTACTCTCTAGCTTCTATCATCTGTGCAGTGCTCTACAGGCCAAAGGTGTGGACAGATTTTAATCACATTTTGAGATCCATTGAACCCAAAAAATTGTTGTTGGAATGATGTCTGTCTTTTTACTCTCTAGCTTCTATTAGTCAATTATAATTTATCCTGAAATAACAAACATAGATGATAGTTTAACTAACAGTTATCATATATGTTTAATTATATACTGTAATTACACTTATGGTTTTATGTTTGATTGTATTTTTAAAACAACGTTCGAAATCTAACAAATATTAGGTAGACCTTTTAAAATATTAGACCACTTTATTATGTCATTTCTTTGTAAAAACTGACTATAAATTATCGTATGTAAGGAATGATTGGATACTTTAACTCCACAATTGAACGAACTTTATACCTAGTCTATCATTTACAGTCGTACAAACATACATTGAACATCCACCATTGTTGCATGAGAAATTAGTAAATTAGTAACAACCTCTTTTCAGCCACACCCAATTATTTGTAATTTAACCAAAGCCGGTCTTTTCTGGAATAAATTAGACGTCCTTGATAGTGTGCAGGATAATTATGAGAATATTTGCGCATAATTCACTGATAAAGATCGTTATCCTTTATATTGCATGTCACGGGATTTCACTTACAAGTCATTTAGTTCCTGTTTTATCTTAAGTTTACACATATATACGATATAAGTATATTGATAATCAGTTGACGGGAGTTGCGACGTTCACAAGGTTGCCTCCGAGTTCTAACAAACGTTAAAGTTACTTATTGCTCAATTGTTACGGGATATTGATTGTTGCATCTCCTGGTGTGTTTCTCTAAAAAGAAACTACAGATTTTATTATCGTAAGTTGGTAAGTTTTTATAACTTTATCAAATTTAAGTTTTATTGTGTTACAATTGCAACTATAATAAAATTTAGATATAACATTGAGATATTTCTCTCGTGAAATACCTCAAAACTGGAACCAACACTGATAGACGCCAAACTATATGGGAACATAATATAAAATGGGTCCCAAATGTCTCGGACAGTTTCAATAACTTGAACAAATAAGATAGAAAAAAGATATATTATATGCGTCTTCTGGTGATAAAAAAAACACATTTTTTTTTAACAGATGCGATATTTTTACCTATCACCAAACATGGGGGTTTTGTTGAGCAACTCAATAATCCTAAATAGAAACGTCCATCGTTTGACCCCTCATATTAAACGGCTTTTTTTAGTAAAAAACAACTACGCCAACTAGAGGACGATATCTTGTTCCTATCTAAAATGGCAACCGTTCAAATATTTGAAACGGCTATTTTACTTTACATATTTATTTCACAAATAGACGACGAATACGGGATCAAAATGTATTAAAAACATTTGTGACAATTAGTTGTTATCATAATTAATATTATTTCATATTTAAAATAGTATAAATTCCAATTACAGGGTGTACAAACAAAAATGATAAGTTAGTTGGTGTAATTTTAATATTTAAACTTACAAAGCGGAATCTCCCAGTTGTCCAACATATCAACAAATATAACAATAGATTTCGAGAAATATAGGTTTTAGTGGGGTTCCACTTTAATAAAAAAACAGTTTAAAGGTTCTTTTTAAAAGATTTAAATACTAATATTGGCACTTAATTGGGAATTATCAGCTTTAACTTGCTCTAAACCATAATGTATTCGTATTTAATAAAATGTATCATTTAGAGTTCTTTACACACCCTGTACCACCCTCCACTTCGAATCTGTATTTTTTTTTCAAATTTCATAATAGTAATTAAGATTACAACATTACATATTTTGAATAGATTTTGGTCCCATATTCGTCATCTAATTATTGTGCATGAAGTAAATAAAGTAAAATAGCCGTTATAAAAATATTAAGATAGCCGCCATTTTAGATATGAGTAAAATATCGACCTCAACTTTTGTACAGTCGTATTTTACTAAATAAGCCCTTTAACATGTGGGATCACTCGATGGGGTTTCCATTAAGATTGATGAGTTGCCCCATAAAACCCCCATATTTTGGGAACAGGTAAAAATGTCTCATTTCCAAAAAATAGTTTTTTATCACCACAAAACACATATAAAAAAATACTTTCTTTTTTATGTTTTTTGTTTTCAAGTTATTGAACCGGTCCGGAATTTTTGGGACAATCGGTATATTTTTTAACCGTTATTCTATATTATACTATAAATAGTTCATTTTGTGCAGAGTGACTGGCTGGACACTTATACATAGCCTACATCAAAACAAATGGTGTCAAACTATCCATAAATAAGATTAAAATAAAGTAGCTTATTATTATATCAGCTTATGTCTATTATTTGCACTATTATATTCAGTTTTTAAACGCTTACACATTTGTACCAAGTTAGTAATAAATAAAACAATTTTTTGGTTTTAACGAGGTAGTTGATCTATTAACTGTATGAGAAAGTCAAGTGAGAGGTGTATGCCATATTTATAGTATATTGGTTGCGACTAAGGATTGCTCAGTTGGTAGAAAGTTGGCGCGTAACAACAAGATCCTGGGATGGATTCCCAGTCTGTCATATTTTTAATTAATAAAATTATTGAATTATATTCAGATTAAAGTCACGTATTATTTACATTTTGTATTTATCATTAAATCTATGCCTAAATACTGTCAGTTGATGATTAAATACAACAAAGTAATACTTCTTAGATACATTTCTTACTGAAAACAAGATAACTGTGTTTTCATTCACTTTCAGAAACACTTAATATTACCTAAATATGTAAAATTCTAACGTTAAATTCACCAAGCCATATTTTCCACTTAAAATTAATAAGTACCTGAATAATTGGTGATCTGTCTTAAGACTTTAAATCGTTAATATTGTCTATAATATATAAACGTAATGTTACTTATAGCTGTTGAAGTTATTACTAACTAACATTATATTACAATACATAATAGTGGTTAGACATTATTTATAAATATTTTTGCAAAATTCGAGAAATTAAATAAGGCCTACTATTATAGGTCTTGAGGATAAATTTTAAACCAGAATATAACATAAATTTGTTTTATGCCCTCTATTATAAAAAAGATAATGAAAGAAAATGTATATACTTGTGTTTTTATGTGGGAAATTTGGTTTGCCTGATACTATGGTAATTTTAAATGGAGTGGTCTACACTACATGAAATTCTGTTTACACATTAAGGCAACTACAGAGTTCCAGATTATAAACCAGAAACATCGATACAGAGAAATACACACTTTTAAGAATAATACATAAGAATAAATAATATTTAAAGTTCTTTTAAGCATATATGTATGCACAACTGTTAATAGTTCCTTATTCCACGAATTTCTAAATTAATTTTCACAATTTGATTTCTTATGAGTTGCCTACATACAAAGAGTACGGCGCAACCAAAGGTAATTCTTATCTCATTGGTATGAATAGAACCTGATGACGCTTCGTAATGAAAATGTTACAAGTTTTCAATTTATAAATGTCTCTCGCAGTCTTTTGTGTTCGATAATCAATCATTACATTGTGACTGAATTAATATACCCTAAAATTAAACCTTGATGAGCGTCGGAAGAAAAGAAGGTGGTAAAATATTAATCTCCAAGGAAGAAGGATGATGAGCAAAAAGCACGAAAGTTTTCATCACGCGAGGTCTTGATGCGAACTTAATGATTGATGGATGTGCAACACTTTTAATTAAATGCAAAAAGGAAAAGGGGTTGGGGTGGAAGTAGTGATAAATACGGTAAAAGATTGATTGCTTGTCCTCGGAAATGGTTCTGACGTCGTTCTACATGAAAAAGACATTGCCATAAAAACAAGATCTTTTTAGTTTATGGAAAATGTTCTTTACATTATGACTTATAAGTCAAGAGTTTTGTATAATATGAGGTCATTTTTCTTTAGTTTGAGAAGAAATCTAACTTCAAGTTACATCTAAATAAGCTACATTTTATTTTTGATATGGTGATATTATCTTTACAATGTAAAATAAATATCTTTTTCTCGTCGATTTGGATAAAGCCAAATATTTATTAAAGAATAAGTTTCTATTTATTATATATTTTTTAAATTTTGTAGTGTTTTAAAGTAAAATCCGTTAATATTTTCATTAAAATTTTATTTCCAATCAATGTAAATTATTTTAATGTTGTTTGCGATTAAATTTTTTTTCATAGGATGTCTTTCGTAAGACAGATACAGTGAATGGTAAACATTATTTTAGAAAGTGGCAAGACATTTCAAACAGGACAATTTTCAACTTACTTCGGTACGAAATCAAATAATAGTTTTTCGGCGAGAATCAATTAAACCAACATCTTATAGATTGTCCCAATTTAACTGAACCTGCACAAAATAATACAACATACATGTTTTAATCGTTTTCCTCTATTAGTTTTTACTTAGTAGTAGCCTATCTTTCGTTAACAAAAAATATCATTTGCATTTATGAGAGTCTAAAGTAATGATTTTAATCAATATTAAGTCACATTAATTATGTCATCCATAATATAGTATAACTATATATCCAATTTATAAGACGTCCTACGGTAAATTTATGTGCTCATGAATACATGTTTTGTAATTTGCTTCACCTTTTCCTCCTGGATAGAATACCTTAATAATTACATTCATTCTAGTTAATGACAATCTTTTGCTTGAATATTTTAGGTGTTATTAATTGAAATATTGCTTTCTTAAGTAATGACAATATTTGATTATGTAATAGATTTTTTTTAAATGTATATCTTGGATTTTAATCGGATAAAACCAGACGTCGTGTATGTATATGTGGGTCAGTTGTCTGTCTGATCATGTGAACACTTACTGAACCAATTTCAACAAAATGAAACACGCAATATTTCGTCATCAGCTTCGACATCTGGTTAACAGTTTCAATATGCCAAACATTTGATTGTGTTTCTAGTTTGACTCTGGAGTTGTCTCGTATTTTATATCTTATCTTATCAATTTGTAAATGAATAAGGAAGAGTGATAAGAATGTTTATTTGAATACAGTGCAGGGTGTCGGCTCCCCAGACTATATAGATTAATTGACAAACAAATATAGATTAACTGACAACTATTATCTATGTTTAATCATATACTGTAGTTACACTTGTGGTTTTATGTTTGATTGTATTTTTAAAACAACGCACGGCAACGCAATAAGGTAAAGTTATAACCTTTTAAAATATTAGACCACTTTATCAACAGCCGGACAATAAACGGTCGTATTAAATGAGTGATACGACTTCATAACATCATCTATCTTACAAAGATACATTGAAAATCCATAATTGTTGCATAAGAAATGAATAAATGAGTAAAAACAAAATTTGTTTGTTTCCATGACTAATGCAATATCGTATATGCTTCGGAGGTTTGCTCATTCATTGTAGTGTTTAGCAAATAGGTGCGGTTGTGTTTGCTTATTGTGTAGATTAACACATATTGTTAGAGCAGATTGTACAATGTACACTGCTCACTGATAATGAGATAAACCCGTGGTTAAGTTCAAGTTTTCAATTGGAAGGAAAGAGTACATTCATTCACCAATAATAACGTAGACTATAGTTCCTTATTCCATCTATTTATCTTTTTATTTGCACAGTGTAAAGTTTAATAAGTTGCCTACATACAAAGAGTACGGCGCAACCAAAGGTATTTCTTATCTCATTGGTATGAATAGAACCTGATGACGCTTCGTAATGAAAATGTTATAAGTTTTCAATTTATAAATGTCTCTCGCAGTCTTTTGTGTTCGATAATCAATCATTACATTGTGACTGAATTAATATACCCTAAAATTAAACCTTGATGAGCGTCGAAAGAAAAGAAGGTGGTAAAATATTAATCTCAAGGGAAGAAGGATGATGAGCAAAAAGCACGAGAGTTTCCATCACGCAAGGTCTTGATGCGAACTTAATGATTGATGGATGTGCAACATTTTTAATTAAATGCAAAAAGGAAGAGGGGTTGGGGTGGAAGTAGTGATAAATACGGTAAAAGATTGATTGCTTGTCCTCGGAAATGGTTCTGACGTCATTCTAAATGAAAAAGACATTTCCACAAAAACAAGATCTTTTTAGAATAAGGAAGAACGGTTTTATATACGCTATGCCTCATATGCCTAAAATATGAGTCTTTTATCAAAAGTAATGTAACTAAATGTCAGTTGAAAACAGTTCTTTTTTTTATTTAAATGGTTATACTATCTCCTGAATACATTTTTCATATATATTGTAAATGGCCTAAATATTTTAGTAGTAATCAAGTTTATACTCATTATATAATTAAATTTTAGCTTTGTAGTGTTATAGAGAAATTTAAATTCGTTAAGAATTTATTTAATATTTTATATATGAGAATTTTGAATTATTTTCTTAAAATGTAAACAATTTTGATAATCTTAACGACATTTGTCTTAAGATGTCTTTATTAAGACAGATTTAGCGAATAATATACGTTATTTCAGGAGGAGATTTCAAACAAACACACTTTGTAACAAAAATAAAAGGTTTTCGACGAGATTCAATTTACCAATATCTTAAAGATAGTTCCATTTTTACTCAACATGCATTAACAAAACAAATTACATTTTTTAATCGTTTACCTCTACTAGTTTTCACATAGTTCTTTCTTTGGTTAATAAAAAGTATTATTTGCATTCAATATTACTTCATAATTATGCCATCCATATTATGGAATGACTTTACATATATGCAAATCATAAAAGACCTGCCAAGAATAATTAATGTGATCATGAATACATATTTTGTAATTTGCTTTAAATAATCCTCCTGGGCAGAGTTCCTCCTGGGCAGAGATTATAATTTATCGCTGGAATGTTTTAGTCACCTACTGAACCAAACCTTCATAGTATCGTTATCAGCACAGACAGAAATATCTGCTTAAAAGTTTCAGCATGGTAATCATTTGATATTGTTTATATTTTTTTCTAGAGTGGTTTCTTATCTTACATGTAATTTTATCGATTTGTAAATGACTAAGGAATAATGGGCTAAGGTCCTTTTTTCGATTGCCAGTCTATGTCGTATATTTTTCACTTGAAATATTATTGTATATTCAACACTTACTACTAAAAACGTATAAGCGGAAAAATCAAATAATTAAAAAATCGACTAAGGAATAGTGAAAAAAAATTAATTTGATTATCTTGCAGGGTGTTTGTTACCCAGTCTGTAGGTAAAGTTCAAATTTTTGATTTTTTTAAAATTCTGGTTGATTTTATGTTAAGGAAGATATTATGATGTGATTTTCTTATGGTGAGGATGACTGCGATGGTTTTTCACAAAAAATATATGAACGAACTTCATTTCTAGTCTATCATATACATTGACATACATTTAAGATCCATCATTGATTTATAAGAAATTAATAAATGAGCATAAACAAAATTTGTTTGTTTTCATGAATGATTCGATACGGTATTCGATTTAAACATTTACGGTAGATTGGTAATGTGGTTGCATGCATTCTATTTTAAGCAAATACGTCAGTTAGTGTTTGGCTATTGTGCAGATTTAAACATATTGTTAAAGCACACTGCTCACTGATAATGAGATAAACACAATGATTAAGAGTAGAGCAACATATTGGAAGCTAAACTTCACCCATTTAATGCTTTTATGTTTATATTATGGAACCACAATGTCGGTTCAAAGGGGAATGAGTTAGAAGAGGAGAGTTTTATTGAATTGATTGATATTTTTCATTAAATTTTGTGTATAAACTTGTAATTTATATATTAAAATACAATTGTAGGAAACATATTTAGGGTGAAAAAGAAAATACTAACTATTGTGATGACTAGATAAATACTGAGATCAGTATATTATATAATTTAATTTTTTACAAATTAGAATTAAATCAAATATAATTCTGAAATAAATAATGTAATATACATTTTTAATACTACCAATAACTCTCACAGTTGGTTATTAATAATAGCTAATAAACTATGAGTGTCTTTAATTGCACCTAACCTAACCTAACCTAACATAACCACATCGATCATCGTCCCCTTAAAAAAAAAATTAATAGGAGCCCTAAAACTGTTTGTTTCATTACAAGATAAAAATATCTATAATCATGTTTAAAATAAACAAGTTAATTGCAAAATATTAACACAGTATTTTTCACGTGACACCAAATTAATGTTTGTTGTTTTTATTTTCAAAGTTAATATTTTAGTATATGAGATCTGTATCATTAATCTATTATCATATACTAATGAATTCACTTCCTTTTTTTTCCTGAGAAGGTTCTTACATTACGCTAATTTTATAAAAAATTCACTCTTTTTAAAAAGTTCGTTAACATGAATCTGTATAAAATCAAATTGTTGTTGTATATATTTAAAAATTTGTGCAAAATAAGGAATACGGCCACAATAACATTATAGTAATATAATACGTGTATATCATAATGAGACTGAGACTGGATTGAAACGCCCCTGTTAATCTACAGTCACATTTAAATAATGATAAATATTTTATAGTGAATCATTGTTGTATAGTGACTGTACCGCAGATGTAAATCAATTGTAAGGATATTTTCCTGTTAGTTATAAGAAACTTAATAATATGAATCGTTTATTACCAGCATTTGTAACATAGATCATAAATCATTTTAAAATTATTTGTTTTTCTCTAAACAGTAGACCTAGCTACTTAGATGTTTTAAAACATTGATTAAATCTTTCTTATATATCCTATATGGTTAACGCGTGGTTAACAATTTTTGACATATATCGTTTTGTTCGGAAACCAGTAAAATAACACCAAAATAATTTGTAACAATTTTAAAATAAAATCAGTCAGTATATAAACCAAATAATGTCGCAGCAAACACAAATGCCTTCACTAAGTCAGCTGATTGTTTTATTACACAGATTATTTTGTGTTGCTAATTCAGTGGCTGTAAAATACATTGTTTTTTAAGTAATCACTGTACGCCAACTATTCACATAAAATCCGTAAAATACATTCTTTGTATTTTGTAAAACCATTGTCGTATATCTAAAATTTTAACTCGAAAATTTAAAAGTATTCATCGGCAATTAAGTTAATTTTATTAGTGGTAAATTCATGGTAAGTACAGCCTCAAGAACAGTTTAGAAACTCTTTGAAAACAATAATTTTAGGTTAATGGTGCCGACATAAAGTAGTTCTACACTTTCAGAAATTCTGTTATCCATCTGCTTGTTCGTCTTAAATAGACTTTTCAGCAAATAGGGGAATTTTCTAACGTAAAATAAGCGTGTCTGTGCGTGCGTGCGCGCGTGTGTGTGAATGTAATATGTAAGTTTTAAATCGTAGTAAATGTTATGATTTATAACTGCAACTAATCTATCAGCATTTGACAATGACTGAACAAAAAGTAGAAACTACCGTCATGTAATATATAACTAAATATCCAAAGATTCTCTAACGGAAAATTAAGTTAATATATTATTATTTATGCTAAAGGTAGGTGCTTGGTGGTATTCCAGTTTAATAATTAAAACTAACAATTTTTAGTTGTGGTTTATACTAAAAAGTGTTTGTTTTAATTATTAATAAATTATTAACAATTCAGTTTGAGTACTACAAATAAATATAGAAAAAATAAGTCACAAACCATTTATGTTTGATTCAGGGCTCCAAAAATAATTAATACTTATATAATAAGTTTGGTGTTCCATCAAGGTATTCAAAAAATATTCTAATTGTTTATACAAAATATATGAAAAGTTTTGTTGTTTGTTCCGTTCATAAGTTTCAAAATGGTTGAAGTTCAAATTAAAATCACATCAATGTTATCTTTGAGATTACTAAAATTGGATTTTTCAATAACTGAAAGAAAGACAAAATATACATTTTAAGTAATTTGATAAAGTTGATATTTCGATCTTGTTAAACTACCGTAAACCATCAGGAATGAAAATAAGTTCTTATAAATTATTTTTAGGAGTTACATTAAGGAAGAAGACAATTAGAAGGAATTCAAGTAAGTACACTAGTAAAAAGTGTACCAGATTATATCACCACATAAAATCAGAACTAAAGACATACCGAAGAGAGTATCACAATGGTCGGTCATGGGACTTGTGCTTTTTATCCACTTCACCAACGACAATGTACTTGGCTGGCTACAGCAAACCCCTAATGTATCTAACTGGAGTTAAGTGGAAAAGAGTGCTCGACTTTTGTCTGCAATGGATTACAATCCTGATGGTGATAAACCTACACATCCTGAACTATGTGACACATGTCTGCATAAGAACACCTGAAACACTCACCACGGTGATAGTACAACTATTACATCAGACATGTAACAAACTACATCTTAACTGTGTACCATATAACTAGTTACGAGAAAACGTCAAACTAAAAAGAGCTAAACTACATTGTAGACAACCGTGGCCTTTTAGAAGCTAACCAACCAAAAACTTCAGCAACAGCTCAATAAATGTTTTATAAGACAACAAATTTTACGCGTTGAAGAAGTGAGTTGATTTGCACCTATCTCTTGAACTGCTTCAGGCGAGAAGTGGCTCACTTATCTTGTAATTTGAAACTTTGTAAATATATTATTATACGTAAGATGTTGTTACGCCAATCCATGATACTTTTTTCAATATTAAATATTCGTATATTTATGTTCATACAAGTATGATTTGTAGATAATGTTTTGTATTTAATCAAATAATGGAGGTTCAGTTTTTGATTCAAATATTGAGTTAAAAATTGAGGTTTAGGAATAATTCATCCTATTTGTTGTACTTCTGCAGCCTGTATGGCCAAAACTGGTAAATCATTTTTGTTTAATTTTAGTATTATGTCCATATTTTGGCCGTAACTGTTACATAAGCTATATTCATGAACGTAGGTAATTTTCCTTAATTTTGTTGAATAACAAAAAATGTGTAATACATTTATTTCTTAAATAAAGAGATCAAAACATAAAACTTAGATTTTATCAAAAACAACTAATCGATTTCAACATAATTTTGTTCAAATGTGTCTCGTGACTCTCCTCTCCATCCTCAGAATTTTCATCAATACTAAATATCAAAACTCCGGTCTTACAAGATCTATTATTTCATAATCGTAATTTTTATTGAAATTTATTTTTGTATTCCATTTTCTGTATGTGAGTGTAAATGTTAAAATTTTTGAACTAAACCAATCAGTAGGTTTGAACAAATTACAACTATGAAAACCCTTTAAAGTTCATCCACCCCTCCCAAATTTACTTGCAAATAGTATTATCTTCCACACTTTTGGTACTTTATTTTGAGTTATTTCATTAAACCATAATCAATATATATATATATATATATATATATAGTCATTTGTGTTACATTCCAATAAATATTACCCGTGATAAATTTATATTTGTTTACGGATGTTGTAAAACCGACATTTTAAGAGAGATGACAACACATTTTTTTAGTTTCTTATATTTTGTTTTTATAAATGGATGTGCGACAGTTAGTTCAACGAAAACTACCAATTAATGAGTTCAAAACTCTTTTTACAGCTACACCCAATTATTAATAAATTATCAATAACCGGTCTCTACAGGACAAAACTAGACGTCCTTGATAGTGTACAGGATAATTGTGAAAATATTTGCACCTACGTCACTGGTATAGCTCATTATCTTTTATAATGTCAGGCAAGCGATTTCAAGTACAAGTTATTTAGTTACTCAGTTTATCTTGTCCCACGAACCTATCTTAACTCTATGCGTATACGATAAGCAGTCGAAGGAAGTTGCGATAACAGTGTTCACAAGGTTACGTCTGATTAGCACAAAGTTGTGCGAAACGATAAAGTTACTTATTGCTCAAGTGTTACGGGGAACTGAATGTTGCATCAGCTGTTGTGTTTCACTAAAAATAACCTACAAATCTCTTTTTCGTAAGTTGGTACAGTTTTATATCTTTATTATATTTACGATTAATTTATTACAATAAATGCAAATATAAAAGAATTTATATATGATATTCAGATATTTTTCTCGTGAAATATATCAAAACTGGAACCAATAACTGTACACTAACGGATGGTAAAGTCTTTTGGGTGATTTTTTAACCGTTAGTCTATTTATACTACAAATAGTTCATTTTATGCAGTTTGGCATTCTGTATACTTTTATACCAAAGTCAAAGATGTCAAACAATTCATAAATACCATTAAAATAAAGTAGCATAGTATTATATCAGTGTTTCTCTGAGTGTTATTATATTCATATTAAAGTCACATATTCTTATTTTCCATTAACTATATCAACGCCAATAATATTATTATATTGTCAGTTGATAATTAAATATAATATCGTATGTATATAACTTGGACAAATTATTTACTGAAGGTGTGTGTGTGTGTGTGTGTGTGTGTGTGTGTGTGTATGTGTGTGTGTGTGTGTGTTTTATTATTATTTTTTAATTTTCAGACACACATAAATGTTACTTGCGGGAACGTATGTCCAAATACTTGATATATTAAAGTTAAATCCACTTAGCCATATTTTTCTATTAAAATTAACAATTAACAGAATAATTATTGTTTTGTGTTTTAAACATATGATTGTAAATATTGTCTGTTTAAATTATTAAAGTAATATTTCTTAGAGTTGTTGAAGTTTTTACCATCCAACATTATATTGAAAATAAATAAGAATTCTAAGTTGGGTTAGAAATTATTTATAATTCATTTTGAATTATTTTTAAAATTATTTTAGGTCTACTACTACTGTAGGTTTTGAGGGCAAACTTTAAACCTTAATCAAAAATAAATTTGTTTATAAGCCTCCAGTACATCTATCAGATAAATGATCATAAACAAAAATATATGTATGTGTGGGAACGTGCGTGTGTGTGTGTGTGTGTTCGGCTGATACTACGGTAACTTAAAATTTATTCGTCAGAATTAAATTAAACTCAGTGGACAAATTAGTGCAAATACAGCGCTCGAATTTCTAAACAAGTAAAATCTATACAGGGTAATACAAACTTTTAGAATGGAATACCATTTAAATTCCATATTTAATTAGTATGGCTTGTGAATACTCAAGTTGTATATATTGTATCACGAAGAATCGAATTTTAGTGAATTAAATATGTTCGAGATAAATTTTCAAGGATAATCTAGATTTAACCTAATAATTTATTTTGAAATGATAAATAAATTGATGTTACATTATATCATTAAAGTAGTTAATACAGTTTCCTTGGCCGTTTATAAAACACTTAGATTGAATCCGAATAAAATTGTTTTTAAACGTGAGAGGTTTTTTTTTAAAGTAAAAATAATTATTAACGTAATTTGTATTTTTGTTTCTCAAAAACTTAAAAAGAATGTTCAGTCCTTATGAAAGTTACAAGTATAATGATAAGATAAATTATTTATATTGTTATTGGTAAAATGATAAAAGAAATTACATGTGATTAATGTATAAAGTGATTTCTAAAATTAAATATTGGTATTCCCTTATTGGGAATTGTTGAATGATAGCATCGTAATTTTCTGTTTTAAAAGATATTTAAAAAAAATATTGAATAAAGAATAAAAATAAATTATAAAAAATATTTTTATGAGGTTATAGTAAATTAGGTTAAACTATAATGAATTCTTGCCAGATGTTTCATTCAGTACTTCCAAAGATTCATATTCGTGAATAGATATAATCTTAAGGACTAATAAATTCGTTAAATATTTGTTTTGGTAAATAATAAGTATACTTATTCCATTTTTGTCTTCGTGAAAGGTAACAATGACTGATGAAGAATATACAATCGAAACAGCCAAGCCAGAAGACAAGGAAGCTATTGACAACTTTATTCACAATAATTTCTTCAAGGACATGCCTTTATTCCGTATATTCGGAATCAAAGAAGTTCCTCACAGAAAAACCAACGACTCAGAAATGGACAAAATCACTGCTTTTGTTGTTAAAGCAGTTTCAAGAGAAGGTGATATAATCGGTGTTGCGATAAATAGAAACAACCTAAAAGTCCCTCCAATAACAGAGGATGTTGACAAAAGGTTCATTCAGGTTAGTTAATATTCATTTTAGAAAATGAAACACTTACGCCTCAATACCCTTGATGAATTTGTCGATTTAGTAAGATTAACCAATCGATAACCACATGTATGCAAGGGTAAAAATCGACCTCTAATGTAAATATACTACTAAATGAGTGTCGCTCGAAGTACCTTGGATTCAACACAATGCTAGTTTCGTTTAAACACTTTAAATAACACTTATGGGGGTTCCCCGACCGTGGGATTCGTCATTGTCATCTTATTAATATTAACGTCCAATAACTCCAATAGCTTCGATAATCTCGCCAACTATGAGAATTTTAAAATAAATAAATAGTGTTACAGGTGTTGGGAATGACATTAAACATTAAACTTGGTTTTGGTTTATTTAATTGAATGTTTGATATCCGTCCGTAGTTTTGAAATTTAAATTTCATAAAAATTGTTCTACTGGATCTCCAAAACTAAAAGAATAGGCCTTTTATGCCTGTTATACCTCATAGACCCAATGGGATTTTAAGATTGGTTAACAGATTTAGAGTGGAAAGTTTTAGATAAACCACACAAGTTTAGTTGAAATGAGTCCAATTTATAAAATAAATGATAAAAATTTACATGGGTTTGACCTATTTTGGATGCATCGTTGACATCTTGTTTACTTTTGACTTACAATTGTTATGTCATACAAATATTAAGTAAATAGATAAGTTTATCGGATTTTTAAAGTACAAAAAATTTCTAATAAATAAATAAACACCTATCATGTGTTCTGTAGGCATTTCGTGACTTTTGTAATAACATACCATTATTAGCTATCATTTAACACAAGTGTTATAAACAGTATTTCATCAGTTCTCGGATCGGAAAAAAAAGTAGTCTCATTAGACTGTTTATATTTATTGGAATTTCGTAGTCAGATATACATGATGTCAGGTTTAGGCTCACAATATTTCTTCCTAAGTAAATTAAAATGGGTACAACGAATCCCCGATTGGTGGTAAACTGTATTAATTGAAAACAAATTTAATAGCAATACATTTTGTATTAAATGCACATATAAAAATTACAAATTTTAAGAAAGGCACAAAGGATGAGAGTTTTAAATAAAATTATATAAAACATGAAAGTTTATTTTGTTCAACGTGAAAAAAAAATCAACTTACCATAGATGTTCCACAGCCTGAATTGATTTTGAAATGTTTAAATGGATTTTAAAAAAAATACTTACCAGATATCATTTACGTATTAATTTTCTTGGGTATACAAATGTAATTGAATAATACTATTTTTTTTATCCTTAGGGGTTTAGTGCATCATTGTTAAACCCTAACAAATAATCATAATAAAAACACGTTAAAATTATGTTTTGATAACTACATCTTTATGCTTTTATTTATTATTAATAATAATATTTATTATTAATTCAATTTATTATTATGCATCTTTTAATTTTTTTTAATAACTTACGTAATAATTGCTTTGTTTTACTTTGAAACTCGTAATACAGATTTTATATTTTTTAATTAATTATGGGACAGATTGTGATTTAGCAGACAATGTTAGAATACTACTCTTAAACCTAACAATGGCTGGTAGGTATATAATTATGATTACCCTTTGTTTAGTGGTTATTAAATATATCTGAGCACAAAATCCAATAAGATATGTTATATAATTGTGGCGACATTATGATGAGGGAGTATAAATATTTTATTATATATAGACATTCATATTTGAGGCCTAGTTGATAACTAAGCGTGACGTACTAGAAGTTTAAATCAGTGATGCAATCTCATGCACAAAATACTGAACAAATTTATCTATTGATAATAAATTACAAAATAGATTACATGTTTTAAAATAGAGTCATATGTTTTACAATACACATTCCACATAAAATTTACATTTAATATGAATATTATACATTTACATATTTATATAAGTATATAATTATCATAAAGTTATTGATTAATTTATTAAATCAAATTTAAAACAATATTTGTATTTTTCCTTCTGTTTATGAAAGAGTGCGTTTCTGTGAAGTTTAATACTAAAAATTAACTTACAAAAAACGATAACTATGAAATGAGTAACACACACAATATGTTACTTGTTAAGATACCACAAGATAAATGCAACTTTAATATGACACTTTTTTTATTATTCAGTTGGTTGAATTCACGAAGTACGTTGACAAAGAGGCCAGAATAATTAATTTACCTGAAAGGACTATAGAGCTTCGAATATTATCAGTAGCTTCAAGTTGGAGGAAAAGAGGTATTGCCAATCAATTGGCACAGGAAAGCATACGACTAGCAAAGCAACAAGGCTTCGAAGTGATGAAGGTTTGTTGTACCAGTGAATTTACTGCGAAACTTGTTCGAACTCTTGGTTTTCAGGAAATTTATAAAATGGCGTACAGTGACTACAGTGTTATTACAGGAAAAGACATTGTGATGGAAATATGTCCGCCTCATTATTATATTTATTATTACGTAATGTATTTACAAAAATAAAATTAATTTATTTACTCAATAATATAATAATAATAACAAGGCGATTAGATTTAAAAAAAGTTTTTATCAGACGTATTTATTTTTGCGGAAACAGTGAAATCAATAACGTATGTTGGGTTATTTAAAATAATTTGCATACACACATTTTGTAAGTGTTAAATTTTAGAATGATTGTTTTATAAAAAAATAACGAAAAGTGTTCAAATCCGCTTTAAAAAAATAGAAACTACTGTCTATGGATGGTTGAAGTAGGCTATTACTATATAAAGTAATTTTAAATGAATATTGAAGATAAAAGCACAAATATTCTAGCAATGTTGTAAAAATCTTCAAATGTATTAGGCGTAGGGATACCTAGATGGGGGTTATTAAAGTCGAACATTAGTCCAACATGGGTGTCCACCATCTTGATGACTATAGATTTTTATTGTCATCCGAGGATACGGCTTTGTAACAACTCAGTTTAAAGGACAAATGAAAATAACTTATGGATAACATTAGTTTGAACTGAGCACCCAACTATGCACAGTGAACGAACAAAGTAAAAATACGACTAAATTCAATTTCAATCAATGAAAAACTTAATTTTATTCCTATTGAGCTAATTAAGACTTTATATAGTCTCTGTGAATACATTACTGATTTATTTTCTCAATCAATACATGATTTATTATAAGGTTATTGTGATCTATTATCATTTTCTTTAGTTAATAAATGGGATATTTAAATATATTAACTATCTGAACAAAGTTTCTTTACAATGTTGTTATCTTGTTTCATTGATAAAGCAAACATTTTAAGACTGCATTTCATTGCTCCTCTTATTATACTTTTATTTTTTTGTGATGTTTTGTATCTACTATGACATTTTTATGCTTTCTAAAAGTTCATATCTTGTATGCACTTATTACAACTTCAGACATATATGTCACTGCACGTACATTTTCACGCAACTTTGCTTTATTTCAGGTCATTAAAAAAATAAATTAAAGTTAAAAGAACTCAACAACTTTTAAATACAGATAAAAAATTACTATAATAAGGAGAATTGTTTTATGACAATTTATATAAGAATTTTATATCATAATCTATCAAAATATTATATTCAGTAATGTATTCCATTCCATTAAGAAAAAATACGTATTCATTAAACCTTTTACTATTAAGTTATTAAATAATCCTTACGTATTTTCTTCAGAATGTCCATATCTTTGACCTTGAGTTTTATGTATGGAAATATAATGTCAAAATAAACAAAACACAAATCTGAAATTGTTAATGTTAAATAAATAAATGTTAATATATTATACATTATTGTTAATAATTTTTCCCTTCTTTTATACTTCCTACTTTTGTTGCTTTTAAATTGTTTTGGCAAAGTCATTATAAAAATATATTTAAGGGGAGGTGGACCCTCAATAATTTTTTTTTCGATTTTTCTTTTATATTTTTTCTTAAAACATAGTTTTTTCTGAACACAGTGATATATAATACTTGTAGGTTTGAAGTATATTAAGCTGAGAAATTTTTTTTTTTAAATAAAGTTTCTACCGATGCCAAGCCTCAGCATAATTTGTGCCCACTAGGAGAACACAGTTGGTGTAAATATAATAAGGCCAAATTACTAAAAACAAACTAATCTCATAAAATAAGGATACCAGAGCCTATAATGCTGGCCATAAAGCCAACATTCCAAGCACTAGCTAATCCAGAACTTCTTCGAAAGTGTTTGCACTGCATATCTAATAACGTCAATGAAAGCGTAAACAATGTTATATATGGACCAGAGTGCCAAAAACTTTTTTGTTACCATCACCACCCTTGCTTTTGGGGCCTATGGTGCCATTGCATCCTTCAATGATGGCAACATAACCAAGTGAAAAATATTGAAAGCGGTAGGCATTGAGCAAAGCAAAAGAACTGTTAAAGCGATGAAAGAATATTGGACTAAGAGAGAGTGCGACGAGCTAACACCGCCATCAATGACTACCAAAGAAAAGCTAGGAGAGAAGTCAGGAACCTAAAAAGAAGACTACAAGAAAACTTTGATGATGAAGAGGAGCCTGCATATGATCCAGGAATCCACTAACAGTAAGTAAAATACATAGTTTTACTAGGCTATATCTTCGACTTTGTTTCCGCGGAAACTAAAAAAAAAACCTAAAAAATACAAAATATAGGATATGGTAAGTTTTGGTATGCTATGTTAGATAAAATAAATAATGTCAAGTAGGTTTAGGGTCATGGAACACTTTTATTTGTCATCTGTCTGTAATGTTGACCGGTAACATACCAGCGAATTTTTTTACGCTGCGTAACGCGTTTTTTTTGTAGGCCTATATATAAAATGTATATCAAACTAAAACTACCCTACTCTATCAAGTTTGCCTTACCCTCAGGTATAGAACGTATAAAAAAATAAATCATACCCCTCAATAACTAGTAAGATACAAAAATAAACTTTTTTTTTGTTTTTTGCGTTTTTCCGAAAGTTTGGTATTTTACAATTTTTTCAAGTTTATGTTCCTTTTTCTCAGGAACTACTGATCTGATTCTTTTGAAATTTTTTGACAGTGTTTACTAGTTTATTGTACACACACTAAGTTTTTGTAGACATATACTACAGCAATAAAGTACTTAAAAAATGTTAAGAAATAAAAAAAGGATTTTTCAACAGTAGATTTGTAAAAATAAATTTAAAACAAAGTTTTTGGGTAAACATGGCTAAAAAACTCTGTGTATATCCAAAGGCCTATTTAAACTTGGTTTAAAATTTCAGCATGATTGGCGCAGTAGTTTCTGAGAAAAAGGAACATGGGTTAACATGGCTTCTTATGGAGGGTCCGCCTCCCATTAAGATATCGTATTAAAATATGTTTACACATTTAATAAAGTATATTTCAAACATAATTTCTATTTGCCAGCTGTGTTTCTTGTCACGTCTTATAAATCATAAAATAAGTTGAAATCGTTTTACAAGAAGGAACGTAATATATAATATTCATTTAGTTCCATTACAGCTTAGATGTAACTTTATTTGTGAAAAAAGTCCTCTATCAGCAGATCACTGGAATGATATAGCGACCAATCATTTCCCGTTACTACCAACAGCACATTTTTAATTCACTCTATGCTTACCATAAAAATTGATCTAATGGAATTTTAAACTATTTCAATCCTGCTGGACATTGTTCGTTTTGTCGAAATCGGTTGAGTATGTGGGATTTCAGTACCTGTTCACCAGATGTTGTTGTTTAAAGATAAAAAACCTTGCTATCATCGTAGCCTGAAATAAAAAAAAGAAGAAGAATACAGCATAAAAACAGATATCCTTACCTCTAAAATACTCTAATATCGTCATGGTTGGATGAGAACAGAGCCTTGGAAGGAAATATCAAATAGAAAGATCTTAGCGAAGACTACACGAAAAAAAAGTGCAGATACAGCTAGGTATCTAAAGATTGCCAAAAGTGTGCCCCTGAGGAGGAACTCAAGTTCTGGTAATAAATTGTTCATTTAATATTGACTACTCTAACCCTGTTGATCTAATTAGTCCTTAGGTTTTTAAACTTTAATTAAGAGAGACATATCATAATAGATTTTTAAAAATAAATCTGTCTTGTTAAATAAATTCTATATATTAATTAAAAACATATGATTTTAAATAATGGTTTAAAATACAGCCTATAATTACATGATCAATCACACACATAGCATCACAGCTTTTATTTTTAAAACTTTGTGATTGATTGATAATGTGACACGAAGCTTTGTATTGTAGTGTTTGTGTTTGGTTACAGTGCAGATTAACAAACATTGTTAGCGCACATTGCACAATGCACACTGTAAACTGATAATGAGATAAACACCAACGTAACACAATAGGGAAACAAAACATAACCCTCGCTATGAATACGTTAAGCAAATACAATGACGGTTGGAGGGAATTGAAATCAAAAGCCAGAACATGATTAGTATCGGCCTATATTTTGTTAAAGGACAGCAATATCTGTAGCGATTTAAAGAGTTCTCCTCAGTCTTCCTTTGCTCTTTGTAGCCTATGGTAGGCTACATTACGATAGGCCAGTTTTGGGATGTTACACTTGTCCGTTGTGATGTATACAGCGAGATACCGCCTATCTTTGCTGAATTTTGTTGGTCTCATCTTTGTCCTACCTATAAAACTTCTTGGCTGAAAAGTGTATCCAAGTTGTAGCCATCCACTCCCCATATTCTCCAATTCCATTCTTATATATACACACACTCACATACTTCCTCCCCTCCACATTCACATCCTCACATATAATCAGATACGATATTAACAAATATATTGGATTATTATAGTATTGATATACTATATAATTTGATTATATTGACGATTGCAGAAAGAGAAAGAAAGTAACGTTTAATAATATGAAGATTTTTATTTGTCTTAATTCGATGATACATTGTTTAAGAGGAACTTTTGTATTGTACAAATAAAGGGTTAATTGTGATAAATGGTGTTTTATTTAATTGGGTGATTTAACTTTGAACAAGTGCTGCTCATTGTAGTGAGCAATCATCTTCGATATTCAGTCAGAGTTTAAAATAATTCTTTAAATATCGTGATAAAGTATGAAATCAAATATTTAATCTTTTAATTAAACAGTGAACCAATAAATATATGCAGTGTAGACTTTTTTGTGATGAATTTTATTATTATTAATAACCATCTCAATTAATATTCAAATTAATATTGTTGATATTTGAGTTTGTTATGTTATATTGGTTGCCTCTGTACCGTTTTGTTGATTGCATTACTAGATTACATTCCACCTGCGATCTAATGGATCCATCTTCACCAGGAACGGTAGTAGTCAGTCAAGGAACACTGTGAAGGACTCCGAATGGCCCATTTAGAGGACATGTTTTAAACTGCCATATCATATAACTCTAATGTTGATTGACTAATAATAAAACAAATTTTAGTGGGCCAACATTATAGCTTACAATTTTAATGTTGTTATTGCATTATCTATATTATTGCAGATAGTACCTTTTGTTGACATTGGCTTTTAATTCTTTCGTACAAAACCTAACTCACAGCCTGTATAGATTTTATGTATTGTATATCCTTAACAAACAAATGTTTATATGCAAAGTTGGCACTTACAGACACTAAAACGTGATACGTTTTTCATTTTTAATGTTAATGATTGGTTACAGAATGAAGATTGTGCTTCCAAAGAATTTAGAGGTGATATTTTTTTGCCTCTTTCTGAACATGATGCAATCTGAAAATCCAGCTATTAGTACCTCCACCTTAGGTAGAAATGGGAATATATTAACCAAAAGCACTTGGTGAGGTGATAAATCCCGAACAGCTCATTGTTATTTGGGCACTAAGAAAATTTCACTTCGGATGTACTACTGACATTTGAGATTGTGGTATAGGGCCTAATGTTATGGTTTCAATCATTATAATGTCAACATTTTTATTAAATTTATAATTGATCCCTAAGTTCTTGCAAATAACTCAACATTTTGAAAAATCTTCAGTTTATGAGTTAGAAATAAATGTATACTGTTTGTTGGAGAATAATTATCGATCTCTTTTACGTCAAAGTTATTTTAGTGTTAAAAGACTTTGTCGAATTTTCTTAATTATTATTACTATACCTTATGATATTTTTTACAAATTCAATGTATCTCTAACCAACTTGAGTTCTATCACAGATAAGAGTGTATTGTGTTATCTGTGGTTCTACATTTCCCTTTAATTTAAAAACTATTAGGCTGTAGTATTCTGTAAGATCAGGCTTGTGGTACTCTGCTCCATCCCGTAGCACTCAGGAGGGATGGATGAAATCTAGTCGTACAGCCTTTACTTACTGTTCTGTCTCTGAAGGTAATTGAAAATTGGTTTCGGGATCTATAAAGAGTTAATTGTTATGAAAAAACTTGATCTAACTGCAAGTGCCACCAAAATCTCCATTTTGATGGATTTGTGTATTAATTCAGTTACAAGTTCTTGATTTTTCGATATTTTCATCTCTAGTTATATTCTACTAATAATGGACTGTCATATAGAAACGTGCATAATAATCATTTTAAATTAAGCAATAACTTAACCGGATATTATTAAAATACAGAATGTCATTTACGAATATTCATTTATTAGTTTCTGTACTAACACAAACTAAATAGGTATTACAAACGTTCCATTGACCTGGATTACAGAATGATAAATATAATAAGTATTAAATAAGCTATAGGTAAGAAAATTGAATTTTTTAGAACAAATTGTGTATATATATATATATATATATATATATATATATATATATATATATTGATGGTTTATAAAACAAAATGAAATATAAAATTTCTTATTTTCTTGTTATAGAAATAAGGTCATCAAATACAGAACCTGTTTTGATATTTATGTATATCTTAGTAAACTATCTAAGATAACACAATCTTATTTATGTATTTTTATAATTACTGTATATTTTCATTTTTATACATTTTTAAATGAAAATAAAAACCTATTATTTGCTTGTATCTTTATTTCTTTAAGCTAAGTGATCGTAAAATAGTAAGTAAAATACATTTTACAATTAACAAACATTCAAGAATTTAAGAATTTTACAATTAAATACATTTCAGAATTAACAAACAGTACAAAAATGAATTAAAATAAAAGTTTAAGTGAGAAAATACAAGAACATATTAAAAACATGTTTAGACAGATAGGCAAGAAATAAATATTAAAGTTAAGTAGAAATAATTAACTTTCTTAAACTTATTTATCTTAAAACATGTTAATTAATTGTCAACAATTATTATCAAAAGTTATATGCATCATTGTAATAAATGTCGAATCTTCAACCCAGTTTACTTTACTTCTCTTAAGATAAATATCCTACATCAATATTTGAAAAGACGTATTGGTATGGAATCGTTAATACATTCATTTGGATTGAAAAAAACCCCGTGGACCAAACAGCTGTCGACCTTGTAGTGCGGTATTTCAACCTAGTTAACTGTTGTAATTATATATTTATCTGCTCAGTATTGACCCAGATATAGAATATTCAAGTTTTTGTTCGATAAAAATATCATGTGAATCTGTATTATGTGTAAGATTAATTAATTATAGTGTTTTGTGACATTTTAAAATTGTTTTGGGAGAGTATTTATAGTAAGAAATATATAGTGTGCCGTGATTTTTATTCTATCTATTGTATTAAAAAAGTAGAATTATTGTAAACAATGTACACGAATATGTAACGTAGGCCTTTAATTTTACTCAGGCTTCTTATTTAACACCAGAAAATTTTCTTAAGAAATGCATTGTAACAATATTTCATTTACTATAATCCAACTAAGATTACTTAGAGTAAATATAAATTTAGTAGGGTTTTAAGAAAATTTATAGTGGAAATTTCAAATTTCCATATTAGAAATCCGAAATTATCAAGAATTGGTAAAGTTGAGGTAATTTTGTATAAATCTTCACTGCGTTGAGATTCTACTAAATAATTACAATACAAGAAATTACAACTCAGTTTTTTACATGTTTTGACGTTAGAACCTATTTTAGACCAGTGTAAATATATTTATTTAATATTTTACGACTCCATTATCTACAATTTCGACTTAGGAACCCATTTTAAACCGCCTTAGATTCGTATTTATAATACTTGATATTATTTACGATATATGTTGCGAAATATCACTGTAACTGAGGAAACTAATATTTTTTATAAATAAGTGTTTCTTGTTAAAAAAGAGAAAAATGATAAAGCTAACCTAGACCCATCAACTCAGAGGTTATAATCAGATTAATTAGTATAGTTAATTTTTTGTCTAACTCATTCCTCACTTTGCTGAGCACACCGCGCCTCTATATCTGCTGTGGCAAAAAGGACAAAACTTATCTTGATGTGCGGAGTATGAGAAGGGTTTCAAACATCTGCGTAAGGGCATCGCACAACCTCCTGTTCTTTGTATGGACGACTTTGAGAAGCCTTTTGTCCTACGAACCGACGCAAGTTTGTGCGCCTTCGGAGCAGTTCTTCTTCAGGAAATCGATGGCTGTCACCAATCTATAGCATACGCTTCCCGTACCTTAACTCCTGGGGAGAGGAAGGCCTCTTCTGGATTTATATCCGAAGGTTACGTAGTTGGTTTTGGAGTAGAGAAATTCTGCCAATGTGTGTAGCACCAAAGGTTTCTCGTAGAAACCGACAACCGGGCCATGCCAGCTCTCATGGCTGCTAGCCCATCCACGTCGGCTCGGGTTAACTTGAATATCGTAGCAAACTCTCTATCTTATGTTCGAACCTGAGAGCTGCCAGGTAGAAACTCCATCATGTCTTGAAATTCTTGCATCATCTACTTCCAAATTTATCGTTGGTTTACAACGAATTCAGTACCCATCAATGTGCTGACAAAACTTTAAAAGCAATCAATGAAGCGCAAGTAAATTCTAATCACTACTGCCTGAGTAAGGGCATCCTTTGCCTTAAAAATCATGTGAAGGTTCGTACTCGAATCTATCTCCCTCAGTCTTTAGTAGGCTTTTTGAGATTCCCTATTACCACCATTCTACTACTTGTTGTCACATAGGCTTGCATAAAAGCTAATTTAAAGTGGAAGAATTCTTCTTCTGGCTTCACAGATGTTGTTCACAAGGTGTAATTTTGCTCAACATGTGTCGTAAGTAAACCACCACGGATTATCAAAGTAGGGTATCTCTCTTCCATCGTACCAAACCGTCTTATGGAGAAACTCCTTGTAGATTTCGTAGGTAAAATTCCCAGAACTAAAAATGGCGATACTATTATTCTCTTGGAAGTTAACTAGTTCTTTAAATTCACCTGGCTCTGTTCTCTGAGAGAAAGCCACTACCACGAAGGCCATAAGCCAGTCATTTTTTTCAAAATTTCGGTTTCCTTAAAATAATCATTTCTGATTATACCCAATGTTTCGTATTGCACATGTCCCGCAAATTCTGTTTTCCCCATAGTATTGAACATGCTACCTTGTCCCCTAATAAACCTCAGGGTTTCAATTCGGAACGTCAAAATAGAAATAGCAAGTCCGCCCTCAATGCCAATCGTTCAAACTTCTTGGGTCGACGCCATACCAAGAACAATTTCTAAAAGCACATCAAAAGGCTGAAAGAAACTATAACTAATCCCCCAAGGCCCATTGTTTCAAAATATGTGACCTTGTCCGATGCAACGCACACAACCTTAGCTCCGTTGCGAAAAAAATGACATAAACTCATATATATGGTGGATTTGACTTTCCGAAAGGACCTGTAAAAGTTACGCTCACTAGACATGTGAAGCAACTGAAGCCACATTATCTTCCTCGAGAAGCTATGTCATTGGGCAGCCGTTAAAGACTATAGGAATCTTCACTTTTCGCCCTACTTGAACATTCCAATAGTCTTGTTAGTTTTGAATTGTTTTAATTTGTATGACCATATTTTTAGAATTATACAGATGATACAGAATGGTACAAGTTCTACCAGACATAACATCATAGATTCTAAAGACCAGCCAACTTTGCAGATGTTCCTTTGCAGGCCCTGTATTGTTTTTATGCAGCATTGGATACCACACACTGACAAAAGATGATTGACAAATTCTAGTTGCTGTTTGTACCAAGGAATTACCTCATGATTTATTTGTTCTGTCAACCTCTTGGTGAAATTAATCAGTTATTCACATTCATGAAACGTGACACCTTAAAAGCTTTCATATTTTTTTTTCTTTATACACGTGTACTTGCTCAGAAATAAAATCACCTGGTGGTATTTTTTTCTCACATGTGTAAATCTCTATGTCTCTTCACTACGGTGAAACTCTCTCTGATTTTTCTTCACCATGTCGGGAAGTCATCTTTAGATGGTGACAGTTTAAGTTTAGGGCGTTCTGAGACACAGTGTTATATATTTTATCATTTGATTTTGTTTAGGTGGAGGTATAATGATCGGGATCTCATGTTTGTGTTTTGTACATGTGTTGTTCTGGAGCCCTGGGTTAAGCCGTCCAATCACTTTTGTGTCGGAGCAGTTCTTACCAACAGATCTCAAGCTCGATTCTTCGGTTCTTGGGAGGAAAACTGTTGAGTTAAACAAAATCAATTCAAAATAAAACAGTTCATAAACTAAAATCAGTTTAGTTAGATAAAAGTCATCTGCTCTGGCGATCCAACTTATTACATGATTTTTCAAAGTCAATTTTATTATTAGGTTTACGTCCGCAAATCGTCTATGCTTGCAGAGCGACTCAATCAATCAGCTGTTCAGAAATTCACAGAAGCACAACTTGGAATTGGTGATGTCTTGAAAACCAAAACTCGAACGATTGAAATCATATTGCTAAAAACAACTTTTTTTTTTAAATTTGCGCTAAATTCAAATTGCTCGACTTTTTAACAATGTTTTAATGTTATCATATGTATGCACATGTTACATTTAGTACAAGGAATTGAACGATACTATTCTAAACTTACTATTCATAGTTTTTAAATTATAAACATTATTTTACATATATTGCGTCCTTAATCAATATCCATGTAATTTAGTATTGGAAAATAACATGTTTTAAATTAAACTTGTTACGTGTAATGACATTTTTCAACACTATTGAAAAATCTATAAAACACATAAATGTAAGTACAAATAGAACAAACATACATACTTAGTTAAATGAACACTAACAAGATATCACGTGACTATATTGCATAAAATAAGTAGAAAACAATACTGAAACCTAATTTTCTTTATGATTCTGTTTATTTTATTAGATCACAGCTGAATGCAAACACTAACGATGCCGGTATCTTCTGTTCTCACTGGCTGTGCGCGAAAGTTCTTTGTTTATAGTTCGGTCTTGCTCCAGTGTAAAGATACCATATTTAATTTAGTTAAAACATAGAAATTATCATTGAATCTCCCAGGTAATTGGAATGAGATGTCTTACCAATTAATAAAATAAGATTTTCATTCCTAAACAATGCTAACTGTAAATACATTTCCAGGTAAAGTTAAAATGACGGATCAACTTTATACACTGGAACTGGCCAAACCGGAGGATCTTCCTAACATTGACAACTATCTCAGCGAGAACTTCTTCACCGATATCCCAATGTTCTATATGTTTGGATCCGACTTCAGATGATGATGATGAAAAACTATCTCTAGAAGAACACCTTACTTTTATTGTAAAAGCCATTTCAGCTGAAGGCAATATTGTTGGCGTTGCAATAAATCGGACCAAACATCCTGATTCTCCAATAACAAAGGACACAGACCCACGTTTTGTAGAGGTTAGTAAAATAATTAATGTTTGGGATTTTATAGTATTTTAGTGATGGGTGGTTTTGATCATTTTTTTGTTTCATAAATACAATTATATAAAATCGCCTATGAAATTAGTAGAAAAAAATAACCACACTATTCTTCAATAATTTATATAAACGTTGTTGTAATTATGTAATAAATACATCACGTTCTGTAGTTCCTATCTTACAAAATATATTTATCACGTAGGACTTGACATGACAGTTTAATAGTAACAGGTCTATTTTAATGTTTCAAAACATGTAAAACAATAATTTGTCGTTTGTCGCCTGACAATACTCTACAGTCAAATGCGTGGACAGATTGTAATTAAATTTAATATTAGGGCTAACTTTGACCATATCAAAGGATTTAAAAAAAATTTCGATAACTGAAAATATTAGGCTAGATCCCATAAAAAAACACAAATTTACGATTTTATCAACACCACCTTTTGTAAAAGATATACAATACTCTGTAAGGCCCCACACAAAAAAAAAATTGATCACCTTCACTCTAAAATACGTTTTTGAGTTATCGGTAACAAAAACCAAAAGATCGGCCATGGTGCTGGTAGACATAATTTCTTACCTCTAGACTGAGGTGAACATTTTATTCAAATATGAGTGAGATATGTTAATTTAAGTCCAAAACCTATGAGTTTAAATCACAAGTAAAAAAATATTACTATTCATAAATAATTGGCAAAAAACTCGAATGTTGGGAACTTTCATAAGCTCGATTTTTTACAAATTTAAATATTATTTACGCTAAGGACAGGTTTTCGGTACAAGCGAAGCAAGTTGAGATCTTATATATATATATATATATATATATATATATATATATATATATATATATATATATATATATATATATATAAAATTTTGGTTGTTTTTTAGGGGGGGGGAGGTGGAATGATTAAGTGTGTATAATGTATGTGCACCGTTTATTTTGTATAATTTATTACTTTATATAAAGCTGAATCTAATATGTTGTCGAACATATTCTCTCTATAACGAATATCTATATCGTTTCGAACATATAGTTACAAAAATATAAAATAATTCTTATTGTTGTTTATATTTTGTTCGTTGAAATTTTCAATTTGAATTGACACCGATATTTATATATTCCTCATTATTATTATTATTGAAATAAAATGTGTTTGTAAACTTTAATTTGGTACCGATTAGTGTGTAATTTTCCACCCAGATTTTAAAGATTTTAAATTTATATTTTGTACCCTGAGACCTGTAGTAAACTGATGTAAAATGTGGCTGTGGTTGGTAAACGATCAAATTTGGCACAACATAAACATGTGAAGCTATTGTATCACTTCAAGAGTCTGAAGATATTTCATAACTTATTGTTAGATAACGGAAATGCTTTTCATCCTCTCTAATTGTTTGTGTTCATCGTCGTTGGTGCTATATATTGGGTTGATAATGTATTTCATTAGGGACTAATAATGATAATCTATTAATTCGAATAAAATTAATTTCCCTTTTAAATGAAGCATTAAACAATTTACTGTTTTTTTTTGTTTTTTTTTCAAATACTAAAGTTTGTATACAATTATATAATCAACAGAACGAAAACAAACTTACCATTCAGCGAATCTTTTGAAGGGGAGCATACTTACACGGAATGACAATTTTATTCCCTTTTATTTTACTAGGACACACAGAAGTTAACAATAATTAAGTTTAAATAAATTACACAAAAAGAAGTTATTAATTTGTAAGTTTCCCACACTCTGCTCACTTTTGATTGTGCTGCCATCAAAGTACGCCAGTGCTTTAACATTTTGCATGTCTATAATAAAGTTACGTTAAAATTTACTTGTGTTATATTTACATACACGCACACACACACACACACACACACACACACACACACACACACACACACACACACACACACACAAACACAGACAAACGCAGTAAAGAAAGCCATTCGTTATGGACACACTTTATTCTCTCAATCATTTAAATAACCTCCTATACAAAACTAAAATATCTTTTCCTTGGAGACCCAGGTTACATTATTTGGAAGACGTTATGGTATTGGATATCACATAAAAAATAAGAGACTTGGGTTAACGAAATGTGTTTCTTACCAATTTACTAAAGGCGCCTTTAAATGGACGCCTTTATTTGTAAATGGGCAAGAGTTCACAATAAATAAACAATAATAGGGTAAATACATTCAACCGCGCGTAGGTAGGCGAATTTTTCTTGTATTGAGAACTGTGCTTTGTAATATTGTATTAAGTATGACTATGGAATATCAATAACGTTATTTATTTACAAAATATATATAGTCCACTAACGATAAATTATACTTTTCAGATGGACAAGTTTATAAAATTTGTAGAAGAAGATTCCAAAATGTCTTCGTTGCCAGAACGGACTGTTGAGCTCTATATGTTATCAGTGGCTCCAGACTGGAGACAAAAAGGAATTGCTAAAAAATTATCGCAGGAAAGTGTAAGGATTGCCAAGGAACGTGGATTCGAAGTAATAAAGGTGATTTCCGTCAATGAATTCACATCAAGGACTGTCCAGAGTCTTGGATTCCAAGAGTTCTATAAAATGGCTTTTAAAGACTACAGCAAAAGGTCTGGCAACGAAGTGACACTGCGGGAGATCCCTCCTCATGATTATATTTCCATTTATATTAAATATTTAAATTCATAATTTTGTTTAAGTGAAATTATACCTATGACGAAAAAAGTTATTGATCAATTGTGTGACACATTAAAACTTTTAACTTTTTCGCTTTTAAATTTTAAGCTTCTAATCCTCACGAAAATTGTAAACTTGATAGTTGTTATTTAACTAAATATTTTTTTTAAAATGTCAACATAATCGTTTTTCAATTAATTATACATTTTAGTGCATTTTTATTTGAACTATTTAAAGATTTGTTGCTATTAAGTATTCATTTATTACAATAAACACAGAATCTCTTTAAGCTTAATAATTGTACAAAGTTTTCATTTTAAACTATTATAAAGTTATTTAGTCGAGCTTTATTAATAGACTGTTAATGTTAATAAAGTGTCTTAGTTTAAGTCTTGGCGAGTTAACCATAGATGTTTTTCTGTTTTGTTTAGTTTTATTTTGTAGGTAAGAACAGCAATTTTAATAATATGATAAGTTATGAATATCAAAAGTACTAAAGACAGGTGAAGTACATTGTTTTTCTTCAAAAAGAACAGTAAAATACAAATTTTCTCTATACTAATAAACAACATTATAAGATATATTATTATTATTATATATTATGTTTCCTACAAAAGTATTGCTTACTCTACGTGAATTTTGGGTTAACTCAATATTCGTGTTTTCTTCAATAAACAAAGTTGATGAATATATAAAACTCTAAAAAGCACACATTGTATTCATTATTGAACTATCTCAAAAAGATAACTTAAATGCTATTGTCCTAATAAGGAAAATGTATTGTTATTATAAATCAATAAAGCATAATATTATTCACTGTATTGAGAAACATTTATTTGCTAGTTGAATGAAAACACAACTTTACACTGTAAATACTTTATTTGTAGAATACAAATACAACACCTCTTTGCAAAGCAATCGTAAATGAAGATGGAGTTTATGAATCGTCATCTTGTATTTGTAATGTCAAAATTCAGTGTTTCTTGTGGAAAATGTATTTTCTTTCATTTGATGTACAATATTATTATTATTTGGAGCTGGGTCGGGAAAGATGGATAATTTAGTGTCATCAATCAGATTGAAGATTGAACACTTTAAGTTTGACTTTTGTAAAGTTCCCCAATGACGAATCATTTGGAAATCCAATCTTATGCTGATTGGTTCTATGTACATTCTCTATCCACTACATCCTACTTGTCTATGGGCACAAGATTGACGCGTGTCGTCACCCAGATGTTATAACAAAACAAAGGTGGATTTTTTTCAAAATAAGATAATTACGGAAACAATTTCTAATTGCTTATTTATACAGTTCAGTATTTTCTGTAAAACTTTTACAGTGAAATTGTAGTTTGTCATAACATTAGTACACAGTTGCATTCAAACTTGCATGATACATCTATATTACCTACTAACTCTATCTGTGTCTAATAATGTGTCCCTGCTTTACAATACAACATCATCACAGGGTTCATTTGAGATGATTTTTTGCTTATGTGTATTTGAAACAGTTTAACTGAATATGTGTCTTTGTGTTTTATATTTATTTAAATTTAGCCATTTATTGGAATGATCATATGAAAATATTTCATTTCTTAATTTTGAAGTAAATAGGCCATTTCATTGAAGTTATCAAGAATATGATTAGTAGTCATGTATAATGTAACTGTAATATTTGTGACCTGATATTCTGTATTTATTGAATTAATATGTTCCACATCGGTTACTTTAAAGACTAATGGGAAGCATTTGAATGTGTATTTATGTGTGACCTACAAAATATTTTTATGATTGTGCCGTTGAAATAAAATTCAAAAGTGTATAACAAGTCAAGTTCTTCCTATTCTCTGACAAAATATAATACATTTTTTTAAATATTTTTTAGTGCCTTATGATCATATGCTCTCACTATTTGCATAAAACCGTCTTTTAACTATGAAAGTTGGGACAACTTGTTTAAAATTGTGAGTTATCAAAAATCAAAATGGTATTATTTATTATGAGTTATATTTTTCAAATCTCTGCAGATGATTTCAAACTATTCTTTGAAAAGGTTCCAATAAGCCACAGTATGATTAAGTATACAACAGTCAGGTTAAAAATATAATATATGTTTGTTAGGGAACAATTACACAAATTAAAAATTTTAAAATAGTTTTGAGGGAAAATGTCTAAAACAATTACTCATAGAAAGAACGATTCCCAAAGTTCTAAATAAAGAAGTTATTTCCAAAATATATATTGTTTTTAATTTTAAGAATTATTTCTTGTGTTATGTGAGCAATGTTGACTCGATATGCTAAAAATATGTGTAGGCTATATTTAAAATGTATATTTGGGCCTATAATTTCAATAATTTTAAAATAAATTTATTTTCGTTTTGTTAATACGCTAAAGTAAAATGACGGATTTGACCTGGTTCAATAACATGTTTGGGGGATCCCCGAGGTGGGGGTAGGTAACTCGTTTTCTTTGGGGTTTTATATCGACCGATGTCATGCTGGACGGAAGCCTCCTCCTGCTTTGTGTGGACCTTCATTAGTTTTGAAGTAGGTTGAATACGATAATCATTTTACTTTTCTGTTTTATTGTTGATTATTATTATTTCAGGTATAAATCGTAAAAGAATTATTTTATTTGAATTAAGTATTTCTTATTTTATTTTACACAGGGTCCACGTGAACATGCACAAGTTCTCGATTCTTCGAAGATCCCTTAAAAAGTGACTGAAGTTGTTTCTTTTATTTTTATTTTTACGTGTCGGTTGTGTATTTTGAATAAGTGTCATTTCAAAGTGAAACAAATTAATAAATTGTAGTAAACTTTACAACTTGTGTTTATTAGCAATAGTTCCTACAAATAAACGCCACTGATAAAACCTTGTACCCCGGTGATGTTTTGACAGTGGACAATACAACTACTATTGGAAATAAATTATTATTTTTTTTTTATATATTAATTGTACAAGAAAAGTAAGTCATGCAGGCATTTAACAACATTTTCAGCAAGTTTATTATGAAATTATTCTTGGAGCAGACTACCTTTTGGACTTCAAGTAGGCAGTGGTCTATTGAGTGCATATCTACAAAATATTTTTCATGACATAAAATTTAAATATGTAATCAAGTATATAGATGATTTAATAATATATTCGGATTCGTTAACTAGCCACTTAGAACATGTTAAAGAAGTAATCAAACGTCTTAGTGAAAATAATCTAACAGTTAACCTTGAAAAGGCAAAGTTTGCATTTAAAGAATTAGTTTTCTTGGAAATATAATAAGTAAAAATCAAATCAGAATTGATCCGGAAAGAACTTTAGCAATAAAAAAATTTAAAATTCCTAACAATATTAAAGAGGTATCCATTTATTGGAATGGTATCTTTCTTTGTAAATATATTCCAGATTATGCTAAAATCACTGCTCCAATAAATGAGCAAAGAAAGAAAAGAGTTAAAATTAATTGGACTGAAGAATGTAATAATAATTTTGAAAAACTAAAACATTGTATTAGTAACCCTCCAGTCTTGCAAATGCCTGATTTCAATAAAAGTTTTACTCTAATGACAGATGAAAGTGAAGTTGGATGTGGTGCCGTATTGTTGCAGGAAAACGAAGATAATGATTTATTGCCTATAGCTTATTATTCGAGAAAGTTTAATGAGGGTGAGAGACATTTGTCAGTGTATGAAAAGGAGGCATTGTCTGTGGTTTTAAGCATCGAAAATATTTTTGTAATATTTGGAACTGCAATCGTTCCTACTAATCACAGAAAATCAAGCATTATCGTGGGTATTAGGGCATTTTAAAAAATTAAATAAACTTGGAAGATGGGTAGAAAAACTAACCTCAATAACTTTTAGAATAATGCACGTTAAAGGAACAAATAATTCAGTAGCAGACTTTTTATCTCGTCAAGAGTCCAGTACTTTCAAAAATATAAGTGTAATAGAAATCGTCCATGATAAAGATAAAGGAAAAGGTTATAAAACACCCAAAAAAGATAGATGTGTGGTGAACAGAATAAAATATAACAACGAGATTCAGGAAACTAATCTGATAAGTGAAATACCTTTGGCTTATGTCGCATTGATAGAACATCAGAAAACAGATCCTGTAATAATGAAAATTATTGAAAGTATTAAAAATAATGTTAACTCTGAAAGGTTTTACTTGAAAAAAGGAATTTTAATGTATAGCAATAATAAACAAACGAATGGAAAAATATATCTACCTTTAATTTTGTTAGATTTAATTTTCGAATATTACCATACTTCTTCCTTTTGGTGACCATCCTGGAATTAATAGAACGATAGCCAAAGTTAGTGAATATTTTTATAGACAAAATTTGGCTAATGAATTGAAATCTAGAGTAAAACAATGTGGAAATGTTTAATGAGCAAACCAATGCAACGGATGTACGAGGGAAAATTAGTAGCTACACATTCTAATAAAGCCTTAGATAAATTGTATGTGGATATAGCAGGACCTCTAGTAAGAAGTAAAAAAGGAAATAACCAAATACTAATTGTAGTGGATGATTTTACACGATATTGTTGGTTGATTCCTTTAGGAGACTGTAAAAGTTATTCTATAATTAAAAAGTTAGAAGGAATAATATTTAGTAATTTTGGATGCTGCAAACAGTTGGTGTCTGATAACGGAAGTTGTTTTAAATCAAAAGAATTTAAAAACTTTGTTTTTAAATACGGAATCGAACATTTCAAGATCACACCTTCAAGAAATCTGGAAATCGTGCTGAAAGATATATTAGAAACTTGAAGAATCAATTAAGGATTTATTATCATGATGATCAAGTAAGCTGGGATCATGAACTAAACTTAATACAAATTAGCCTCAATATATGCTACAACGATAGTACGAGAACCACAGCCTTTAAGTAAATGTTTAATCACGAATGTAACCATACCTTAAGTAATATCTAGGGAATAAATGATTTAATTCCAGACAATCAAACCAACGATGACATAGAAAATAAATTAAGTAGAGCTATAAAAAATGTAAAGTTATCTGTTTTAAGAAATGTGAAAAGAAAAAGGTATCAAGAAAATGAAACAAAGCACCCATTTAAGGTAGGGAGCGTAGTTTATTTAAAAACCTTCTTTCAAAGCAAAAAGATAGATAAAATTCAGGCTAAAATGTTGCCTAAATTTATTGGGCCATTTAGAGTCATTTATTTCTTAAATGATGTAACTGTAATAGTCCAGAATTGTAATAATCATAATGATTGTAAATGGATGCACATTAGCCAATTAAAAGTAGCTACTATGAAATAGATAAAGAAAATCTGGGCAATGTGAATCTTTGTAGATTATTTGATGTTAATAGTAAGATTAAGAAAGTATAGACATCTACAGATTGTACATATAGTTAAGAATAATGTTGTAGATTTAGATTTCCCACAAACAATGTATCATAATAAGTGAGGAATGTAGGAATTTAATTCACATATAATGAAAAGTTAGTTTTAGTGCGTTCCGTTTAAATTTCAATTAAATATGACCCCTTGCAAGAAACCATAGCTGCGGGGACGAAAGGAGTGTCTGCAACCAGTGGTGACCAAGGGGATAGCCATTGACGACAAACTTCTACGTTCTCTTTGATGTCAGCTTAGTCATGGATATCATCAGTAAATCTAATATAAATAATATGTTTAAAATTTGCTGTATTCTGTAGTTTTTCTAGAATTTTCTTATTTGTAAAATTTTATAATTTTAAAATTATTTTCGGAGGGAGAGAATTTGTACCATATGGGCCTAAAACTTCAATAATTTTAAAATAAATTTATTTTCGTTTTGTTAATACGCTAAAGTAAAATGACGGATTTGACCAGCTTCAATAACATGTTTGGGGGATCCCCCGAGGTGGGGGTAGGTAACGCGTTTTCTTTGGGGTTTTAGTTTGGGATCGACTGATGTCATGCTGGACGGAAGCCTCTTCCTGCTTTGTGTGGACCTACATTAGTTTTGAAGTAGGTTGAATACGATAATCATTTTACTTTTCTGTTTTATTGTTGATTATTATTATTTCAGGTATAAATCGTAAAAGAATTATTGTATTTGAATTAAGTATTTTTTATTTTATTTTACACAGGGTTCACGTGGACACGCACAAGTTCTCGATTCTTCGAAGATTCCTTAAAAAGTGATTGAAGTTGTTTCTTTTATTTTTATTTTTACGTGTCGGTTGTGTATTTTGAATAAGTGTCATTTCAAAGTGAAACAAATTAATAAATTGTAGTAAACTTTACAACTTGTGTTTATTAGCAATAGTTCCTATAAATAAACTCCACTGATAAAACCTTGTACCCCAGTGATGTATTGACAGTGGACAATACAACTACTATTGGAAATATATTACTTATTTTATTTATTTTTTTATATATTAATGGTACAATATTTAGAACAGTGTGTTCTCATAGCAAAATAAATTATAAACCAATAATCACAGACTATAATAATAAAATTGAAAATTAATATTTTCTATATTAAAAAATGCTGGTTAAATTGTATTATTTTTCTGGTTTAATTACTTCACAGACATATTCCCTTGAATAAATGATTTTTCTTCAATGACTCACCTGTAGTAAGTATCACCGACATTATCAGCTGAATTACAAGATATATGGCTAATTCTGTCAGTATGTCAGTATAACTCAATTAATTAAGATAAAACTCACTTTTTAATTATTGCTACTATAAATAATTAACCTCTACACACCCAGTGGTAAATATTAGTAGTACTTTCAACGACGCCCAATATTTAAGAAAAATAAAATATGTAGTTACTTTCACACAAAAAATTGTAATGTTAACAAGATTACACGATTCAGGTTTTGTAATATCAAAAATCTTGATAAAAACTCTTTTTCCACCAGGATGGGTAATAATATATTACTATATCTTAGGCAAGCTTGTGTTGTTTTATTTTTAAATCAAAAGAAATTAAGAAGTCGTAAAATAAGTATATGTTCAATAAAATCAATTATTATTATTATTATTATTTAAAATAATATCAACATCAAAAGAAATTAAAATAACGACTATAATTTATTTTAAGAATATTTAGTGAGGTTTTTGCAAATAAGCATTTTAATATTAAAGAGTAGGCCTAATATTTAAATTGATAAATAATAAAATTTCGTTTAAGCCTGTAAGTTGAATATAAATTATTTCTAATATGTATTATTTGTTTTATACTTTGTGTATTTTCAACAACAATAATATTTTAAAATGTGTAATTTTTAATTTCATTTCATTGATAAAAACGAATTACATCTATGAAATACTAGATGCTAATGAAACCTACACACTAAACAGCTGGTTGACCTTCAACAGCTCTCTATTTGCGTACCTCTAACCTTGTTAACCAAGTTATCATATTTTTATTTGCTCAGTGTTGTGTCAGTTTCGAACGTTTTCGGTTGTTTGTTGTAATAACAAATACCACAAAACACCATATCATCCCATCTACCGCTTTCTGTACTTCTGTACATTCTTCACAGTCCGCAAGATGACAATGATCTGAAAACAGAAGACCATTCATTTTATTTCATCTCTAGTATTATATGTGTTTTGGGTGAGTAGGCCTACTACTATAAAAAATAAATTAAAAATCATATTGATTATATTTTGAAAGTATGGATGATGTCATTTCGTAACACAGAATTAATAAGTTTTCAAAGCAAACAGAGGCTGCTACGTTAAGACGTTCTTAAAGAAAAACAAAATCGATAATTGATTCAGTTAGTTTTGTATTTAAACTTAATTTATTACGAGTTAAGGGCGTCTTAGATTAAGTAATTATTAACATTAAAAATTCAAAAGTAATAAATACCCTTAGAGTGGGGTATTTTTTGTAAAATTTGAAAAGTTTGAAATATTTATATTTAATGGCAATGTATGCAAATTTAATGTATAACAAGTGGATACAAATTTCCACATTATTTAATTTTTGAGTCTATTTTGGAAAAAAAAATAGAAATTTACAACTATTACATTTTGTAATTCAAGGCTACGTGGGATATTGAGCTAATGAAATGATATTTACACAACTTGGAGTAAGGGGTCTATTGGATTTTAAAACATATGCGATATTGTAGTGAATACAATGTATTTAAATGGTATAAAATAATTTTCGAGAGTTTTACAAGACTCAATTATACAGGTACACGTTATCAATTGCTTGATACATGTATACACATTATAGCATTAATTTATTTTGTATATGGGAGGAGTGCAACACGAGCACGCCTTTTCAACAGTAGAGTCTTATAATATAGCACACTAGTTAAAATGTGCAAACATCTGTCAAATACAAAAATCTCTAAACTGACCATTTATTAACACCCAGTTGAGATTTTTGGAAGTTGTTGTGTGCCTTTTTTGAGTATTTTAAATGTTTTATAAAACATATATGTAAAATTATATGAAAAAAAATCGGATTTAAAAAATATATTCATTGTTGTCAATAATATACATAATTAAATATTGTTTTGAAGGTATAAATCAAAATTGTAATTATATCTATTTAAAAAAATGATACTCTATATTAAGTCTTATTTGTGGACATTCTGATAAGACAAATATTGCTCCCTACACTATCTTACAGACAACTAGACAATTATCTTAAAATATTGTGTTTGATCATCTGTCTTTCATAAGTGAGTTGAACATAAATATAGGGTTATATTGCCAATGTGCCTCTAATTGGTATATCTCATAATTTAGGACGTCCAGAACAAAAATCGGAATTCATAATAATATAATATGTATGAATTTATTTATTTATATTTATATAACTATTTTTAAAGACTAAACACATATTCCTTTGATTGGAGCTTCTGAACTAGTGCAAAAGCTGTTAGGGTCTTATTACAAAAATTTAATTTTTAATTGTTTGCTAAATTTTATATTTGTGTGACATTTTATAGACTTCGTTTATTGAATTGATTGAAATGCCATGGTGCACTCTAAGACAAACAGTTTTTTGGTTATGAGCTGAAAACTCAAAAAAATAATCTTTACATTTTACCTTTCCGGCGGTTTTAATGTTTTTGAAAGTATTTAATTAAAATGTTACTTGATTTTTACATTGTTAGTCCCCAAAAATACTTTGGAACATGAAATTGTAAACAATACAGAGATCGAGTATGATATAAAATCAATCACATAACCCATGTCCGATATTGAGTTTGTTCCTTAAACACTGAGAAAACTGAGAAGTCGTACTTCTAAATTTTGAAGACAGAATAATAATATATAATTTTATAAATTATAAAATATTGAAAGATACGCCCCACTGTTTTTGTTTAGTTGTTTGTATTAAACTTGTCTCACCCTTGTGGATAGTCTTAGACTTTAAGTGAATTAATTGAGGTAACTATTTAACAAAAGTAACATATCGTCATCAACATTCTATAAATAATTACTAAACGTCATTTTTAAATAATTGAATGCTTTAATTTCAAAACGATCTAAGTGCCAAAAATTAAAAAAAAATTTTTTCATTGCAAAGTGATCTAAGTATCAACGCCAATGCACGTCTATAAGATCTATATGCCAAATAATTTTCTGTTGGTTTTTATAGCCTTCCATAGAATGCGCTGTGTGTATGTCCAGTGGGAGCGCCTTTCAATTCGATCTAAGTGCCACCTGCTTGGAATTGGTTTGTTTACATGACATGAAACTGCTCTGTTGCACAACACTTTGTTATTGTTTTTTACAAGGTTTTAATTGTTTTTGATTATAATTATAATTGGCGCAAGTCCAGATTCTCGTGAAGCTAAAGTGAAACTTGAACTACACCAGAAAAAAGCTGGTAAGGCTTTTGAAACCATGAAAAATGATGCAATTTGTAGCACAAGACCGGGCAGTACTACTATCAATATAGTAATGGACTTACAGAAAGTCTTTCCCATCCCAAAGCTCACACACAGTGACATGTATTACAGCCGCCAACTTTCCTGCTACAATTTTGGAATCCATGTTAGTAATAACGCAGATGGTATTATGTGTGTTTGGCACGAAGGGCAATCGGGACGTGGTGGCAATCAGATGGCGTCTTGTCTCTTCCAAGCAATAAACTCTGATCTTCTGTCAACTACTGATAAAAAACATTTAGTTGTTTGGTCCGATAACTGTGCAGGTCAGTTAAAAAACAGAATGTTAGTATTTTTGTATAAATACTTAGTATACATTGGAATGTTTGACACTATCGAACACAAATTTCTAGTGACAGGGCACAGCTTTTCATCTGCCGACAGAGATTTTGCGCTGATTGAAAAGCGAGCTAAAAAATGTTCGCAGATGGAAACTGTTGAGCATGTGATGAATATTATAGCTACAGCTAGGCCTTCCAAACCATTTAAACATAGGCCTTCCAAACCATGTTCTGAACATGAGTGAAAAGTTTTTTAATTTTGATTTGGCAGGAGAAAATTATATAACAACTAAAAAACTGGGAATTTCATCTATATCAATGATGAAAATCTGCAAAGATGAACCAAACAATGTCCTCTTCAAAACATCTTTTTTCGGCGATTGGCAAAAGTGCAACGTGTTAAAAAAAGGAGTTAAGATTGAAGATCTCACCAATATGACACTTGAAATTCTTCCTACCTCAGTGCCAATATTTGAAAATAAAAAGAGGACCTACGTGCTATGCTGGACTACATTTCAGAGCCAAACAGAAACTTGTACGCCAATTTGTGCGCCTAAGATCCATAGGACTTAGATCGGTTTGAAAGAAAACCAGCCATGGACATAGATCGTTCTGCTGACTGGGTACATCAAATTTTTTTTCTTCCTTGTGTGTTTTAATAATTTAATTTTTTAACATAAGAGCACTTTTTTATGTTTTTAACTTATGTAAAAATAATGTTGTACCCTATTGAAATAAAACTATTATAAAACTACAGTGTTTTTATTGATTACCCGAAAATTTACGTTATGGCGCTTAGATCACTTTGAAATATATATATATAATTGATCAACACTTTTGAACATGTGACCTGCAATATTGTCTATCAAATACATATGTAATATCTTAGAACATTCCATTCTGATTATATTCCTATTATAATACATTACTACCATTATTACAAACATGAGCTTGATTACTAAATTATGTTAGAAGTGTTTTTTACATTTTATAATAGAATAAGTTATGCAATTGAATTTTATTTTATTAATTCTTATATTTGTAACATTTCTTTTACCAAGAATCGCAACTGGGTGTTAATGCATGTACACATGCATACACGTTGTAACTAATGTACCAGTATAATGAGTCTATTGTTAAAACGGGAGTGATTGTGATGATATTCCTCCAAACATAATAAATGAATGATATAAGTCTTCAAGTACATATTAATTGATGACGAGCACCTCAAATTGCCTCAAGTAGGGCTACGTTTTTTGGGGGTCGTTTAAAATATTCAGTATAAGTAGTATGTGGTAAGTTTCATATATGTTGAAATCATTTATTTTTTAAGCCTCCCCTCCACGCCTATTACTCTCATGAGTTTTATTTGTACAAGCATCAACTTACGTATTCATATATCGGTGAGATTTATTTGTAAAGACTTATTTGGTCAGGCTTCATACCTACATACCTCATGATGAGATTTATTTGTGCAGTTCCTCCCATATCTATTACTCTTATTAGAGAGTTTCATTAGGTCAGGCTTCATGCATATTATATACCTGATGAAAGGATTTATTTGTGCAGTTATACATGCCGATTACTGTTATATACATTAAAGAGTTGAACAGACGTCATGCATACATACCTGATGATGAGATTTGTTTGTGCAACCCTCCTCCAATGCCTAATATTCTTTGTTAGTATATATATGGAATTTTATTTATGATGAATTATTTTCATACATGTTGGTGATATTTATTTATGCAGCCAACTTTCTATGACCATCAATCTTATGGTGTATAAATGGAATAGAATATATCTTTTGGTAATATGTTTTTTTTTTAAGTGCATTCTTCTGGTACGATATAGTGGGGTTTCAGTTGGAACCATATGTCTAAACTGATTCGTGTGCTTGCTATTTATACCACAAGGGTGGGTACTGATACACTCTCTAAGTTAAAGAATTTAGTTTGGGTAAACTTCATATCTACATACATGTTGGTTTGACAATATAGCCCCCTCACCACGTCTACCCACATTTTATTGGGCATTTTTCATATCCGCATATATTTTGGTTAGACTTATTTATGAAACTCCCCCCCCCCTTCCAATGCTTATTACTCTCGAAATACATTAGAGTTTTTATTGTGGCAAGTTCTATATCTAAATATACGTTGGTGAGACCTATTTACGTAGTACCCACCCATGTACCCATTACTCTCATATATATTAGAGAATGTTATTTGGATATGTTTTATGGCTTCTGGTGTAACTTTTTGTACTGGTATGATTCAATCGAGTTCAGACACATGTTGTCCATTGTAGTTGCCATTATTTACAGATACAATTCCCTGCGACTCGATGTGACTAGATTTGACATAACAAGAGAAAGTGGAACTACTTTAGGCACTAAATCCTCACCCTATACAGGATGTTTCACGAAGTTCTCCCTATACTCTAAGAGCTCTTACTCAACGTGAAACAAAGTAATAATCCATAAATAATATGTTCGGAAACGCTTCGTCAGTTGGTTTTATATACAAAAAATTCAATGTTGGTAAATAGAAAAGATATTGAGGTCAAATTTTATATAGGCCTACTTATTTAAAATCTAACAATTTACGTGTGTTCCAAAAACAAAGACTTTATTGCAATTATTTTCAAATTGGCGGGTGTATAAAATTTTCAATGTCAAGTAATTGTCAAGTGTTTTATGACTAAGCGCAAATACTATAAGGTATTTTCAGTCTTATTTTAATAAGTTTGTATGATGCAAATATAATTATATATCCCCAATAACATATGTGTTATAAATTAATTTTTCTGGTCGATCATTTATAATTCATTAACAGCCTTGAGAATATGTTTGGCATTTAAAAACTATAATAGTGACTAAAATTTTTCTTTTAGATTTTCAAGAGAAATTAACGTAATTATTTTTCATGCATGTTTTAGAATGCTGATTTCAAATTTTCTAGAAAAACAAAAGAAAAAATAAATCTGTCAATACAAATTGGATTATTAAAATCCCGTTTTTGTGGAACCGTAGGCCTAGTAGATATGCTGTGAAAATGTTTTCTTTCACTTTCCTTTCATTCTAGCTGTTGAAGTATTACACCACTCCAACACTGCAAGAAATGGATCGGTTTTTAGAATTCTCTCGCTTTATATAAATATTTTTTAAGATCTAATTTGAGATTCCGCCTCTCAGATGGTTTGTTGAATAATGAAATTCCCAAGTTGATAAAAACTGAACAAATATAGAGTTCACGAATTAATTAACGAACATTACTCTTAAATACAATATAAATAATAAAGTGTCTCATCAGTTCTCTAACGATTGATTTAGGTTCTTCGAAATACAATTTCTCAAGAATCAGAAAAATGATCTACGAGTATTAAAAAATGCCAAGCTCTATGGTGCAATACATCATTTACTGCTTGAATTCAGGTTATAAATGAACCTGATTAAAATGTCCATTAATTATGTGCATGTTGATATATATATATATATATATATATATATATATATATATATATATATATATATAATATTAAAAAATATATAATAGTAATATAATAAAATATAAAAGATTTATATATCTATAAATCTTTTATATATTTGTAAGATTACCAAAGCCTCTAATAAAGTAAGGACTTAAAACTGTTTTACGAAGGCTCTACACGATATCTTTATTAGACTTTACCAGCTTCGACTAAGGACCATTAAAGTAATGTAATAAATGCTTTACAATTAACACAAACATAATTCATTTTGATGAATAATACACATATTGCCGCTAAATGTTTTTTTACCAACATTGTTGTTAATCTTATCAGTTAAATCAACCCGTGTTAACTTCGCCTTGAGATTTATAATTTCAGCAAAATTTGTTGACAAAGTGTTTAGAATTAAATGATTTCTTTTCACACGATTTCCATTCGCTTTTATTAACTTCTTACCTATTTTTATCAATTATTATTATTTCGTACAATCATTTTACATTCCCAATAATTTGCAATTTTATTTCCATTTCCAGGTTCTACTAAAATGACTAATCCACTATATACACTGGAAATTGCTAAAAAGGAGGATCAAGAAGACATCGACAACTATGTCGCAAAACACTTCTACACGGACTTACCAATCTTCTTTACGTTTGGATTTGACGAGTGGCCAAATAATTCCTCAGATAAGAAAAAGCCAGATTCAGACGAGCACTTGGCTTTTGTTGTAAAAGCTGTTTCAGCTGATGGCGATATTGTTGGTGTTGCTATAAATCGAACCAAACCTCCACCCCCTATTATGGAAAATACAGATGAACGTCTTGTCCAGGTTGGTTAACAAAAATATTCAAGTTTTTTATTTTTTTACTTTAGTGCTGAATGTTTTTGATATTTATTTTTTGATTTTACAAATTTATTTATATAAAAATACTTTGATTTTTTTTTAGTCACAGAACAAAACTACATACTTTTTTGTACATCGTAGTAATGTAATGTTTGATATAGAACATATTTATTTTAAAAATAATGTTATATAGCTTTGAAGAATGTAGTATTAATCATATAAAGAGGTAAATTACTTTGTTTATTTTGACGGTCAAGCACTCTATGAATATCTTATTGGATTTCCGGTTTTGATGGATCAAACTCAAATTTTCATTCCTTCAAGAAACATGATCTCATTAAAATTGCAGTTATATTTCATTTTTTATATTTTTCAAATATCATGTTTTTTTCGTAAAACTGGATCTAACGCATTTATGTAGCACAATTTTTACACGAGCTGGATACTTTTGTTAAACTAAAATTACCCTGTCATTTTGAAATATATGTGTGTATTAGATTTGATTGAAATCGGTTAAAATTGTCACAGATTATCATGACAAGCGAACAGACACAAAATAGACATTCACACAGATGAGTTGGGAGTATAAAGTAGTTCAAGACTTTACTCCCCTTGCTATATCTTTATACTTGGCGTATCTATATTTAAATATTACAATACCTACTACATGTAAACATAAGGAGTTAATTAAATAAGTTTACAGATCCATAGAATCTTAACTACTATATAAAACCCAACACCTCTCTGTCTCTATTTGTAAGATTATATAATTCGAGAACAGTTGATTTTCACATAGTTTTTTTCTTTCTATGTAGGTAAGTTATCTAATCAGGTTTTAGTCTTGTTTGGTTCAATATTTCCCTATTTATAACAATAATTGTCTACACAGGCAATACGAAAACCACAAATTTAGAAATAATTTACGCTTTTATAAAACAATTTCAGCGATTACATAGGCCTACATTTTTTCAAAGGTGAAGATAGTATATAATTTAAATTGTAATTATAACTAAAATTATTTTAACATCGGTGCAGTAGTTACCATGCTTTATCAATTTTCGCTAGTAAGAAAAATCTATATCCGTCAATATATATTTGTTATTTCTACAACGTAACAAAGTTGAAAAAAATACATCGAAGAAGTTATATGTTGCTTGTCTCATAGACACGTGGCATGTTACTGTGTGAATTCTAGCAACAATAACTACTTACGGGAGCCTAATGGTAATCATAAAAATACTGTTTACAAAAGTTGCTCACAGATAAAAAGACTTTTCTTTTATGTCTTCTCGTCTTCTATTTTATGATCTACCTATATGTAATATGTAGAGGATATGATTATACAAATATTAGTTTAAGATGTATATTTTTTTAAATTATTAGCTTTAATTAAAATGACCTTTACTTTAATCAATCTAGTTACAAAAGTTACTAGAGTTTGTATCTTCCTCATACATGAAATAATACAAATCGTAAATTACACGCAGGCAGAGTCGAAGAGAAATTATGGATATACACAAAATAACCGACTTCAAAGTGATCGGAGCCGAGGACAAATTGTAGATATACACACAAAAACTAACTTCCACGAGAACGGAGCTGAAGAAAAATTATGGATAAACACAAAATAACCGAATTCTACTTGGGGGGAGGAGATTATAAATTATGGATGTACACGGAATACTCGACTTCTACATGGGGGGGAGGTGGAGCTGCGTGCTAAGCTAGTTAATTATAAAAAAGTTAAGTTATAAATATTTTTCCATACTCGAGTCTTCTTTTTTCATACCAATAAAAATACACTGCTTCTTGTTATTCCATTATTTATCAAATTACTGTACATTATTGTTAGCAATATATATATATATATATATATATATATATATATATATATAATTTCAAAAAATGTTGTCCATTAAATATAATTTACACTTTCAGATTTACAAGTTTTTGGAATTTACGAAAGAGGATTCCAAAATATTATCCTTGCCAGAAAGAACTGTAGAGCTCTATATCTTATCAGTGGCTGCCAACTGGAGACACATGGGAATTGCTAAAAGCCTATCAGATGAAAGTGTGAGGATCGCCAAAGAACAAGGCTTCGAAATGATGAAGGTTGTTTGCGTCAATAAATTCACAATAATGGTAGTCCAAAGTCTTGGCTTCCAAGAGTTCTATACACTGCCGTACAGTGACTACAGCAAGAAGTCTGGAAACGACGTGACATTGAGAGAGTGTCCTCCTCATGATTGTCTTTCAATTTATATTAAAGATTTGCGGACGTAATGTCCCTTTCCAATATTATACGTTTAAGCTACATTATTATATAACCACACGGTTTTATCAGTTGCTTGCTAACGGAACTTTCAATAGGTAGAGAATTTCTAAGTATTAAGTTGTTAAAGAATGCAACAGCTACTTTGTATTTATTATAATAAACACACGAACTCTATAATATTTATATTTATGTAAAGTAGAATTCATAAAATTATAGAAATATATTGAAGACTTTAATATTGTTTTAAATTTAAGTTTTAAAAACTCTAAATCTTATAATATTCGTTCCTTCAAAATCTGTTAAAGAAGCAAAAATTTCAATGATTTTAAGAATATGCTTGTATTACTCATTATTTAATCTATATAGGCAACGTGTTATGAAATCTTATGTTATATGTGTAGAAGAAAACTTTCTTTTAGAAGAAAAAAAAAGACAGATTTCAAATAGACGAATTTACGATCCATTTCAATAGAATATATTTCTTTATGGTAAAACTTCTATTATTCGTCAGAAGTAGGAACCAAGGCTATGACAGATATGATAATAAAGTAGTAAATAATAAAATAAGTAATTGCATAATTATCATGCGCTATTGTCTGAGAACGTTTCATCAATTAAGACAATGTTAAATTGCGTGCATTGTTTTTCAGTTTCAGTATAGTACGTAATAAAACAAATTATGACTTGCTTTGTATTACACAATTTAATAAATCGAATGCGTTTTATTTTCACTGTGCATTATCAACGAGTTATTTTTACAAATATATTAAAATCCAATATCAGTCGCAACGATGATATTTTAAATTCATTTTCAATATAACAAACAAAAAAGATAAAGTAATGAAAAACGAAAGAGACATTTTAACCTTAAAAGTGTAAGCCATTACTTATTTATTAGGGTTGATTGTGGTAATTCGTACCATGTTCGAATATAATAAACATAATACAATAATTGTATACACAATATTTATTTATTTAGTACCTAATGAACAGAACTGTCAGCTTGTCAGGTGTCACAGTTACTAGCACATTGAGAGGGAGATAACAGTGCATTTTCAGACGACATTCATACTTTCTCACATATACGTAATATAGTGATAGTTATATGATGACTCAAAAGTTGGAAGTTGAGATATCCGTTTTGAGTTTCAAAAAAGTGGTTTTTAGAATGATGTCTGTTTATCTAACGTACACTTTATATGGACCGATTTTAAAACAATTTAATATGTGGGCATATTTTGTCCGTATATCGAGCGTTTTCATGACAACTCAAAATGTGGCGGTAGCTGCTATATAAGGAAAACAACACAACATTTTGATATAATGATCCAAACAAAACTTGTTGGTTGTCATCACATCAATTGTGATGCTTCGTGAATTAACGGTAAAACAATAAATAGGCTTGTGGCCATTCTAAAACACCCAATTTTAAAAACGTCTCTAAAGATTTCCTTCATATTAGTCAACTGTGAACCATTACAGTGTGTAAGATCACAGGTAAAAATATAAGGGTTCAGGAATAATTGGCAAAAACAAAAATGAACTTTGACAATCGCCATTAAAAAATCGATTTAAATATAATAACGATAGACGATGAGAACTAGTTTATGTCACAAATGGAACAAGTTTAGGCCCTTATTTAAATATACATATTATTTAAATATTTTTTCAAACACATACATAATTTTCACTCTTTCATTGACAACTACCGAACTGATGGTTTTACACAATTTATTTTTGTCTTTGATAGCTTTAAAATTTGGTTGTTAACAGAATTCGACTGTGAAAAAGATGACGGATAATCGAAGATTAGTCTAATTTTAGTGAATGTGTGAAATGTTGGGTAAGGTAAAGAAGGAGAAAAGATAATGGTTGGTGTGAAGAGGGAGCGATACAACTTGATTTTACATTTCTATCCGGGACCTTTCAAAGCAGATTGGTAATGACGCCGGTAAACAACATACCTAAGATGACAAGAAATATCATAGAATTGAATATCCTTCCTAGAATTATTCAACCGAAAGCCTGGCTATGAGTATTGAAACTAAATTTATTTGTAAAACTTAAAATTGCATTACTATTCAACTATACAGTTTTAGAAATAATAGTTTACAACTATTGCTGTTGATTTAATTGTGCAAATGTAATATAGGTTATTTAAATGGTTGGAATCAAATATTATTCCTGTTTGTTAACATCATTTTTAATTACTCCGTTTAAATATATCTACAAATCATAAATTTTAATCATCAAAACTTACAGATTGAAAGGTCAATAAATTTCCTATCATCCAGAGTTTAAGTAAAATACGTAATAATGTCGAGGTCAATAGGTGAATAGATAAGTGTTTCAAGTGGGATGCTCATTGGTTGGTTGCCAACACTGATGACAGGAAAGTAAAGTGTGTTAATGTCGTTCAGATTTTTGGTTTAGTTATGATGTGCTAATTATTTTGATCCGATGTGTATTTTTTTAATGACGTTGCCATAAATTTTAAAAAATTGCAAATTATAATTTTGCAACGTTGTAGACTTCAAATGTAGGCTACTGAAGGTAAGTGAAGTATATTATCTCATTAATACTTTAATTTAGAAAATATGCATAGATTTAGATTTTATATAACGTTTGTAATCAATACACGAATTTTCTTAAACAGATACTAAATAAGTAGACAGAAACATGTCGTAACACTTCAAAAATGCAAAATAAATTTGGATTGGTCAAAAGCAAATTAGTCTTAAAATATTGTTTGAATCACCTCTCCTTAACTAGTGCTTTTCTGTGACAAATTATATTTAAGTGTTTGAAAAATATGACTAATTTTCAACTGTAACCGAAATAGTACAATACTCAACATTAAAAAACATTAGAATCAGTTGACTAGGCTATGTAGTAAAAATCTTTGATAAAATAGATATTTATAAATGGGTGGGGGGGGGTACTAAAAACTTTGTTATTAATTCCAGTTAAAGATCATATTTCTTACTAATAAAAGAGGGTGATCAAAATGTGGACCCTTTACTGCTGTGTGTATATGATTGACGGTGACATGTTATAACAATAAAAGTGAGGTCTTTTAGTGTTTCTTAATGAGGTGTGTTTAAAACAAACACCCTCTTCCTACATGTATTAGGTAAATATTCTAACTACATGTTAATAAGAGAATTTGGTGTATTTATATATTTACCACCCAAAATTTTATTCTTTGTTTTTGATTTGTTTTGTGATCTAACTGGTGATCAAAAACTTTTAATGTATCTTTCTACTTACAAATATTGCCCATCTATCACATAGTAGCAATTTATTAACTACAGATTACATCATTTTTAAGGTCATAAACAAAACAAACATAGGAGGAAAACAAGGAATAAAATAATTTACTTTTAATCTGGCGTTGATAAACCTTTTATGTTTTTTAAACTTAGGCTACTAATATTGCCTATCTAATCACATAAAACAATTTAATAACTACAAATTACATCCGTTTTAATGTCATATAATGTAGGAAGAAATAACAAAATGAAAATAATTAACTTTTGATCTGGGGTTGACAAGCGTATGTCTCTACTTACAGCTATTATTGTCCATTTAATCACATAGTAGCAATTTAATAACTACAGATTACATCCCTTTTAAGGTCATAAAATGTATGAGGAAAACAAGGAATAACTTTTGATCTGGCGTTGATAAACCTTTTATGTTTTTTAAACTTAGGCTACTAATATTGCCTATCTAATCACATAAAACAATTTAATAACTACAAATTACATCAGTTTTAAGGTCATATTATTTAGCAGAAATTACGGAATTAAAATATTTAACTTTTTATAATGCACATGATAATAATTTGCTCTTTCCGCTTTGAAATTGGTTCTTAACCAAGATACGTATGCTTTTTATTTGAGTTTCTTGATAAATAATTCAGAATCAACGCTTGTTGATAACATTATAAATAATTATAAAAATTTCATAAACTTTCTAGAATGATTCACGTAAAATCCAGTTAAAAAAAAAAAAATCTTATCCACACGAAACCTAATTCTATTTTTTTCACAATTTACGATATCATCTGATAAAAAAGGGGAAGTGGAGCGATTGAAGTTCTTTTTTCTCAAAGTATCAGAACAAGTGTTTTTATTTTTTGTCAAAAACTAACTAGTGTAACATAAAACATGCAAATAAAATATACAAATATACATGAACAGACATTGGTATTGTACAGACATGTACACACATATGTTGAAAAATTGACGGTAGTTATCAAACTCTTAAACATTAGCAACTAGAAATAATGGGCAGTGTTATATATTTAGTAGAATATTAACATTAACTTTCCTGAAATAAAACAACAACAACTTAGACGTAAATAATATCAAATTAACGAAAGAAGTTACGTCTGACAGATAGCTTTGAACGTATTTCAATATTTAATGCTGACAATAAAATGTTACTGAATGCAGATAAAGTGTTTATTCCTCACTCGTCTTTGTTTTTCTTGTTTAAGCCAAGATAATAACTTTGGCTTCAGGTTTAGAGGAATAGTTCATTTACGTGTGAATACTTATTTGTTTTGTTGTTGTTGTTGTTTTTTATCATAACTTAAGTTTTATTTATATTATTCATCTAGTTTAAATTTACAATATAGGCCTATGCTAAGTTCCATTTTATTTTAAATCATTATAATTTGTAAACTTTATTTATGTGATTCATTTTTATTTTTCATTGATTAAAGTGTAATTAGTTAAAGTAATTTTTAGTGTTATAAGGGTATTTGTCGGTTTATTTTATTAAAAATTGATAAAGTTGATTTAACTGTTGGTTTAGTTTATATTTGTAACGACTTTACAGGTAGTCCATAAGGTTGCTAAGAGCAAGACGTGCCTCTTCGTGATTGGCCGGTTAATAGTGGGGGGAGGGGTGTTACTCAGCACTTAGATTTAGGTTTAAGTTAAGTATGTATTAGATTAACTGTAAACTTCTAACTAGATGAATACAGCATCGAAATCTACACAAGGCATAATAAACAAAATTGGGTTTATCACAGTCTTAGTTTTGTTTCTTGTTTTTGTGGGTCAGGGAATTCTTGTTTTCTTTATTGTGAATATCGTATAGTGCTCCTAGGACATTTGATAGTTTAGAACAATTTTAGATATAATAAAATTTACGGGAAAAAGATAAGGGCTAAATTGTTGAATAATGTGTAATTCGATATTAGTGAAACCTTAATGGCCACAGAGATGTCAAATTTGTTATGAATTAACCCTTCTTTCAAAGTATGCTACATTTAATTTGCTATTAGTTTTTGTCTAAAACATAACGAAAATTAAGAAACTGAGTAATAACAAACAATATACAAAGTACAGTGTTTATGTTAGATTAATACTAAACATTTGTAACCATTTTTTAACAGCTGATTTTATATTGATGCGTAAAATACAGATTGCACATCATGTCAGATCAACGGTACACATTTGATTTAGCCAAACGAGAGGATCTGCAGGATATTGCTAATTTTATCAATACCAATTTCATATTAGACGTACCTTTGATCCGAATGTTCGGGATTGAACAAGTGCCTTCTGTGTTAGAAAGGAATGACAAACCAGATGAACACACTGCCTTCATTGTAAAGGCGACTTCTGATGAAGGTGATATCATTGGCGTTGCTGTTAATCGCTCCAAAGATGAAGAATGGCCAATCGCGGAAGATACTGATGAAAAGACCATCCAGGTTTGTTTATTTTATTAGCTAAATCCACATCGTATCAGAATCAATTTGCTTTATTGTTTGCATGTATTATATTCGACAATTCTACAGGAGAATGATGGATTTATAATTAATACTAACAGCTTTGCAAAAAAATAAGTTTTCAGAAATATATCTCGTTTTAAAGCTCCTTTCAAAAACATATTGAAGACTAAATTATTTTGCTATAAAATTCAAAAGACAATAAAACTAATCGGAAGTCGATCGGTCAAGTCGGTGAGTTGAAACTATTAACGATTTTCATTCAAATATGGCAACTAGAATAATTATTTATTGAATTTGATACTCTTAAAGAAACCATGTGTTCTATATACTCCAAACTCATGAATTTAAACCAAAATTTAGAATGTCAATTTGTTTATGCATTTTTATCACCACAATATGGACACATGTCATAAATACTGAAAGTGCTCTAAAAAGCCTACAATTAAGAAAAAATATTATCCTTTGAATTATCTTACTAAAAGAACACAATTTGTCCCTAATCTTGTATATTATTTGTATGAAATGTGTACCTACTACGTTTGTAATAGAAGACAAAAATCTACTAATGTACATGCACGGTTCATCGGCGTTTCTGCTCGAGTAGTTCTTAAAATTATAGTGACGATCAATTTATTTCAAAGTTGTTTGTTTTGTCATACACTTTTAAATTTCGTATAAGTGATTGCTTAAATGCATAAGAAATATGAGATTTCTGTAAAGAAATCATTTTTAAAACTTATCACTTGTGTCCTGGATTACCTAAAACATCTAAAATTAAATAAAAATTCGAGTCTCTAATTGACATTATATATATATATATATATATATATATATATATATATATATATATATATACAGAGTGATGCAAAAGTTCTGCAACTCCTTCGTAATTTTAAACCTGATATTCGTATTAACTCCAAACTTTTAGACAGTTATATTGGGTAAATTCTGCACCTTTTAGCGGAATGAATTATTTCCACGCTTATGTGGTTAGGGGTGGGGGTTGCAAGTCGAAAATTTTAAATAGTAACCCCTATTGAGTGATACTTCATTTTAAAGCACTCTTTGAGATGAGAAAATTGGTGTAAAGTAAATCCTTCTCCGATACTTCAATCCATAATGACAGAGCCAAGAAGTTCAGACATTTCTATGTATGGTATTCTACATCTATTCGATGTGTATTTATATTAAGATGAAAAATATTGCACGATTTTTTTCAATACACATTAATTACGATTTAGAAAAAAAAACAAAAAAGTTTTTTGTCAAAATAATTAAAATGGGGCCTACTCAATACCTAAAACCTAATAGTACAAAAATACTTAAAACTATAGAAATAAAAAAAAAGGAAATAAATAGTAAATCATTTTGTTTATTAAAATGATACATTTTAAAGTTAAATTAGAATACACTGTTTTTAGACTGTAGTATTTCAAATTACATCTTTAAATAATTAGTCATCTTACCAGAGTTCAATGCAACAGATGATATAATTGGTATCCTGAAACTGACTGACAGTGTGCCAGCCGATTATAAAATGAAGAAAATGCATTGTTCAATGCTTCTATTGTAACATTTCTATTATATTTACTTTTTTTCTATAATTTTTGAGCATTTAAAGTTTTATTTTTCAATGTTGATACATAATGTGTTTAAGACTTTATAGGTCTGTAAGGCTTAATTTACCTCAGTAAGATTTTGTACGATTTTAAAACATTAATTTACAATGTTATGAAATCTTTAAAAACAATTATTTCTTCTTGGTTGTGATTTAGGTGTTACCAATTGTTTAAGGGGTAATAAATACAGAAATTATTTTTATGGTTTCAGAATAAATCCTTTATTATGTCAAATTAGTTTTTAGTTTTTAATCTTATGTAAATATAGTTCTATAAATTTAGGTTTTTTTATTTGTTAAATATAATTTCATAAATTCTTAGTTAGTTTTTAAATTCTCTTCCTTTGAAAGAAGCAGTTATAAAATTCTGAGTCCTTTAGGAATCTTATAGATCCAACCTAGGCTAACTATTTTTGACAATGAATTATCACATTGATTCCTTTAAAACACACGCATTACAAATTCTAAAAACAAATATTTTTCTAAAATTGTGAATTACATTTATTATTATATATTTTATTATTCTAATTACAATTTAAATAAGTTCTTCTGTTCCTTTCTATAATCAAGCTTTTAAAAACACCCACTTTAAATATATATTAAAACAGTTCTTGTATTTCACTTTATAGGCTATACGAGTATGTATATAAAATACACCTTTTGAAAACACATCTATTTATTACTTGCTTTTAACTTTATTACTATTACTAAAAACATGTGAGATAACGCCCTAACCGATTTTCAACTTCTCCTCTCTCGATTAGCTTTAGATTTTACGTTTCTTTATTCCTATTAGTTAAAATTTAGTTTTAATAAATGAAGGATTTTATTCCAGGAGTATTGCTGATTTTATGCTAAATTTTATAGTTTTATTTTCCATTAACAATACACAATTGTGTTGAACGATTTATTGATATTTGATATAAGCCTTGACTTTGTCGGAAATTACTGTCTTTAAGGTGTTTGTTGTTTTACTTGATTGTACTTTGTAAGCCTAATGATATTTCCAATGCTTTACGACACTTTGTTTTAACCAATAATATGAAAGGATAGTAATCTTAAAATTGTATGTAAATCCATAAGTAATTCATCAATGTAGTAAACGGTAATTGTATAAAATATGTTAATTTTACATTATAAGCTATGTTACAACAAAACGAGTTCGGACTAGTTTATTGCGTTTAGTATTTTTAATAGGAACTTCAGAAATGAAGATTTTTATGAAATATCAATACAATTGTATAATTTTGAAATTTATTTGTTTATAATTAATTATGTACAAAACGTACAACGTGTGACTTAAAATAAAAATCCAACACTATATTAAAATTCGAAAATAAAATTCTTGAATAACTTGTGTTATTAATTTTAAATCAGCAAATGAAATTTATTTATTAATTATTATTATTTTATTTTTTTATAAAAGTTCCCCTTTCTGTTCTTCATGTTAACTCAGACTATGTTTTTTGTGTAAAATCATTCCGATATCTCGCCTTCAATATTTATATTTTAAATGTAATTTTGTAGTGGCGAAATGATTTAAATACTCTTTGAAAGTAACTCAAAACACTGCAATTTAGTATAACATAAATATATATAGCAAGCTCGTAGAGATTATGTTACTGAATTTACTTGAGATAGTTACTTACAAAACTATTATTTAAAGGGTTCTTTTCAATTAAGCTATTTGTAAACTTAAGGTAGTTATCGGTAATAAGATTGCCGTCTCTAATATGTTATTTCTAAAATCTTCATACGTAAATATTGCATTGGAAAATGTTAACATAATAACTGACTACAGTAGCCCATTTATTTTTATATATTATGAAATAATTCTAAAAACACGAATAGACACCACTATTATGTAATACAAATTTGATATAAATACAATCAGTTGTTTTCTAGCATAAGTATAAAAAAGATATGAATTTTTTGCAAAACATTTTTCTTTAAATAAAGCATGATATAAAAGTGGTTTTAAAGAAGTAGAAGTATATTTATACAACTGTTTATAATGTACAATCAGACTAATAATATATTTTAGTTAAATATAATGGTTTCCTCTAAAATATATACGAAGAAAATAAAAACTATTTTATTAACGTATTACCAACAATGCTGAGTCAAGAGTTTTCGGTTTAAAATTGATAACGAACTGTAGACGTTTTTGAAAGATCGACTATCTCAAAATAGGTTGCAAAACCAATCAAACTTTGTTAAAACATCTGGGTTATGGCCTATAGAAAACTAAGAAACTATAAATAATATAAATATGTTTTGCAAATAACTGATATAACTAAGATGAAACCGACGACGTTCAGGGATTATTTTGGTTGTATCCAATTGTTGCTCGTAAACCGTAATATATATATATACTGTATGTGTCTGTATCTTTGCACACTTTTTTAAGACACATAATCCTCAAAATCCTTCATATATGACAAAAAAATTTATCAAAATCGATTTAGCCAGTTTAGAGATATTTGACTTTCCAAATACAATATTATGCAGTTTTCCAATTAACCTATCATACATTTATGAAGAGATGAAAACAGATCTTATAACAGATAGTTTAAATTTTTTAAGTTAACAATTCTTTGTTTTAAAAATATGCATTGTAGTAAATTTTATCAAAATTGGCCAGCCCATTTAGGTTTTAATGGGCCATAGGCAGGCTGAGAGGCAGGTAACGTTAATCATTCTTAAAATAATTTTTTTGGACTAAATAGATAGTTCCTTAATAATCTAACAAAAGATTTGTTTGGTCCATTACGAAATTTTCGATATACTTTAGAAAGTTTGGAATAGCGGCGTAAGAATCACAGTGTTTTAAATAACGATTTACCCACAGGTATAAAATAATAGTATATTTCATCACTAGGACCAAAAGTGAAGCTTTTCGATACAAGCTCAAGTTTAACGGCCGAGGCCGAAAAATGAACGAAGAGGGAAATGCTTCTCTTGGTCCTAATGATGAACTATATATTTCGTTATACTGCAAACAATATAAGAAAACAATTTCACAAAAACTAAAATGTTATAACCTATTAACCTTGAAAAGTTTGCACAAGTTACACAAGTGTGGAGTTATTTATTACACCTAGTTAGTGGTACACTAACTATAACGATTGCCAGATCGAATACTTCGGGCTATCGATTGTCAAATCTATATATCGAATTTTTTGGCAACAAAATCTACTGTCAGGATTAATAAAACAATAAACTATTCAAAATGCTACAAATTACAAAATATAAACATTTACCCGTTTACTTCTTTTTTAAACATTAAACTAAAAGACATTAAACTATACAAATAACAGTAACATTCAATAGAAGTCAAAAATACTAGTTTATCAATAATTAACTAACGTTATCATTAAACCAACTATAATATATTTTTTAAAAGATTATAACAAAAATAATAAATAACTTATAACATAACTTAGGCTAATTAAATTGTAATTCTAATTAAATGTAATGTTTATTGTGCAATTTTGATTGTTGGAAATGTATATTCCATCTCGTTGAGCTGTTTTTTTTTCATAAATACCGGAATGATTCACTGTATTTTGGGGTTTTATGTTTTGGATGTTGATAGCTCTGGGAATTTTTGAATTGTTCAAATGCTTAATTTGGCCATTTTCAAAAAGATCGTTCACTCATGAATATTCCGATGTTTCGTTATTTTCAGCACTTTCATACAAGTTATTATTTTGTTGTGATGAAGTAAGTGTGTGTGGTTTGCTGCTCATTTTAATATTAGTTAATAGTTTGTGTGAAAAAGTGAGATTTTGTTGCTATAGAGTCTTGTATATATCCCTCAGCCTCGCTGGATAATCGCCATCCTCCGTGTTAGTAGATCTCCGCCCCCTTCTACTAATATAGTGGAAGATGATCGCCTTAAAGCATGTCCAGTATAGCATTCAGGATCTTTTAGATTAAGGTATTTGAAATTTAGGAGATCGTCACTTCTACATGCAACAAAAATACGACGTTATAAAATAACCTTACATAATAATCACAATTCGTTTAATGCTTCCAACATGAACTTGGTAATTTGTTCAGCTGTCAATACATTTGATTTCTTAGGCATAAATCCAACGTTTTTCCGCTTCAAAAAAGCTGCAGATTTGTAAAACTTTCTTATACCGACATTTTCTTTAACAGCTTAAGTGTTTTTTATCATGGAAAATTTACTCCATAAAGTAGAAGGTTTTACACACATAGATAATTAACTAATAATACCCTATCACTTACATTCGAAGTAAGTGAATTACCACTAGTAAGTAATATAGTGATAGTAAGTACCCTATCACTTATCTTCACGCATTGTTTAAAGCAACAGCCACTAAATTTCTTATATTCTTCCTCATAAAATTTCCGAAATTTAGCTGATAATAAATGTTGTTGTATTTCTTTGACATTTTTTTAAATATATCTTTACTTTCCATGTCATTCATTGTATTTTCCGACATTTTCCGAACTCAAGTGATATCAAAAATACAACAATGAACTAAAATCGATGGTAACAGCTGTTTTATCGGTTATTTACAATAGAGAATATCGGTTGTTTTTATAGATGCTTTAAAATCGTTAATTAATTCGTATAAACGAAGTAACAGCTGGTGAACTTGTCCTCAGCTGACGGTTTTAGGTCCTATGACTAAAAAGAACAACTTTAGCATCTCAATGCATGTATTGAAAACAGTTGTTTTAGAAGCAGTAAGATGGGAAAACGTATTTTATTAACGTTTATTATCGTAGAAAATCCTAAATAATTTAAGAAATGTAAAACTTGAGTTAGAATTAGCTTCGTTTTTGGTACCACAGAGTTTAAAAGTATTATACTTAGTTTGTAATAAGTAAAATGTTAATTATTTTAAATACTTATTTTTATTGAAAATTACATTACAATTAGTAATATAACAAAGAAAAAAGAAAATCCCCCTAGTTTGTCATTTATTTGATGTTTTGTTATTTTTCAGTTTGTTGAATTCATACATTTTGTAGATAAAGACGCAAGACTTTCCACTTTACCAGAAAGAACTGTTGAACTTTACATTTTATCAGTAGCACCGAACTGGAGGCGTAAGGGCATAGCTAAACGTTTAGGAGAGGTCAGCATCAGAGTAGCGAAGCAAAAGGGTTTTGAGATGATGAAAATTTGTTGTGCCAATGAATTTACAGCGAATGTCTCAAGAAGTCTTGGATTTCAGGAGTTCTATAAACTGGCGTACACTGATTACTCCAGAGTTTCTGGGAAACATGTCAAGCTGCGTTTGTTGCCTCCACATAACCACATGTATTACTATGTAAAGGATTTAAAAAAATAAACGTTAAATATTTAAGTTATAGCCAATTTTTATTGACAGATCTATTTTAATTTCTTATTATCATTTCAACATGTGTTCATAGTAATAAAAATAAACTATTAAACACAGAAATAAAATATAGTCGAAGGCTATTTACTTCTAAATTACGAATAATTAGGATAATATTTCTGGATTTTCAATTTTATAAAGTCCCAAATTTGAATAATACACTAACTTTATAACTGCTAAGTGTACTAAGTATTCTTTTCACTTATAGAGTTTAAATTTGGTTTGTAAATACAACTATCTTATTAGCAAAATGTCTAATAGAAAGTAAGTCACTACGAGATCTCGTATGACAGACAAAAACAAATCAACAATAAATATCCATTAGGGCCTTAATTTTCGACCATAAACTTTTAAATTTTGAAGATAAAATTTGTTAAATTGTTATATATTCTAAGAAATCTCGATTCGTAGTTCAAATAAAATAAAATAGACAATAGTTTGTAGTGGGTTCAAAACTATTGAACATAATTAACGATAATTTGTTATTATATACTTGTGATAAGTATGTCTTGAGCCGTGATTACCTGAGTTTCAAATATCAACATCATGGATGATATAATTAAATATCCATAACAATTAACGAGGCATCCAGTGCCCATCAGAGTTTAGATATGTAGACACTATATTTAAATATAATAAATTACAAGACTTGAGCGGATCAAGTGGAAATCATAATTTTTTAATTAAATAAAATAACAGATGAAGCCAATTTGCAACAAAGAATCATTATAATGTTTTCTCGAAACAAACTCCATGTGCTCATTATTATATAAACTTTGTGTATAATTTAACGGAAGAACTCCTTCAATACATTTTCCTACTCCAGCCATTCCACTTCTTTAGTGTAATCTCCTACCCAAGAGTAATATCCTGTTGGCGAAATTTATGTAAGTAACAAAAACATATGGTATTGTAATTAATAACCACGTAACAATCAGGGAACATTTGTTGACGGAAGTCGATGTAAAAGTGGCAACCAGATGTGACGTTATATATAATGGTTTATGTTGCTTAAAACCTGGATAAATGAACTATATAACTATAATCAATATGACACAAATAACACTGAGTTTAGCGGTATAATCACTCCCACCGTACACTACTGAAAACTTGAGCTGATTTTTATCGCATTAGTCGTAATGGAAAGAAGTTGCGTTCCATTAAAAGTTACAAGGAATGGTAGCTCTTCTAGAGGCGCTAAATGCAAGACTGAGTTATTTCAGTGCAAAATCTAAATTCTGTATCTTTAACACACAGACACACATACACATACACACACACACACACGCACGCACGCACGCACAAACACAAGATATAAAAACAAGATATAAAAGTAAATTTAACTTTGGCTAACAACGGAAAGAAATTTTATTTTGGTTTATAAACCATTTATAAGTAAATTTAATCAAAATGATTTTCGTTACAAAAAAAATCATAAATATCATCAAGAAAAATAAATAAATTAAAATTTGATGATAATATTAGTAAAATAACAGTATTAAAATAATAAAGCGAAAATTTTCCAAATTGGCATGACTCCAGAGACAGTTCTCCAAGAATAGGCCTATAATAAATGGAACATTGGCGTAAAAAATTAAGAATCATAACTAAAGGAATACGGAAGTAGCATATAATAAATTTTATTGGTGAATCTTGGGAGTGAGTACAGTACGTTTCGACCAGGAAGCGGTGATAGTCGAGAACGTTCCATTCCAGACTTTCTTCAAACCAAACCAGTATTCAATAAGAAATATTTGCTTACTTGCGAGGTACCAAACGAGTAGGCCTACCATTTCCTCTGCTCACTTGAAAAGGGCGCTGAAAATTTTTAAAAACAAAAATAATAACAAAGGTGAACCCGAAAGAGTTTAATCATTGTTAAATCTGTTATTCTTATTAACTAAAACTTAAATTTATTATTAAAATATATTTGGTTATCTAAAAAAAAATATTATTTTGTATTTTGTTTACATAAATCAATATGCCAGCTAATGAATCTATGAGTAGAAGGAAACAATTTTTGTTTCTATCATGTAGTGATTGCTCCAAAGAAAACTTTAAGTAGAAGACCACGTAGAACAAGTTTTGCATACAAAATGAAGCTTTAGGAATAAATAATGAGCTTTCAGCTTTAGGGAGCTGAAACGGAAACAAGGAATATTTGTCAGACACGTCCCTTGGTTGACTGAAGAGTTCGTCGATTTATCACAACTAAGTTCGTTTACTTGGTTTGTAAGTCGATTGTTGCACTTATCACGCACTAGAACATTGACTGTTAAAAGCTTTCATCAACAACCTTCATTTATTTATGAACGATTCATCAATAACCTATTATTCAACAACAAGCTTTAAATATTTATCATTATATAAAAATGTAATGCTTATAAGCATTAATTAAATATTGGAAATACCCAGGTTTAATAACTAGTATAGTTTTTTAATTTGAAATTTAATTATTTATAACCTCAATTTTTAAAGAAATATTTTCCAAAAAATTAAACAACTTGAAATCAAACCACTTAAATATTTTATAATGATTTATATATAATATTATTTTCTTAAATATTTGAAAATCAAAAAGTTTTAAATTAAATTAATATTTCCAACGTATGACTATTTATCACAAATAAAAGTTTAAGTAATAAACAATATGGAAAAAACAGCTAAAAGTGAAAATAGATTCATCAAAATATTGAACAGTTTTAATCGGTATGTCTGTATATGTGTTTAGGATGTATCATTTATTTTGTTTGTAGTTTTAAAATTCCTGGCAATAGACGAAAAAACACGTTTAAAATACGCGACGTATTAAAAAAAAAAAAGAAAATTGGATATTAAAGGCGCGAGATTTTAAAAACTATAATTTATTTGACTTAATTTATTGTTTTAATGATGATAGTCAAAGTTGAACTTTGTGAATTTTCAATCTTTAAGACTTTTTAATACTATTTTATACTTTGATTTCACGATCAAAGTATATATTTTATTAAAATTTGAATAATGTTGATCCAGCTCCTTTTGATAAACACATACAAACAAACTTACAACACGTACACACTGAAACAAAAACATGACCTATTAAATAATAATAAGATGTGTGTGGGTAGAGGGCTATAATTTCCAAAAATCATATTATTTCGAATACCTTTGCAATTTTTATACATTATAGTACTGTCTTGGATACTTTATTTATTTTTTATAACCCAAGTTAAGAAGTATAGCGAGGGTTATTAAATCCTATACAAGAAGTTCTTATCTTATCGCGCTTAAGTTCAAAGTTCGTACTAGGCATGAGTGTGAAGATAATTTGTTTATCACGAACCAAAAAAAAAAAAAAAAACACACAGCGAAATAGCGAAATGATACTTTTAAATATTAGAACATTAATAGTTCAAGGTCACAACATAGCAAAAAATTTCTTTCCACAAATAACTGCTGAACGAATTGTCAGTTATCTGGCCATTTATATAAAAATATATAATTGAATAGATTTATTGCAACAAAACAAAAATCACTTTTTTACACAACAAAAATACATAAGTCAACCTATGTTGCAAAAACAACCCCAACAGGTGAAAAACCTAATTACTGGGGCACTATTTGTACAACAAATAAGACCTGTGTAACTATAAAAACATTAACAAAACAAATCAATCAAAATGCATGTTTAAACACATAATATACAAAGAAATAAAAATTAAAAATACAATAAAAAACTTACTGGTCAACTGTTGAGTCCCACCAAAACTTGCAAACGCACAATTAAAGCTGGTTCGATATAGCCTAAATAGCCTCACGAAATTTTGAGAAACCCCAGGAAACATCCACAATATGAGCGACCACATTATATAGAACAATTAACGAATTCAGCAGCCATGACACATGAACATATAAACAATAATAACAATATAAACAATAATATAATTGATTACGTTTTAAAAAAAATATTTAATGGTTCAAACATGATTTCAATATAAACGATTGAGTTTTCTTACTTCCACTTGAACTGAAGAATTTGATTAGTTTATAAATACCGTGATTAATTAAGTTATAATCTAATGTTACTAAACGTACATGACTTCTTTAAGTGTAGCACACATACACACTACATGTATGTGTACACATACACTGTGTACATGTATATATAAAATCACCGTTATTCGACAAAATAACACAGTTGATAGTTCAATGACGTTAAAATTGCTCAAACTTAATATATTATTTGTTTAACGTAAAGTAACCCTAAAAGTGCATGTGTTTCTAAGCGTATTTGTTTATTATAAAATGTATAATTTTATCAATATTTACAGATTTAAATAATTATAAATTTGATATATTAGAGAATTTAAGTAAACTGCGTGATATAGCCAAGCTCGGTAGCTTAATTTGATAATAACATTACAAGTGGTTTCAACTGGGGAACCTTATTGGTAGACAACCAATACCGAAGTAAAGTGTGTTTGTATCTTCTAGATTTTAAACAAAATGATTTACTATTTATTTCCTTTTTTTTATTTCTATAGTTTTAAGTATTTTTGTACTATTAGGTTTTAGGTATTGAGTAGGCCCCATTTTAGTTATTTTGGAAAAAAAACTTTTTAGTTATATTTTCTAAATCGTAATAATAATAAATAAATATATATATATATAATTATATATATATATATATATATATATATATATATTTAAATATATATAAATGTTCACGGAATGGATTTTATTGCATGTCAAATTTCAATTACAGTAGTTCTGACGCATAAAATTAAAATAATTGTTTATAAATAACTAAACATCTGGAATGATTGAATTACTAGTTATATGTCTATATTCTGTACATGGGTACACGTATTTGTCTATATTCTAAACATGGGTACACCTATTTGTCTATACTCTGTACATGGGCACACGCATTTGTCTATATTATTATCATGGGCACACGTATTTGTCTATATTATTATCATGGGCACACGTATTTGTCTATATTCTAAACATGGGTACACCTATTTATTTATACTCTGTACATGGGCACACGTATTTGTCTATATTATTATCATGGGCACACGTATTTGTCTATATTATTATCAAGGGCACACGTATTTGTCTATATTATTATCATGGGCACACGTATTTGTCTATATTATTATCATGGGCACACGTATTTGTTTATATTATTATCATGGGCACACGTATTTGTCTATAATCTGTACATGGGCACACGTATTTGTCTATATTATTATCATGGGCACACGTATTTGTCTATATTATTATCATGGGCGCACTTTTTGTCTATATTATTATCATAGGCACACGTATTTGTCTATATTATTATCATGGGCACACGTATTTGTCTATATTATTATCATGGGCACACGTATTTGTCTATACTCTGTACATGGGCACACGTATTAATTTGTCTATATTATTATCATGGGCGCACGTATTTGTCTATATTATTATCATGGGCACACGTATTTGTCTATATTGTTATCATGGGCAAACGTATTTGTCTATATTGTTATCATGGGCACACGTATTTGTCTATATTATTATCATGGGTACATGTATTTGTCTATATTATTATCATGGGCACACGTATTTGTCTATATTATTATCATGGGCACACGTATTTGTCTATATTGTTATCATGGGCACACGTATTTGTCTATATTATTATCATGGTCACATGTATTTGTCTATATTCTGTACATGAGTACATGTATTTGTCTATACTCTGTACATGGGCTCACGTATTTGTCTATATTCTGTACATGGGCAAACTTATTTGTCTATACTCAGTACATGGGTACATATATTTGTCTATACTCTGTACATGGGCACACTTATTTGTCGTTCAAGAAGTGTTATATTGACGCCTCAACAAAAACTATAACTGGAACGTAAAGTAAATAAATGCCATTAAATGAAACCAAAATTTGAAAAACACGAAAAACTATTTCTATTGTTTAAAGCATTCCTTCAATTCATTTACGAATTACTTTAATGAAGAATTTGGTTAAAAAGCAGCATTTTTACATATCGGATAGAAATTAATAACCTACTTAAACCGAATCGAAATTAAAACACCATTATTATTTTGCTTTAAATATCTGAGTAAGAAGTTTACTTGTGCATCTGAACCAGAAAAGTGTTCAAACATTAAATGTTAGGTAGTAAAATACACAAATAATACGCATTTCCTTAATGCCAATAGGATCTGTAACTAATGAAAATTTGTTTTGTTTAGCTAAGGGATTATTAAAACTATATTTATTAGCAGGGTAAAGTAGATTGTAAAATAAGTTATGAAAATTAGCTATTTGTAGATGTTGGCTATGATTGTACCTTCATCGAGAAAATCATAGTTCACCTGTTTCAATCTATTAGGTTTAAAAACTCATGACACAAGCTGAGGAGCAAAGTTGTAAACAAAATCAAGTGTACTTACAGCTGGTGCGTTGACTACCAATCTGAAAACTAACAAGACAGATAATCTTTACCAATAGTCTGAGAACTCGAAACATATAATAAATTTAATTACTTCATATTTTCAAATCCTGCAAATGTGGGTTCCAAGAGAGTCTTTGGTCGAAAGAGATATCTAAGTATCTAATTATCAGTAGTGGTATAAAAAGTATTCGAATAACAACTGATAACACAAATCCTGTAAATCTTATCTAAAAATACACACTGGATACAGGGATGAAACAAAAAGTATATTTTCCACTCCAGTTATAACGGCTGAATGTCGGAGATTGTGCTATTTTCACAAAATAGTTGGTTATTTTCTAGGCAGCAAACATATAATTAGACTATATTCTCTACCCATTTTGAGAGGTCGCTGGTATGTTTTAAAATGAATAATATTTTATTAATTTTTATATATGTTAATGGATATAACACTTTGCAAATAAATAAAACTTGTTTGTTATTACTACAATTATTGTTTTTCATTTGCAACAAAAATGTATTTTGTTATACAGTATCAAGCAAATTAATTTCTGTTTTATTCTGTACAATTAGGTATTAGATTGAATTTGTAAGCAGTAGAAAGCATAAGAAATCACTTGTTGTTTGAATCATATCATGTCTTCTGCAAAGAAATCTTTAAAGTCGAAGGAGGGGTAGCGGAACATGTTCTGCGTACAAATGAAGCTTTGGGATTAAATAATGAACTTTAAGCTTTAGAAAACTAAAACGGAAACAAGGAATATTTGTCAGACACGTCCCTTGGTTGACAGAGGAGTTCGTCGTCGAGTCATAGTGTTCGTTAGCTTGATTTGCAAATGAATGTTAACCCTCATCACGTGTTGCATTGTGTGGAACACCCTTCCATTGACAGGTTTCCTAAATGACCATGAGACATAATTCGATTTAAATAGAAGTACAAATTGGTCGTGTTGATTAAAAATGTAAATTAGACGAAAGGTCCAACTTATAATGTGTGGTAAGGTTTCGCCTTACCGAAACCTTACCGCACATTATAAGTTGGACCTTTCGTCTAATTTACATTTTTAATCAACACGACCAATTTGTACTTCTTACCGCCTCGCCGAAATTACAAATACAAAAATCAATAAAACACAATACAAAAATAAATAATTTTTTATTTGAAAATAAAATTATAAAAAAAAAAAAATTGAAATAGTTGACAGAGATAAATGAGGACCTGTTTTAATTCTAAAATAATTATTCCATTTGGATTTGTTTGTTTGTGTGTTTTTCAAACAGTTATGAACAAACGTGTCTAAAAATAGCATAATGTATCAATGAATTATATTATAACATAGTATAAGTATATGATTGATTACACATCTTACTATTTAGCCGCCATACTAACCCCCACAGTAGACAAAGCAGTCAGTAGTCAAGGGTTTTATATTCCTAGATGTTACAGTAATATATTTACTACAACAGAATGTTTACTGTTACTTCTTAGTCGTTAATATTGTTTGTAGAAGTAACCTAGCTGGATCTATATCTCTCTTTCATTATTCCTATCACGTTTCTTTCGATCTTGCCACTAAGAGAGCATTCGATGATTAGTTGTGGTCTCTATTTTGTGCCTTTTCCCTTCTTTATATATATTTTTTGTTTCACGGCGTTGATGACTGCGCTGTTTTTCGTCTTAACAAAATGTTACGTCATGCCACGTCCAGGTAATTATTTACAATAACTGTTTATTAAATGTATTAAAACACTCAAAAAGCGAGGTCTACTGATCCCAAACCGTCAGATTTAAGACATAATAACCACAAACATTGGATTCAGAGTTTTGTCATTGATAACGATTTAGAACTGTATATTTTTTATTATAACATCTCATAGGTTATTGTGTAACCTAATAAGATTATACAGTTCTGATAAAACAAAAACACAATTAATAATACATATACGTATAATGTATACTAAATATAATTATCGTGAATTCGTTTATTTTTAATTATAAATATAATTAAAGACTTTTGTTGTCTATTTAGAAAACATGTTGTAAAATGAAATCAATAGAAAAGAAAAAGCAGTAATAAATAATTAATTGTATTAATAATCTACACTGCCTTCTAAAGAAGAAAGGATGACCACAAGTATATATTTTAGCTCTAAAGCCGAGAATAACTTGATAGTTTTGTTTGAAAGTTTCAGCACTAAATTCAATGTAGTTGATGGAACGTTTCAGTTTAAGTAACTTTTAGACACCGAATACTCTAAGAACGGCAAGGTCGGAAGAGAGAGATATAACCCGAGACTAAGTGAACAAGGGTGTAGATCCAGCTATAATGTCTCGGAATTGCCACCAGTATTCACTATAAGTGAAACATAAATTATGTTCCGTGATAGATGATAAATGGCTAAGCAAAAACTCAACTGTGAAAAACGTTGTTAGATTATTGTTAGATTATTTTGTATGATTGATTTATTTGTTTGGTTGAATTTAATCGTGTGAGTCAACTTTATTAAATCAGGTGCTTTCACCATGTAAGACAATTTTATAAGTTGCTGGGGGTTTCTCCTTAGACTCTACTATTGATTCAAATTTCGCTTGGCTGTGGGCTGACTCTAAAAAAATGAAACTGGATAGGGAAAAAATACAGATTTTGATTTAGAACAAGTTTAATAAAATCGAAAATGTTCATGAATACCCTTTCACATGAAATCTCTATAAAAACATTAAACTTTTAGATTCGAGTTGGCCATTCCTCGAATTAATTAAAATTCATTGAATAAATTAACTTAACAAATTTATTGAACATTTTCTAGACTGCCAATAACAAATTTCTATCACCATAATATTACATCTAAATAAAGCCTTAACAAATGTACAATATTATCATTATCATTATTTATTTACTTAAATTGTACAAAATTGTCCCTATTCCCTTATTCGTTTTAATGAGTTCATATTTTAACCTTATAAAGTAATGAAATAAAACCCAGTATATGACTTCGTTTGATAATATTGTATTAACCAATTGAGATCTGATTTACATTAATAAAAGTTTAAGATTACTTACATTACTCTCCACCCTTTCTTCACACTTTCACTAAACACTTTATTTTGATTTTATTTATTTCAAATTTTCACAACACTTCACTGGTGTAGATTTAGTTGATATTATTTTGTTATTTTATTATAGCAGGTTAAATACGGACTGAGATTGTTATTGAATTTCTTTACTTGTTCCCCCTCTGAAGATTTATTTTTTACTACCTATTTTTCACGCGTTGTTCTCCCCTCTTCTTTTTTTGAATCCCTCGTGTTTCTTTCTCATTGGTTAATTTTGAATTTTTGTCGCTCTCATTGATTTTCCTAATTTGCAATCTTTCACACGTAGAACACTTGTTCAATGCTTAATTTGCTATTTGTAAAGTTCAGTGCCTCTGCTTCTGTTAGGTGAAATTCGAGATGCCTTGCGCGTGTTGTCTCACATCCTGTTTCTGTATTTAAGTTGGTGTTTCGAATTAATTATATTTTTAATAAATTATATATAATAAATTTATAATAAATGTTGTAATATTTGTGTTCACCAATCTCTCTATTACACTCCTCCTCCCAGTTTTAAAATTGTACCACCAATTTTCTTTGGTCGTTTTCTGCTTGGTTGAAGTTAAGATTTTGAAGTTGTCAATATATTACATCAATAGTGTCACGCCTTGTTTACGTTTGATAGTTTATGTGGAATCGCTGAGTGGAATGTTCATTGAGCTTTGAAGATTTGCTGGCTAAGTGGAATGTCTCATTATCCATTTTTATTGTTACACGGTAATGTGTGTTGCCCGACTTTTGCTGTGGTAGCAAAATGCACATTGAAGTGTAGGCTTACTTCAATAGTACAGTGTTGATATTTGTGAGTTGAAATGTTTATGCTATGTATTCGCTAGAAGTGTCAGCTGTGTTTGTCACTTTCGCTCGTTGAAATTTATGGCGTGATCAGTGCCTTCTTTTCACTGTAACGAAATTGACTATTGCTGTTGTAGAAGTTTAAGAGTAATAAGGACGTCCACTCATTTCTCTTAAATTACCTAGAATATTTATTTCGCAGTTTCAGTTGTTTACTACCGTTATTATTATTATTTTGTTGTTGTCATTCTTAATGTTTACATTACTGTTTATTGATCAGATCCCAACGGGTTATTTTTCTGTTAAACTTTACTTATGGAAGCTATGTTTTAAATGTTGTCTTATTGCTTAAAGCTAATACATACTTATTTCTATTCTATTTGTACAATCTAAAATTTTATCAGATCTCAATTACTCTATTTATTTACACGTAACTAATAAATTATGGGTTTCTGGTACACAGATATATATATTTTTTATAGTTATATTGACCTTCTGTGATACATTTTCATCCTAGAAATGTGTATTGGCTCACCTTGGAGCCGTCCATATTTTAATATCTCTACCAAATATGTTAGTCTGTTTATTTTTTTTATAATTGGGTATGGGCCAGTGTACTGCATATCAAATTTCGAGGGTGTTTTTCCATGAAATTCCCTTTTTATTAATACCTCGTCCCCTTCTTGAAATTCAAAATCTGTCCTCTTCTTATCATAATAGAATTTTTGTTTATCTTGAGCTCTTTTTATGATATCTGGCAAGGTTTGTCTAATTTCTTGAATCTGTTTTATTTGTTGTTTGATGTCGTAATTTGGGTTTTCTAGAATTTGTATTATGTCCATAGGGTTGTTTGGTTCAAAAGCGAACATTAACTTGTTTGGTGTAAATCCCGTACTTGTTTGTTTTGTTGAGTTGTAACAGTATACAATTTTGTCGAGGTATTTTGACCATTCATTTGGTTTTTCGTATACGTAGTGTGATAACATATTGGTCAATGTTCCATTAAATTTTTCTGTAAGCCCTTGTGTTTGGGGTGAATATGCACTACTTAGTATTTGGTTAATTCCTAGTGTTGAAGTTAAATTTCTTATTATTTCGTTATTAAAATGTGTACCCCTGTCAGACTGTAATATTCTCATTTTTCCATATTTTAATATTATTTTCATTAAATTCTCCGCTACAGTTTTCGCGTCAGCTGTTTTGCACTTAAAAGCCCAAGCGTATTTGGTTGTTGCGTCGGTACACGTTAAGATGTATTTATAGCCAAACGATGAGTTTACAGGCCCTATAAAATCAATAATTAATCTGCTCATCGGTTTGTGTGTCGGAAGTATTGATTTCAGAAGTCCATAGGGTTTTCTGGTTGGTATTTTTCGTTTTTGACAAGTGTTACATGTTTTTGTATAATTCTGTACGTCTGTATGTAAATTTGGCCAGTGGTATCTGTCATTGATTTTTGACACTGTCTTGTAATATGAGTAATGACCTCCTGTTAATGGGTCGTCGTGAGCTTGTTTTAATATATCTGACCTTAGTTCATACGGTATTGCTAAAAGTTTTGTTATTTCTTGACCATTGAATTTTTTGTAGTAAAATATTCCATCGTCTAAAGTGTAATGTCTGGATGCTCTGTTAATTTTATTGTTATCTGTCTCTATATTTAAGAGTGCAAGTTTAATTTGTTTCAAATATGTATCTTTTGATTGTAGCAATTCTATGTCCGGTGTGTTTGAATTGATTAAGAATACATCTTCAAAATTTTGGGGAATTTCGTCTCCTGTTTCTTGTCGAGACAGGAAATCTGGGAGACCCATTGTTTTTCCTTTCTTATACTGTATGTCTAAATTGTAATCTACTAATTTCGTAGCTAAGCGTCCAAGTCTATTCGAAGGGTTTTTAAACGTTTGAAAATATTGTAATGCTGAGTTGTCTGTAAAACATGTTATTTTTCTTCCTAATAAATATTCTCGCCAGTATTCTACGGCGTATGTTAATCCAAGCATCTCTTTTTCAACAGTTGAGTATCGTGTTTCATGTAATTTTAATTTTCTTGACAAATATGCTATTGGATATTCTTGATTATTGTTTGGGTCAACTTGTGTTAAAACCGCCCCTATGCCTATATTTGACGCGTCTGTGTAAACTCTTGTATGTCTGACTTCTTTAAAATGCGATAGCAATGGTGGATTTGTTAGTATCGTTTTTATTTGTTCAAAAGCTTTGTTACATTTTTCAGTCCAAATTATTTTTGAATTTTTTTGTTCTTGATTTTTGAGTAATTCTGTTAAAGGGTGTGTTATTTGTGCATAATCTTTGATAAATTTTCTGAAAAATCCTGAAACTCCTAGAAAAGCTCTTATGTTACGTAATGTTTTTGGTTGCTTGAAATCCAATATTGGTTGAATGTTTGATTTTAAAGGCTCTATTCCTTCTGTTGAGACCTTATGCCCCAATATTTCTATTTCTGTATAGAAAAATTTACATTTTTTTTGTGTTTAATTTCAAATTTGCTTTGTCTAATTCTTTTAAAACCGATTCTAAGTTATCTAATTTTTCTTCAAAGTTTGGTGCAAATACAATGGTATCGTCTAAATAAGCTAAACATTTTGAAAATAGGTGACTTGCTAGAACTTTGTTTAGGTTTTTCTGGAATATTGCACTTGAAACTTTGAGTCCTTGTGGTAATCTAGTATATCTAAGCATTTTATCTTGTGTTCGGATTGTTAGCAATGGTTTACTTTCCTCGTGTACTTTTAGTTGAAAAAAGGCGTTTTTTAAGTCTAATTTCGTGAAATATTGTGAATTGCTTAAACAGCTAAACATTAATTGCAAACTCGGTATTGGGAAATTTTCATTTTTTATCTGTTCATTGACCTTTCTAAAATCTGCTACTAATCTATGTGAGTTATCTTGGTTTTTAACTATAAATGCTGGCGATGCAAATTCTGTGAAGTTTGGACATTCTTCCAAAATTCCTGCTTGTACTAAGTGTTCTAGCTCTTTATTTAATACCTGTCTTTCCTGATTACTTTGGCGATATGGCGGTACTATGATACCTGATGTACCCTGAACTACTTGTATTTTGACTGGGTTTATATTTGCTGGACTGAGATCTCCGACCTCCGTAGTGAATATATGTTTATATTTTTTTATTATTTTTACTACTTGACTGTGTTGTTTTTCTGTTAGTTGTTCGCAAATTTGGAATTGTACTCCATTTTTGTCTGCAATTTGTTCTTTGTTGGAGTTTCTTTGTTGTGTTATTTGTGTAGGTGCTATTTTTTTGTTTATTGTATCATAAATTCATGGTTCCTCTTGATTTCTGTTTATATGACCAATAAGTGTTCTTGGCATTATTATTTTTGGTGTTTTTGATGCGTTATATATGTGAATATAGTATTTATCATCTTGTCTTGATATGTAAGCATGAATTTGTTTTTGCTCCCTTAAGTGTCTATCCGTTTCAAAATCCATTTGTTCGTTATAATTTTCTATCTCTCGTACCCTTAAACTCTGTCCTGGTGCAATTTTTATTTGATCGAGTGATCGTATTTCTGGGTTGCTTATTATATTGTTATTTATTATCAAACGTATGTTTTTTAAATTCTCTAACCATGATTCATTCATATCTATTATACATTTTTGGTTGTTTGACTGCAGAGTTATTTGTTTCTTACCGTAATCTATTTTTGCTTGATTAGCTAGTAAAAAATTATTTCCTAGAATCATCTTAGCATTTATTCCTGAAGCTACATAAAATTTATTTGTGAATTTTATTCCATTTATTTCAAAAGGTAAATTTATTTCTCCATGAATTTTTAAATTGTTGTCTGTGGCCGATTTTATTATTGTCTTTGTGTTATTTGTTATTGTTTTATGTTTGACTAGGTCATATTGACATATCGAAACATTTGCCCCTGAATCTAAGATTGTTTCTATATCCTGACTGTCTAATGTGTTGAATGTCACTTTAATTGTGCATACTCTAGAATTTTCGTTTTTATTGATGAACAGTGTATTGTATACATCCCATGTTACGTCATTCTCCGATTTTCTTGCTTTGGATACCCCATTTTTGTTTAAGTATTGTTTGTGGAAAATGCTGTATGAATCTAATGTACATTGCTTTCGAACGGCCTGGTTTAATTTCGCTGCATCGACTATCTCTTCATCACGCGTCACAGCGCCATGTCCTATTTCACGACCTAGGTCAACATTGGTAACGTTACTCTGTTTACATTGTGATCCGACTTTGTTTGTAGTTATTGTTATTTCGTTTTCTACTTCTGAATCCGTGGTGCTGTAATCCTGGGGTGAAAATTGTGTTGTTACATCTAAATAGGTCCTTGGAGTTTCGCTTTCTTCATATGACTCGCCCTTGCTTTGTTTAAATTTAAGATTTCTTAAAGCCATGGAATAATGTTTTCTGTCGTTTAAGTGTCCGTCAGTGTTTTTGGTTTGTCGTTGTGTACCCAAATTTAAGGTTGTCTTGTTTTGCGTATCTGATGGTTGAAATGTGTTATGATTTTGACATGTGTGTGTTGGAGTAGTATAGCTTATACCGTTAGCTCGTTTTTTGTTGAATTTTATTTTAGATGTATTATTAGAATAGCGTTGACTGTCTTTGAATTGTTTGTCGTTCATTTTGCTTTGGTCGAGCATGCATGAATTCTGCTTCCGCACATTTTTTATGTGTGGTTGTTTATATTTAGCATGGAAACATGTACTTGTTTCTTGTGGGGTTGAATAGCTATTTGTTTTTATAATAGCCCCCCATTTAGCCCGTTTTTTTGGTTGTAAGTTTGTCTGAAGTTGTTATTTGAGTAACATTCTTGCACTGAGTGTCCATTCTTACTACATTTTCTACAAAATTCTTGATTTCTTTTGGCATTTGGTCTATCTTGGGATGTATTCTGGGGGTAAGTATTTGTATTTTTATTGAAAAAGCAGTGTTCGGTGGTGTGATTGTCCATTTTACATATTTTGCAGTTGTATTGTTTGAAGAAACACCTGCTTGTTGGATGATTTGTTTTATTGCAAATTGTGCATACTTGACTTGTCCTCTTATGTCCATTAGTTGGAAAATATGCATTTCTAAATTTTGGTATTATCTGATGTTGCCTATTTTGTAATTGTTGGTTGGTTTGGTATTGTGGTTTTGTTCTTTGGTCGTATTTTTGGAATGATTTTACTTCATGGTCCCTTTGTTGTATATTTATACCTAGCGTGTGTACGATTTCCGTTAGTTGTTCTATCTTTTCCGACATTGTGTTAATCGTTTCAAAGTGTCTGTTTTCTCTGTCATTCTGGCTACCCTTATTTCTAAGGTATCTCTGTTTGTTTAGTGTTTTTTGGAGTAGTTGTTGCTCTATTTTTCTTAAATTTTCCTCTAGTTGTGTAATTGTATTATTCTCCATTGTTATTATACATTCACAAATTTCCGGTTTTAAACCCTGTATAACATGTGATATTATCTGTTTATCGTCTATGTTGGGGTTCATTCGTCTGCAAAGGGCCTGAATTTGTAAATAAAAGCTTATTGCTGGTTCCGATTCATTTTGAACTTTATTTTCTAATAATGTCTGTAAGTTTTGACATTGCGCTATTGGAGTAAATAGGTTAATTAATTCTGTTTTTGCATTTACCCAGGTTATGTCTACCTCTTGGTTCCTTTTAATAAAACTGTTATACCAATCTAAAGCCGATTGTGCCAGATATGTTGGTAATAGATTTATTTGTGTTTTGTCCGACCACCCGTTAGCTCTTGAAGCTACTTCGTATCTCGATATGAAAGTATGTATATCTTCTGAGGGTAAACCGTGATATTGGTAGGGTTGAACTAATGGTATTTTCTCTTTCCTTTCCATTTTAGTGGTTGTTTCTGTTTTTGTTGGTATCTGTGGTGTAGTGACTTCGTCGTGAATGTTCTCTTGTGGTTGTTTTACGTTTACATACACATTATCAAAAGCTACTGGATCATATGTGTGTGTGATTGTTGCTAAAGGTAATTCTTTATTTTGCTCTGAGTCGTATGTAGGGTGTATTAGTGGTTTAAATTTCTGTGGGTTTCTTAAAGTTTCTAATTCTTCTAACTGTGGATATTTATTTCTTTGTTGTGGGGATAGTTTGTTGAAATCGATTAGATAATCATATGCTTTTTTGTATTCTATGTCTGCTGTTAATTCAGTGTGTATTCTTTTTATTAGTGCTAAAATTTTCCTATTTTCATCAAGAGTTTTATTTTCATTACCTTCTATTTTAAATGCCTTTAAAATTATTATTGCTTCCTCTTTTTTAAACTTATATATGTCAGCGTTAACCAAATCCATTTATTATTAGTTAGAACCATCTCTTAAAAAAAAACATTCAAACGAAATCATATACTCTATATATCTTTATATTACTTATTATCATATATTACTTATTCTCTAAACAAATGCACATCTAATTTTATATTTCTGTACTTTTTTCCCCCCTTTCTTTGTTTCTTTTCAATTTGGCGCCTCCACCATGTTAGATTACTCCACCATGTTACATTATTGTTAGATTATTTTGTATGATTGATTTATTTGTTTGGTTGAATTTAATCGTGTGAGTCAACTTTATTAAATCAGGTGCTTTCACCATGTAAGACAATTTTATAAGTTGCTGGGGGTTTCTCCTTAGACTCTACTATTGATTCAAATTTCGCTTGGCTGTGGGCTGACTCTAAAAAAATGAAACTGGATAGGAAAAAAATACAGATTTTGATTTAGAACAAGTTTAATAAAATCGAAAATGTTCATGAATACCCTTTCACATGAAATCTCTATAAAAACATTAAACTTTTAGATTCGAGTTGGCCATTCCTCGAATTAATTAAAATTCATTGAATAAATTAACTTAACAAATTTATTGAACATTTTCTAGACTGCCAATAACAAATTTCTATCACCATAATATTACATCTAAATAAAGCCTTAACAAATGTACAATATTATCATTATCATTATTTATTTACTTAAATTGTACAAAATTGTCCCTATTCCCTTATTCGTTTTAATGAGTTCATATTTTAACCTTATAAAGTAATGAAATAAAACCCAGTATATGACTTCGTTTGATAATATTGTATTAACCAATTGAGATCTGATTTACATTAATAAAAGTTTAAGATTACTTACATTACTCTCCACCCTTTCTTCACACTTTCACTAAACACTTTATTTTGATTTTATTTATTTCAAATTTTCACAACACTTCACTGGTGTAGATTTAGTTGATATTATTTTGTTATTTTATTATAGCAGGTTAAATACGGACTGAGTTTGTTATTGAATTTCTTTACTTGTTCCCCCTCTGAAGATTTATTTTTTACTACCTATTTTTCACGCGTTGTTCTCCCCTCTTCTTTTTTTGAATCCCTCGTGTTTCTTTCTCATTGGTTAATTTTGAATTTTTGTCGCTCTCATTGATTTTCCTAATTTGCAATCTTTCACACGTAGAACACTTGTTCAATGCTTAATTTGCTATTTGTAAAGTTCACTGCCTCTGCTTCTGTTAGGTGAAATTCGAGATGCCTTGCGCGTGTTGTCTCACATCCTGTTTCTGTATTTAAGTTGGTGTTTCGAATTAATTATATTTTTAATAAATTATATATAATAAATTTATAATAAATGTTGTAATATTTGTGTTCACCAATCTCTCTATTACAACGTGTTTCTAAATTATAAGAAAACCGAACATGTAGCTTTAGGTTTTACAAAATACTCTTCTAACCAACTCTGCTTTTGAGCATTTTGAAATAAGCGATGTGATAAACCGAGCACAAATTGTATTCAAAACTGTTTTATAACAAAATATGTTGGGACACACGCATTAGCTTCTTATTACCAAAGAATTATGTGGATGTGTCTGAAATTAACACATTAAACAATATTATATTTTACATTTTTTAAATAAATTTGACTTTAACCAACGCAACTTGAATAAACTTGAACCTTGGTTGTGTTGTTACAAGATTGTGCACTTACACATAAATTAATCTCTTAACATTTTTGTTGTAGTCTTTCGAAATATTTGTTGTATAAATTGTCCCATATAAAATATGGCTGATGATGTGTTATCACATCGACGTGAATGATCTCTCTAAACTCCAAGACACACGAGCACATCCATACTTCAAATTGATTGTACGTCCAATCATTTTTATAGATTTAATAGTATAACCGAACATACGATCAAATTTAACACCCAAAACATGACGGGAAGCCACAAGATAGACCTACCTTACTAAGTTAATAATATCTATAAATATTGGATAAATTGTTTACTTATATTAGTAAACCTTTTCGGCGTTATTAAATCTTATTCATATGAAATATATGTTATTCAGATTTAGTTATAGAATGTAATAATGATAACTTTTAATTAATTAATTGAAGATGTCACATAAAATTGCAGAAACAACAAAATATGCTTAACTATTTGGTTTATTGCTAAGTTAACCTAATGACACTACAAAATATATTATAGTCTCCGTAGACGTTGGGAAAACCTTTAAATTCAATAAATATATTCATTCAAAATAGTACTTATTCTATCAAATCGTGCAGTCAAATCATCAAGCCAAAAAATTGCGATACATTCTTCTATGATACATGATTCAATGTTGGATTTGGAAGCGTTTGATACAAAACAATTTGATGATTGGATTTGATTGTGTGTCTTGGAGTTTATGTTTTAGAAATGTTAAACTCTTTCTAACACATTCTTTGCACGCTTACCTCCTCCAAAATTCCATTTTCATGGATTTTAGTTTTCTTGTCCAGCTTTCTTTTACGTGTTTACAAAAGTTTGTAATACGAAAAGTAAATAAGATTATTTTGTATATAAAATATGAAACAATTGAACATTACATAGATGAATAGATAAAGTGTTGATAATATAATTTGTTTTTTTTAAATATAACAAACAAAAAAAAATATATATATTAAAAATATAAATATATATAACGATCCATAAACAATATCCATAATGAATAGACAATCCTACTCCTTAAGAATCTACGTAATATTTAAAATATGAGAAAACAGTAATTTAAAACAAAAATATTCAACATTTTGAAACAATTTTGTCAATTTATTTATTACATAATTATTAAAGTAGATTATTTCTGACGTATACCAACTTAATCTCTTCTTTATAAATTAAAAGTAAACAAATAGGTTGTATTATAATAGTGTAACTTCAGTGGTTCAGTATACATATCAGCAAACTGCACTCCAAATAACATTAATATAATTATGCAAGACTTCAATGATATTTTTATCTATAAATTTGTACATAAAATATTACTTTGGAGTTTCAATCTATCTTAATCTAGGAAGAAAATAGACAGAAAAAGGTACAAACGAAATAATTACACAACTATTTAAGTACACCTTCGAAATTCAAATGAAATACAGTAGTCTGTATAAAATCGTCTGTCATTTTTTCAATATAGCTGAAAACGTCTTTTTAATGGTAAAATGTACTTTTATTATAGAAAAATAGATTTATAACCGATTTTATTCTAAACTGTTCTACTAAATCGTAAAAGTTTATGAGAATATATGCACTTAAAGTGTAGTTCAAAATACGCTTTAAAAAAGTCAGCAAAAAAGGTTTTCTTACACAATTCCCTTCTGACTTGCGTAACGACTACATGTTTAAGATTTATAAATCTTTGTAAACATGGAAATCAAGGCAACTAAAGTGCGGTGTTAATGGAAGAAAGAATATTTACACGAACGCTTAGTATAAAAATACATTTCTGTTATTACAAGGATTCGTTAAGAAATAAACCTTAGGTGCCATTATCTTCATATAATATTACTATTAGTTATTCAAAATAGACTCTATCTTGATCAATACATAGTCATGCTATTTAATGATACTCTTTGTTGAACAGTTTACGTGGAAAGAGGAACTGAATTAAAAATTAATGTTTTGGAACGTAACCAATAACGAATAATTCATTGTTTGAAAATTCCTTTTTTTGAAAAATCTAGTTTTGTAAAATAATTTATTTGTCAAACTATTCTGCTTCATCAGTTTTATTTATTAACTGATAACATATATCCATGGTTTCTGTATTTATTATTAGACTGTAGAGTTTGCTCAAGTATGTTCATAGAAGGGTGGCATTGTCTTTTGTAATAAAGAAACAGATAAATCTGGATACTTGGAGAATACCAGACTTACGATAGCACTTGAATTGAAAAACTGTTTCCAATGTCCTACTTTATTTTGGAATGAATGAATTTTCGTAGGAATATATTCAGCGCATTTAAAGTACTTTACACGTGGAATATGTTTTCGATTTTTCTTTATATTTTGTAATCTAAGTGTTGTAGTTTTTTATACCGTATTTTATGACTTAAGTAGTTAAATTAATAATTTCAAAAGCTAATAAAATTATTCATGAGCTAATAAAAATTACGATTTTATATCTCGAAATCATCAGTATTATTATTATTATTACAAGTACTGTATTAACATACAATACCAAACGATAAAAAAGAATTCTTTATTAATCATTTGCATTTACCTTTTATTACGTATTAACCACAGACAAGACTGCCACGATATAACATGTTAATCGTTTTAACATTTAACTGAATAGTGTAAGTAGTGCTACAGTAGCTTGTTGTGCAATAATTTCACTTGCCTAGAGCAAAGCCAGGCAGACCTGTTTATTCCATTTTTACAAATCTACATATATTAAACGTCTCTTTTTAGTTACTTTGGTTTTTAATTGATAGCTTAAAAACTGCTGATACAATTTTCAATCGGATTTCATTCTTATTTATGTATGACATCTCTTTAAGTTTTAGTCTTTGTGTGATACAAATTAGTTCATTAGTTCTTATGAAATAACTATATTTGTCTGCAACAGTAAAAGGAAAAATAGAATTTTACTTATTTTCTAAAAAATTGAACAACATATATGTTTTTAGTGGTTAAGATGGTATATGATTCAAATATTATTTGGAACCGGTAATTTGTTAGAAATCGGTGCAGTAGTTTCCAAGTTATAAATTTATTATGATGCTGAAAAGTAGGAATTTAAGTTTTTTCGACACATTTCTGTCCGACTGATTTTCTTATAATTTTCGGAGACACCATATACTTTTTCAGTGACAGAACTGATTTCAGTGGCGTTATATATTTTAAACGCTAATGGGAAATGAAAACTATTTTTAAATCAGTGCCGTAGTTGTTACTGTTTGACAATTTTTTGGAAATATTTTTGAAATTTCTCCGACAATATACATTTTATCAGTAACAATGTTGGAAAGTCATTTAGAACTATTACAGTTGGTTGAAGATAACTGTGATTTAATTTCACCATGTTTGTTTTGAAGTTTTCATAATGAAATTAAAACTTGTATTGTCAATTTATTTGAAAGTTTATTTTTAAAATATGTTTTTGCTAACCAAATTTCATAAAAAGAAAAAAAATTTCCTTCCCCCCCAAAACAACAACACATAAATAAACAAGTGTAGCGACTAACAAGTACACAGAACTAATTTTGACGAACCTTTTTCAATTGACCTTTAAAAAAACAAATCATTTATTTTTTATATAAATTTAACAATTTGTGGTTTATTTTGTAGTTTAAAAGTGAAAAACCTCGCGGTCATGAAGCAAATCATGAGCGAAACAAACCGATTTCAAGAAAATATAAGCCCCAGTTTTTTTCTTCTAATTACGTTAACATTCCCTGCAGTGTTGTACATTACAGATTTTGATAAAATTAGTTTGTGCGTGTATTTTGTTCGAAAGCACGTGTTTAATTCCACACTTTTTTTTTATAACTTGTATAAGCACATCTGCAACAAATACAATGCACAAAAGATCCTTGTTATTATAATTGAGTTTATTATAATTGATTTTCCTCAAATGCAGGTCCTAAATATTAAACCAAAATTTATTGTTCTCCTATAATTCCTAAATTAGTTCATGAGTTTTGTATCAAAAAATGTTAATGAATCATTGAGGTCAACTAAGAGACTTTCGAATAACTCAAAAATTGACATAATTTTCAAATTTTAATGAATTGTAAAATTTTACATAATTTAAACTGAATTTGTTATATATATATATATATATATATATTATACATGGTCACAAAATATGGCCAATATACGTTCAAATATGATTAAAATCTGTCCACCCTCGTTTGGGTCTAAGAGCTTGTATTTTTACACACACAACAGACAACAGAACGACAAATATCATTTCCAAAACCATTTTCTTAGACTCAGGAGACCCCAACGGAGATATATTCCCACCCCCAAAATGGACATCGAGCTTACGATGAAATGAATTTAACGATTTTTGTTCTCACTTTTAGCTCCTCAAATTGATCGTTAATGAAACTCTACAAATTTCAATGAAGTTCAATAACCAACGAATCCGTTAACAAATTTAAAAGTGAACCTCAATAGATATTTTTATTTTTATTATGTCAGTTTCTTTGATGCTTAAAATTTTTGTTTTAAAAAAAAAATCGCTTTTAAATACGATTGTTTTTTTAACTAAATTTGTACGATTTTTAGTTTTGCGAGAAAATCTAATAAATAATCAATCCAGTATAGTTGTCCAATACCTTTATTACAGGATACTTTTAAAAGAAAACTCCCTTCAGAGGTGGATGCAAGAGCGGCTAAATATTATTTAAAATATATTTTATTATGTAATTATAATTTATAACTGTAAATCAAAAATTGAAACTTTTGTAATTTAATATATGAAGTCTATATAAATAAAGTTTTGTGATACATAACTTACTAATCTTGCAGTTATGTTATGTGTAGGAAAAGAGATTTTTTTAAAAGTAATTCCCTTCCGATAATTTACTGCAGGATGGAATTTGGAGATATTAATGCCACAAATTGACGGGAAAAGAGTAAACCAGAGTAGTGACCACGTGTTGGTTTACCTCAACTTCACAAGATATGTTATCAGTTAGATTAGGAAAGGCAGAGTGCATCTTCCAAAATTATTTGACTAATTGTTTGTCAAAATTAAAACAACCCATCAAATTAAATCTAAATAAAAATACGATCAAGTCCACCAGTCCAGCCCATCGATGTGGATATACATAAGTAATTACGGCAGTATCTGAGGAGTTAAACATTACCATTGTATAAAAGTACATTTCTAAATAATCTACTGATATTGTGTACAATTATTGAGTATGTATTATACTTTAGTTCATTTTTATTTCTCTCGTAACCCAAAGCGTATTTGAGATATGATAGTTATTGGTATCAAATGGTTCACAAGATTACGATTGTAAGAAAATCGTTTAAACCAACATGATTAAATCCTGTATATAACTTTAGAACTATAAAAAATTATATTTAAGAAAAATACAAAGAGACACACATGCGCCAACGACGAGTTCCTTCAGATCTGTTCTTTTAAATTATGATTGCCATTATAAATTATATATAATACAAAACACTTCCTAGAAATAAGACCCGGAGTCGACAATCATATAATATTAAATGAAAAAAAGCTTTACTTCCAAATTTGGTTTACACGACATTTATTTACTTCACACTGTAAAAACGAAACAATATTATAATCAATCCTGAGGCAGCCATTCAACTCAAAATTAATTTTTTTTTTTTCAAAACAGTTTTTACCATGACTACTATAAATCATAAATATTGTAATATGAACCCCCCCCCTCTCTTCTTACACACACGTTATATTACATAATGATATTGTGTTGACCACAACAGTCATATTACAATTTTATTCATCATTGACTACGTTCGCATTTTATTTAAGTTAAAACATTTAAAAAACATGGATATTACTTTCATTAAGTAAATACTGCTGAACCATTCTACATAAAGGTTTAGCCATTCTACATAAAAATTTCAACCGCACCTAACATTATTCGTAATTTAATAAATAGTTTTGAAGTTATAAAGATTTCATAAATTTAGATTCATTTGGTTTCGAATAATCTCATCGAACACATTTCTTAATAGTTTTTTAAAGTTTCTTTGTTTACTCCCATATTTCTACTTTTATTCAGATACTTTGTACGTATATAAATATCATAATGACAGTTTTATTTCACAATTCTAAACAATGGACCTAATCCATCACTTGAAAATAAATATTAAAAAAATCTTATACATTTCTATTGTAAAATAATAACAGGATTCATTGTGAAAGAATAACAGGGTCGATGGCCTAGGTATGGAATAAATAAATGCGTTTACTTACATATTAGTAAGATATTACTTGTTTAAATAATTTCTATTTTTACATGTCGTCTATGATTTTGATGTAGAAACCTGAGGATTTTTTTGTTTCGGTTGTTATGCTCACTTAAAGGATTGTAACCTGATTGATCAAACGTATTTATAATTTCAAATTGAATCCGGTGATTGTGTAAAGTTCAAAAAATGATTTCTAATACGATTAAAATTATTACAGCTTTTTCCAAATCCTTGGTAAAAACTCAATTTGTGCACATTCAAGATTATCGTGAAACCTTTAAAATGGGGGTGCGCTTCGTTTATGTCGAAGGCTGCGAAGTTGAACAGTAATCCTGGGGTGAATAACAAGGTGTCAATCTTGAAAGAATTGTTATAAATTGGGGGGATTTTTTCCACTGTCAATTATTTTCCAAGATAACTTATGATTAACTATTTGTTTGCAATTAATCTTGGTGAATATATATCCACTATATAAGAATATATTGCTGCAAATGAATATTTATACAGCTATTAAATAAAAGTATCTTAATTACAATTTGTTCGAATTTTAGTTTTTCTGGTATCGAAAATCTTCGTTTATCAATTTTGTAAAATCTAAGAATTTTAATTGAAATTAATTCACTAACAAATTCATTTGTTTAATTATTGTTGTGAACATTCCATTGATAATAATAGTAAGCATTAGAGAATTTATGGTAAAACTAAATCTATATAACGTACCATGGAGTCTGTCCACCATCCACTCAGCTAATGGAAACTTCCACAATGTCTTTTCTGTGTTAGATGTTATTTCTCCACTAATTTTTGTATTCATATTTTATGACATCTACTTATTGAGTTGCTGGACAAGATTAGTCTCTTATGAACCAGAAGTCATTTAGGTGAATACTGTATACAAGAGAAAATTTTAAAATATATAACAAGCCTTCTTACTGTTACCTAACCGTTCACTTCCAAACAATAGAATATTGATAAGCCTAGTACACACCTAGCAACATAATCGCGGGACTTTGTATGGGGACAGTTGCGAGACATTGGGCCGTATCCATAAAACTAAAGCATATGCTTATACTTGCAAATCTTGAAGGAAATCCTTCAATTGGTATTTATAATATTTCAAGGATAACCTTATAAATTTCAAGTATTAGGTTATCCTCCAAATTTGGATGATTTACTTCGAATAAAGTATATGGTTATTCATAAACTTCACCTTTTACTTTAAATAAAAAGCATATCCTTCAGAAATACTGAGTGTGGTCAGTAGGAGACTCCAGCTGTAGTGATTAGTTGTTTTTTTCTGTGCACTGTTGATCTTCGTGTATTGTTGTGCAAAATGGCTGATGTTGTGCATGTGAGAAATATGAAATTGTACAAGCCCCGCTTACCTACAACCGTGAGTGATTTTAAAGCTCTTTATCGTTTTGAAGAAGAGAATGTGCAGTGGCTCGCATACAGGTTTTTAGGTGAAAATGACGAAACTCGTGGTGGAGCTTTGTCACCCGTCCATAAAATGAAAATATGTTTGCGCTACCTAGCAGACCCTGGTTACCAAAAAGGTATTGGACAGGAACTTGGAGTTGGTCAGGCTACAGTATCTCGCACTGTACATACAGTTGTTGACAGCATAATGTCACAAGCAAGTGAGTACATAAAGTTTCCGACTACCAATGTTGAAATAATGATCGCAAAACAGTTATGGCAAAGCAAGTATAATTTTCCAACAGCAATTGGCACGATTGACTGCTCCCATATAGGAATATTAAAACCAAATCAACATGGAGATGAGTATATTAACCGGAAGGGAAAACCCACTCTCAATATTCAAGCCACCTGTGACGCCAATGAAAAGTTTATCAGTGTTGATGTTAGCTGGCCTGGTTCTGTGCACGATTCGAGGATTTGGAAAAATTCACAGGTAAGGTTATTAATGCAAAGCAAAGCAAATGCTGTGCTGATTGGGGATCAAGGTTATGGATTGGAGCCATGCCTCATGACTCCATTTACAAATCCTACTCCAGGGGCTGAGCATAAATTTAATGTACTTTTGAAAAAGGAACGTGTGATAATCGAACGATGTTTCGGTCAATTAAAACGTCGATTCCCTATCTTACAATATGTTTGTCGCTGTAAGTTGGAAAATGTGCCAAAAGTTATTGTTACATGTATTGTGCTCCACAATATAGCAAAACATTTAGGTGACCCAGATTTTGAAGATGATTGTGATGCGCCACAAGATGATGAAGAAGATGGACTACAACGTCATGGCAATGATGAACCTGCTCTCCGCCAACAAGGACTAGAAATAAGAAGAAACCTAAGTGTTATAATAAACAACTTTAATGTTTAGGTAATTTGTTAACTTACAAAGATAAATATGTTTTGTTTCCATCAATAAATGTTTTTTGGTTATTATCTTGACGCTTCATAATTTCCAGTTTCTTTTCATAATATTGCTGTTGAATAATACTGGTGCGATATTGTTGTAATAAAACTAGGCGCTGAAGTTCTTTAGTAGTTAGCCCTCTGGTTTCTTCCATTTCATATTTTTCTGTTGCAATTTTCCTTTTTTTCGGCAAAATTGCCTGGGACGCCGTGACATTTACTTTATCAGTTTGCTTAGTACATGAAGTAGTTCCCATTGACAACAAATCATTACTGTTTCCTATTACGCCAGGTTGAATCCTGTTTGACGATTTTCTATTACACCAACTTGCATTGCTCCTGGTATTTGTACAACTGTAGGGTTTGACTCACCTTCCATAGCCTTCAATAACTTGCGCTCCCAATCCAACAATTTAATCTTTTTGTTTCCAGTTCTCTTTAGATCAGTTTTTTTCTTCAGCCTAGATTTCATATTGTTCATTTTTTTTAAAAAGCCTTTCGTATCCAATGGTTTACCAAAAGTTGCTTCATACTTTTTTATAACGGCTCCAATGGCCTGGTCTTTACGAACTTTTATTTTAGGGATTTGTGATTTTTCTAAAATTACTGGAGCTCTTACAATTTCATCTGCTATAAATTTTAATTCATTACTTATAGAATTGTTATAAGAATCACTCTCACTACCACTTTCAAAAGACATACCACTTTCAGAAGACATAACTAAGACAAACAAAACCAAGTAGCAAATGGTGACACACTACCATAACCTATTTGGAAGAAAACAAGATAATGCGGAGACAACAATCCCAATGAATCAGCTGATTTTCACTGCTTACCAAATCTGTTTATTGTAAAACCTTATACTTTTCCAAGGATCATATCCTTTCAAGTATAAGGTTTTGATTATGAATATGGAAAGAAGGATATCCTTATACCTCTACCTTATACTTTTTAGCAAAACCTTATACTTCTACCTTATACTTGTGAGGAAATCCTTTAGTTTTATGGATACGGCCCACTGTCCCGCGTCCACACCTAGAGAACGAGTTGCATCACATCGGCAAGAAATGTCCCAACAAATTGCGTTATGTGCTTTTATTTGTGTTTAAACAAAATAATGAAAACAAAGAAAAAATCGACAAATAAGCTGACTGGAGGAGATATCTTTTTCCGGGAGGCATTTCCTTCGGCATTAATATCTTGAAATATTGAAATTAGAATATGGCAAGGGTTTCCTTAATTTCTTAAGGATGAACTTAACAGATTTTGAAATCCTTTGGCAAATAGTTGGAGGAAATAATTCAATGAATCTAACTGTATTTCGGGATACCATTCCAGCATTTATCAGGCTAGCTGTCACTTTCCAGTTTCTTACCAGTGGTAAATCTTTTACCAGCTTTAAGGCCGTTATTACTTCGCTAAAAGGATTTGTAAAATTTTAATATAATACAATTTTTATTTAACTACTATAAATACTTATTTTATTTATATTTAATAATAATAAAAGCTGTTAAAAATAACACAATATTGGTAATAATAAATTGAATCATTCCTGTCTGCACTAATAAAAAAAAATTAAAAAAAATGATGAGCATAATAATAATAAATTAACATGATAATGAATGTAATATTTCTCTGAAATTATGTAATAATGGTAACAATTTTAGTAATATTAAGTCATTACAATTGTCTAAGAAAAACCTGTTACTGTTTGGTTTTGGCCCTTGGCATCTGAATCTGGAGTAGGGACACTATGGGAAGATAGTAAAAAGGAATCATCCCAAAGACAAGGGCTGGTGTGTAAAACCTCAATAGGTTTTAGAGTAGGTTCCACGTGTCGGCTATCTACAGACTGGAATCGGCTACATCATGTCCAGACTACAATCATCACGTTGCTCAACATTTGTATCAGGTATCCCATTTCGAATGAGAGACCTGCAACATGCAACTTTTGTTTCGCTACAGTTCCAAACAGGAAAAAATGTTGTTGGACATCCCTGGTACTTGTCATGATAGCCGTGTTCAGCGACTTTGTCGCTAGATGTATACAAGGCTTTTGAGATTAATTTTCGTTGGAGCATTTATCTTAAATAAATTAACAAATTGTTCCAAACAATTTAAGCCCGTTTCGACATCTAGCAAAGATATAAATCATTCGACTTCTATTTGCCTCCACCAAATAAGCATAGACGAGGTTAACTCATGTAAATTTGATTAGACATCAATACAAATAAGAAAATTGTATTCTTAAAATTATATGAACTTTTAGATAAATTAATTAATATTAATTTGGTTTTTCCGTGAACCAAAATTAATAAAGAACTAATTATTACCGAAAAAAAACGCTTTGAACTTATTAAACCTAAGCAATTTAGAAGTAAGCACATCTTACTTATTTTAGGACAACTTATTTTTGGTTGATAAACCGGATCAATTTTTTCTACCTAGCCGTTGTTTTTACTAAGTGGCTGATATTTTTTACTAAACATCATTGGATTGGTTTACATTTATATTTATGCTTTACCTAATTGAAACAAAATTCATAATAAATTAAATAAAATTACTAGTTTTTCTTTATGACTACTTACTTTTTTACCATATTGACTAACTGACAATTTTTCTAATAAAGAATTTATGTAATTGTTGAAAAAACATGTTAATTCAAAAACTCAGTTATTAAATTTAGATATGGAGGTTGTTTTTAAATTTTGATAGAAAATGTACGGTGAAAAACTCCTTCCTGTAAATCTTACAATGTCTTACAATGCATCGTAGAATTTTTACAATTAATTATTTACAAATGATGTATTCCGTTACAAAAATTACGAGTGACATTGCTAACCTGAAGATTAGGTAAATGTCAGTAATAATGTTCCGATTTTAGTTAAATGCGTTGATTAACTTTTAGTTGAGTATAATTAATTACTAAAAAAATATTTTCTGCAGTTTTTAAAAGAGTGATAGTTTGAAATTAGTAATAGGTAATTTATTTGAGTACATTATTCTGCCGTTTATAGAATGGTCGTAAGTTTGTCGCATTTCGGATGAACTTAATTTTAAAAATTACAATCTGTTTCATCCTTAAAAGAAGTAGTATTTTACAACCCTTTATAAGAGGAAATAAAAGGGAAGGGCTGGTACTTTGTTTATATGAGACGATTCCTTTGAAAGAAGTAGTACATACATAGCTTTCGAAATAGAGAGAAACGACGCTAGGAATGACAGAAGAATTTATTCGAATAAATTATTTACATTCTATTAATATGGATTATCATAATAACATTAATAGTTAGTTTAATTTTATCTGTAGGTTCTATATAAAAACAGAATAGTTCATATTGTGTAATTTGGTGATCTACATCCTATTTGTACCAAGGTCAAGGTCAGCATGGTTGCGGAAACATAAATAATATTTTTAAAACAGTCTCTTCCTGTCAGGTAACAGTATTCACTCTTGATGAAAATTTATTTTTGTTATCATTTTTAGAATCATTACTCGTGGTTAATATACGTTTTATTTTTCTAGTTAAAAACAACTAACAAACCGAAACTATTTAACAATCATATTGAAATGAGTACAATAATACTGAACTTTAGTAATCGAGTGTGTTTCTTGTAGCATAAGTTTGTTTGAAATTTGTTGAGGTTTTCATTACTTGAACCTCAATGAAATGAATTCTACTGTAAATTGACACGCATTTTCCCTATTTTCGTATTTTATTATTATTTAAATGGCTCAATTAAAGTAAATAAAAAAAAATAAAATGTTCTACTTAAAATGTTTATATCAATCAAATAGAAAAGATTTTTGAAGACGTAATATAATTTATATTACTTGACCTGTTACAATAGTTATCAGTAATGAGTCCAAGGTTGGTAGCATTGTTCCTTATCAATTTAATAAAAAGGAAAACAATGTTTAAAGCTAAGATATAAGCTTAGGGACCTCCCTTTCTTGTCATTTAGTTTATCCTCAATATAAACTCAGCTTTAAAGTAACAGGAAAAACCTCTATGCCAGATCTGGGGAATTGCGTCCTTAGAGATATTTGCATAGACCAGGAATTCAGCATATGATTAGTTCGTTAAAGTTTTGTTTAAACCCAACATTTAAATATCTTATTTGTGTTTATTAATTACTTTACTCCAATAATAATATATCTTATGTATTCACAACAAGTACAGTTGCGGGGGTAAACTTTATTTTATATATTATCGACTTTACTCTCTGCTGAGTATTGTTAGGGATAAGTCAGATGTAAGATAATAATTTGTTAGAATAGTTATCTATAGTTTATGATATAAATAGACCAGAAAGTTTAGTTACGTGAATAGACAGAACAAAGTTAAAAATTACGCAAATACTGAGATCTACTTTAACTTTGATGTAAAAATGTCACAGTTAAGGAGAGGATATGGAAAGGTTTAAAATAACGAGGGAGCCCAAATAAAGTGACTTGTTTTGGGGTAAGAGGCCAAGGTAGAGGTCATGTGAGAGGTGAGAACGCTAGAGGATCTGGACACGAGAGAGGTGCCAGGCAGTCCAAAATCAATCAGCTCCAAAGAAGGAAAATGGAAAGGGTAAGGAGGCCATTTATTTTTTTGTGTTGATTTTTATTAAAGATTAAAGTAAAGTCAAAAATCCAATTAAGTTTTGTTTAATATTTTAGAGATAGAATCAGTGTTGAAATATTTGGGTTTATTTCAAAAAGTGTTCAGCAGTGTCATTTCATATCGTGTTTCTGTAAACTGTAAGAGATAATTTTAGCAAATATGTGCGAAGAGATAAATATTTGTTTATGGTTGAAAAACTATATGGGATGTGGTGTATATATATATATATATATATAAACATAATTATTTACCTAAAGAAATGTACCTCTTTCATAAAAAGATTATGCTAGTGATTAATTTTATTTACCTTAACAAAGACAGTGAGTAGTTATAGCTGAAAGAAAAATACTGGGAAATCGAAACACGATTTTTCAATTAGTGGAAACATCCCGCTGAAAAACCACGACTCATTTATAATTGCGTTTGAGAATAGCAAGACACATTTTTTTAAAATTAGTGGAAGAATAAGAATTAAATTATTTTTAGAAACAGCCCCAAGGCCAATTTTGTTTTTTGGTTTTTTACCCATAACTAGCATTTTGTTTGGAGAAATGGCGAACAATACGTTTTGTTCGGCCATTTAGAACCAACATTTAAACAAAATTTGTTGAAACGTGTAAGAGCAGGTTTTGAGTAAATCATAATTTGGTGGTTTTTTTAATGATAGCTACCCCTAAATTTTGAGTTATCAAAAAACTGAAAATGTAACTCCAAGTATGAACAAAATATACACACATACCACATTTGGGATGTAGTACACTCTACATGTGACATACGATAAGACACCCAGACGATATTAAACAAAAAACACTTATGTTTACTACAAAATGAATAATGGGGAAAAAACTCGAAATCAATTTTTTAACCTATCACGTAACGTTCTCTATATTTGTGTAAAAATAAAATAAAATCAAAGAATATCAATTTTACATTCAAATAGATGCAGTTTAGATTGAAAATTGTCTCTCTTAAAGTGCCTTTTTGCACTAAGAACAACCCACAATCTTGCATAATGTACAATATTTTTTATAATCTGCAAAACATTTCATTATCACCAATTATAGTAGGTAGATCTTACAGAATAAAGAATAATTTATTTTATAATAACATTACAATTGAACAAAAGAGTCATAATCGCTTTCTCTTATGATTTACACATACATCCCGCAGTATAAAATAAATACACATTAATATACTCAAATACTGACATTAATATCAACTGACAAATACTAAAATGTGTTCTTTAGAAATATAAAGATGCAATATTTTATTTATTGATCTAACTACACCTACAAATTGAGGAAGACATTTTGAGAGACTGGGATTTCTCCTTCAAGTCTTTACTACATCACAGACTCACTTGAAACGACTTTTCCCGCAATTGCGTATAAAAGGATTTTCTTGTCACTTATTCGCCTCGCTTACTTCTTAGATACATTTAATGATAAAGGAAGAGATAAAATTCTCCGAGATAAGCGCAAGCTTAAGTTGCGATCCTGCTGTCTTATCTCGCAGCTTGGAATAATCTTCGTAATGCAGATTTAATGTATTGTATTGATGAAAAAAGATTTCAGTGTTTTGATAATGAAGGCTTTTATTGTAAAGACGGTTTAAAAAACATTTTTGTTCCTTACTTGCTAATATAGTGTGTAGTTAGGTGATGGGTTATAATATCAAGTTTTTGAGGATGTTCATTATGAGGTCCTCCCATTTTAAAGTCCCCTGAATTCAAAATTTGTTTGAATTATGTCTTTCTGTAGTCTATAATAAACTGAGGGGTGGTCAACATCACTAACATGTAGGCCGATTTCACACAAACTTAGTATGTAGCGATATTTTTACTACATCTCACTTTTTAAAATTTTTGATAACTTAAAATTACGCTATAGCTGTCATAAAAAAAAGACTACCGATTTTCATCAAAAAGTGTAGCTTGTAAAGACCCAAAAATGTATTGGTCACCATTTCTCTAAAATTACTGTAGTAAAAAATAATAGTAATAAAAAATCGGACATGGGAATGTATAAAAGGCATATCATCTCAAAATCGGCTTTACCGAATTCGTTCATATTATAGTAAAATTTAATGACCCAAAAATATGTATAAAATATTAAGTAAAAAATATTCTCTTTATATTCATATTTATCAAATATTTAGTCATTATATTAATCAAAAACAGAAATAAAGTGGTTTCTTGACCACATTCATTATCTAATCAAGTACAATTTATGGTGAAAAATCGTTGATGATTAATTTTTCTTTTTTACTGACTACTACTGAACTAACATTTTTAGAAACAAGTAGTTTTGTTTGGGTTTTTATTAGGGTCTGTAGATAAAACCCAGGACCCTTATAATTTTATGCGCGTGTCTGTCCGTCTGTTTTTGTGTAAACCACAACCAGTCTACACAATCAAGACGATACACTTTATATGTTTCAAACTTTTGAGACATAAAAATTTATATCCTTTTTATTGTCCCATAGCAGTAGTAAAAATAGACTTTGCGGTAGTTAAGGTGCAAAAAATATTGATTTGGAAATATAATTAAATATTATGTGAGGTTTAACCACATAAAAGGCGAAGTTATTCTGATTACAAATATGTAGGTTTATTTGACAAAAAATGTATATGTTGGCGCTAGACCAAATTTAAAGTACCAGATATCACGTCACCCCTGTCTATAACTTGAACTAGGCATAACCTACAAATATGAAAAATAATTATTTGATATTGAAATTAAATTGCAGTGCGAAATCATATATTATATAATACAGCTTAATTAAACCACACAATGGGAAATGAGTGGTTTAATGTTTTAAGTGTAGTTTTTGTGAAAAGTGACAAAATTCAATAGCCGTTAAAATATAGATTGGATTGCGATTGATTTCTCTTTATTAGGATCAGTAGGTAAAACCAAGGACTCTTATAATTTCACGCACCTGTTTGTACAATTTAAAATCCCCCCTAAATGACTTCAAATTTATAAAAATAACTGTCCCTTTATGCCTACAGACCCTAAAGGGTCGTGTGGTTTTATTACACGCTTGACCTTTTTATTTGATTATAGGGATGAGTAAGTAAGAAATCTTATGCAATGTGTTGGACTTTTTATTTCACTTAATGATTACTTATTTTTGTTCACAAAATATATTTAAAATTCCCTATTCAAATACAAAATAACAACCCCTAAATGCAATTAATTGCTGATTGTGCTCGATTCACCGATATTAGACGAATTATTAACTTATCTACACTACGTAAGCAATTTCATCCAAGAACCAAATATACCACAGTTTAAAATAAATAATGTTGTCTTCATTATTGCTACTTGAATATGTAATCGACTTATGCTAATAAGCATCGCAATAAAATAATATTCTTCAGAATAACAGACAGACAGAAGATAACTCCTGAGGGTAACGACGCAATCTCTGTCAGTATATCACCCGTACGTGAGCTGACTAATGATCCCCTTTTGATGGAAATATGTCCAACTTGAAATCTCCAGACAAATTGTGGAGAAATTACCTAGCATATATATTGCATGTTGACTCAGCCACATTTGTGTTTTCACAAATGCAATAATTCTGTAAGCAACATTCTTGTTTTAATGGATGTAATTTAAATTCATACCATTTCAGTTTCCAAAATTTAAAAAAATCCCATATTTGATTTTTTTAAATTTTTTTAGTATTTCTTCTTTTTGAGTATCGTTGTAATATTTTGAGTTTTAATAATTTTAAAAGTTCTAAAACTATGTCTTTCGTCCATATATTGTCTGGAGTTCGGTTCTTGTTTTAATGGATGTTATTTAAATGCATATCATTTATGTTTCCAAAAAACCAATATTGGTTTTTTCTAAAAAAATTTAGCATTTCTTCATTTTAGAATGGTATTATAAACCTTGCATGTAGTAGCATTAAACAAAATGCTATATCTGTTTTACTATTTATTCATTTTCTCTTATGTAAGTTACATGAAAAAGTGACAGATAAAAACCTAAACTAAATAAAACGTAGTTTATTGTTGTAATATGTTGAGTTCTAATAACTTCCGAATTTTAAATCTATGTCTTTCGTCCATATATGGTCTGCAGTTCAAACTGGTTGACTAAATTCATAAAATTAGATATTTGGGTTTTTTATCAATAGATATAACAAATTTTTATAAGAATTAAGTGAAATGAACGAAATAATTTACAGAATATTGTAGAAAATTATTTCTATATATTCATAAAACAATAAAATAATCTAAAATAAATATTCACATGAATATCTTTAACAATGAATACGAAGACTTTACATACAGTAATCTACACAATTTATTTACTATTCAGCTACACTGTCTCTGGCGTAACTATGAAATGTAACTTGGAAAACAGAAAATGTCCAGTCAAATTAAAGACTTTAATTTGGTTTGATATTTTTTATAAAGAGCTTTCAAATATTAAATAGTTAAGACAGCCTGTTACATTTGTTTGAACACCAAAGTACTAATGTTTGAATTTTGTCTGAAGTATATATCCAAACCGCTATACGGGTGGTTTGATTTTTACCAAAATTAGTACGTAGCCATATTTTGACAATATTTCGGGGTAAGTTAATATTTGGTGTTACTTCACTGGAGGAAAATCACAAAAAATGTTATTTGCTTCAACGGCATTGTGTCCATTTTGATATCTTTCGTATGCTTTGTTGTTTGACTAAAACATTATCAACATAACATGCCTTATTTTGAATTGTAAAACAACGTGCCTGACACATATTCATTATTTGACTTTGAAATAGTCAACAAATAAGTGTTTGGATTTGTTCATGAATGTTTTAAATTTCGCACTGTTTATTAGAATGATGTATATGTGTTGTTTTGTATCATGGTACTCCAATGCAGTGGTCTAATTTATATAAAAATTTATTTTATTTTGAATCTTTTTTTTGATTTTACTGGGATTCTTGATTACAAGTCCTTTTTGGTTGCATAATCTTTAGTTTTGGTACGAGTGTGTTAGAACGTTTGTGAAATACTTTTGTTTACGATTAATTATAAGATGCTAATTATTAGAATTTATTAAAACATAAACTAAAAAATAGGATAAAAAAATGAATATAACCGCTCTAGTACCGAAAATGTTATGTTATATTTCAATAAAAATTGGCGAAAGTGTTAGATTTGACTGTTTATCAGTAAATTATGGTAGAAATATGTCAAAATGACGTCAGCTTGAAATGGTTATTCCAAATTTCTTCTCATCTCTATTTCCTCCACATATTTGAACTTTTCATTCAGAATATAATTTCTAATTAGTAAAATGTTAGAAAAAAACATTTATATAATGATCTAAAAGAGGCGTATTCGATATACAACTTGCCTGAAAGTAATCTTATAACATATATTTAAATTGAGTGCATAGAAATGATTATACTATCACATCAACTTCACATTTCTTTTCATCTGTATTTTCTCCACAAATTTGAACTTTTCATTTAGAATATAATTTCTAATTGGTTAAATGGTAGAAAAATCCATTTATAAAATCATCTAAAAGAGGCGTATTTGATATACAACTTGCCTCAAAGTACTTAAATAACATATTTTTAAATTGAGCTCATAGAATGATGATATTTTCATATTAACTGAAGTGTTTTCCTCCAACATGTGTACAATATTTCTTACTAGAAGACTAAGTGAGTATAAAGCAAAGCCAGCACAGTGCCAAATTATTTTTGGGGACAATGGTTGTGTTGAAGACTCTTACAGCAAAGCAGACAAAGCTTGCTCCTAATGAACCTTCCTACCACCGGAATCACCCCTCTTTCAACTGTCAGTATTATGTCACACTAAACATTTCACGTCCATGTGAGCCGTCTTGATTGATGATCTCTTAACCGTTTTCAGCCTCATTTTTCTCTCCCTAACTCACCTCCAATTTGCATAGTTTTTAACACAATTATTTCAGAAATATTTTTGTTTTATGGATCGATAGCCTACTGAGTAAATATTATTATAAATTTATAAAGTATATTTAACAATTATTAGAGACAATTATATGAAGACCAGCATCTATTACTGAACCGTTTAAATAATATAGTAAAAATTAGAGAACTAAATAATTGTAAAACCAATTAAAATAAAACTTGGTTTTGCAATATGTTTTTACATATAAGTAAAACACTATTTGAAGTTATATAAATTGATTGTTATTTAGTAATGAATGATGTACGTCATAAGTATAAATAAAAACAATATGTAAACATATCGGTTGACAGCAAGGTATCTTGCTTAATGAGGATTAATTTTCCTGATGTCAATACTTAATCCTACCTTAAATCTAATCTTGCTTGCGAACATCTTCACTTAAATAGTGGGTAATTTGATGATGAATAAGTTCTAAATGAGTAACCGTAAATATTTTTATTAAGTTCATATTTTAATCATACTAAAGACAAAATATATAAAATTTATTATTATGCGTTGTTTAGAAAATAATAATTTATCATAATTTAAAAAATAACAATTTGAATTTAAAATGATTTAATTACAAAAAAAAATAACTAAGTTAAAATAAGTTAATAGATTAGTTAAATAAAAAATGTATAAAGTGAAAATATATATAAAGGTTAGAAACGGGTCGTCTTTTAACTATATGAATATGTTCTAAAACATTGGCAGTAACGATACTAGTACCAACTATCTTAAAAATAATCGTTTGGTACCTAGCATCATTCATCAATAAACTATAATAGTACTTTAAATATTTTGCAATATGACTTGTAATAATCACAAAACTCACAACTTTTGGAAAATTTTAACACGATAACCTTAGAACGTGAATTGGTCATGTGTTATTTCAAATTCAGTTTTTTCCCTTTTTGAAATCTTGATGTTTAATATTTAAACCACTATTAATAAAGAGATTTCCTGCTTTATATTCAGTAAATCTAAGAAATTATGTAAATAATATATTAATATAAATACACAATAAAAACAATTAATTATAAGTAAATAAACTGTGTAATATATGATCTAAAAAATGCAACCAATTTGTAGAAGTTGTTACCAAGAATCACAATAACTTGCATGTACTCCTTTTTTCAAAATTTCAAATATTTAGTTTAATAATTTATCTCAGGATCTACCCTTTAAATGTGATTGATCACTTATATCAGAGAACTAAATCAACTGTCACATTAAACGTCGTCTTATATCGAATATTGCTGTGAAGCCTGACGCACTCACATATCTTGCACGACAGAGATAATAATAGTTATTGTGTGACGTTTATATATATATATATATTATTGATAACATTGGCACTTCCACATGACTTAGTATTTAATTATTGCTCCATTCAGGTAGGTTAGGTGGTTAGGAGAATGTACAAATTGATATCACTTTCGAACACATAATTCTAAGTGGATAAAGTAATAAGAAATACTAAACGATACCTGTTAAATATTTTACTAATTTATTGATTTTGAAAAATTATAACTTTTATTACCAACTCTATAACTATTTGATAAAAATCTTAATATTCCATAAAAGATAACAAAAAGATGTTTTATATTCAAAATTTAAAAGTTTAAAACATTTTATCTGCCAAATAATGCATGCCTTTCTCATCCTACCTCTAGTTAGATCAACTCTAGTTAGATCCTACCTTTAGTTTAGATCAACTCATATACATTTTTAGTTAAAATTCTAGACACTCAGTTAACACTTATCCTTTATAAGCTTTAAAATGTTTGGTCAATCAGCCGTAGATAGACGGACGTCGTACATAAAATAGTGTTCGGGGCCTAAAATATCAATAACCATTGGATAAGAGATAAATTATTTGTTTGTCACTGGAAATAATTCACGATAATTTGAACATTATAAATTGTGTTCTAGAGTGTCAAAAATGCTAATTTATATTGGATAAACTTTTTCCAAGATTTGTGTAATACAAATAAGAAACTTAACAAAATTATTTTATATATATAGTACGTCGTTTTTAGTATCTAACTCTGTTCTATTTAATATAAATTTTTCCAGTCGAAGAAAATATAGAAAATTAATTAAAAATAGTGATTATAAGTAATTTTTAAACATTCCCTAACACTGCTGTTAAATTAACACTTTCCTGCAATTGTTCCATTATTTATAAATATCATTTTAAGATATCAGTATTAAATATCCATTGTAATTTACAACAAAACTTAGTAAACGTCGAATTTAACTTTGAGGGAAGCCTATACTAGAGGGATACAAAAGCTTAGGTTTTTCTTTATAAAAGGGGACGTTTTAAGCTGAATATATGGGGCTGTGGTTTCTATAAGGGAAGGCTGGGCTTGCATCAAGTCAATTCAATTTTCTGGTTTGTTGCTCTTGGTAAAATAGGCTGAGCCGACTTCAATGCCAGTTGGTTTCTAGCATCGGTGTAATCTCTTAAATGATCCTTTTTTAAATGAGAAAGTTTATACGAGGAAAAAATGTTCGTTTATTTCTGTGTATGCTATCTGAATGAATTAGGGAATCTTATTCTTATTGTTCTTTGTTTTACGATCTTCATTTTGTAAGAATAGATAGGTCGTATTATAATTACCCTCTTACTTAATTGGATTAATTAATTTACGGATTATGCAATACTGATAATAAAATACTGAGGGGGGAGGTCCTAATTCCCCCTCCCCAACAAATCATGTACAATTTTAAAATTATATCCAATGATGTTCAAAAATTTATTTTATGATATATGAAAAGAGAGGTATTGCTAAAAGAGAATTACTTTTAACCCCTTCACTTTAAAACAAAATAAATTTATAGCGTCTTTTCTTCTAGAGCCAAATTTAAATTGGTTTATATCTAAATTAAAACAACTGATAATATATGTGTGATTACTTTCCTCTCTTGAAGTATTAAATTTTACTTCGCAAAAGATGGCTTGTTATATCTTAAATAAATTAATAACCTTTAGTTTAAAATTGAATTTCTTACAAAACCTAGAGCGTAATATTTATAAACTTTTATAAATTATAATTACAATACAACATTATCATCCCAGATTTCCAGATATCCACAAATGGGCCTAACGATTTCTTTTTCATTCTGCATTTGAGAATCGTTGTCTGCATTAGTCTGTCATCGTTGCCAATCTCCAAGTTTGTTGACGCCAATTATTGTATTATCTGTAATTCTTACAAATGATACATCCCTATTTTATATATTTTAGTACTATTTTTCACTTTAAAAGTTACAATATTTTTGAGCAGTACATAATCAGATCTTGTAGTATCGATGGCATGGGAATGTAAACTAAGTCCATTACCGCCACGTACATAGTTTCAGTCCTACTTACTACTACTCTACTCCTTCCCAATAGAGTCAGAACAATATCCTAGATGAAAACTCTTATTTTGTTGAGCCACAAAGACTTTTTCTGTAAGGGTGGAAACGTAGGGTCGTCCTTAGTAGATTTAGGGTCTGCACAATAATATTGTGTCGTACCATTTCAAAGCGCTCGTATGGTTGGTCTATTATCCAACAAATAGCGTTGTTGACAGATGAGTACTTTATCTGTTAATTCTCCGGGTAAGTTAAATCGCCAATGTGTTCACATATATATTTTTACTACCAATTACCATTTAATAATTAAATAAAAGTTAATTTTTACTTCCACAATGCCACAATTGATATTGTGGAAGTACAAATTGCCTTTTATTTAATTATTAATAATGGAATTCCACCAAGTACCTACGGTCGTTAATTACTATTTACTTTGATATTTTCTACATAGCTTGTAGTGTTGTCCCAAGTCTCTTCCACCTTATTAATGAAGACCTGCATGTTACGTCTCCACGTTTCACATTTCAACTTAGTTTCCTTATCCTGACTCGTCAGTTTGATGGGCTCTGAACAATTGTCTTGATTACTTTATGTAATGTAGATAATTTGACAACCCTCTATTAGACAAAGTTATACATACCGGACATGCAGGATTATCATGATGGTGTAACACTAGTCTTGCCTTTATCTCGCTATAGGCTAAGTTTGTCGAGAGATGGAAGCATATAAATATAACTGAGCAGGTAAATGGTTTCGGACGTGAAATATCACATTGCAGTAGCACCGAGCTTCAAGTAGCTCCTTTTGTGATAAGGATATGGGACACTATTTAATCAGTTGAAAGAATGACGCTTTAAGAAATGGACGTATCTATTATTTATCTTTCTTGTATGTTCTAGTGAAAATTGATGTTGAAGTCGAAATGACAATTTTAAAAGTTATAAACGATCGAAGTTGCTTAACACTTCCTGAAATTAAAATATAGAAAAAATGAGAAAAGAGAAAGATGACGACAATTATGTTCTCTTGGATTTAATCATTTCAAGTACGTAGTGAATGGAAATATATTTGTCTGCACAGTCGTATTGATATTCAAATAGTGTACATGAATATTCTGTATGTAACCATGGAAAAAAATATTCTTACACTATTGGGAGTACAGTTTCTTAAGATTTCCACCCTATATGAAAAAAAACAACTTTTCTTATGAATTATTGGAAAAGAGAAAAATATCTTTAGATGGTTCCGGCTTAACCACTTAATAAGTTTTATATACTACTGATTGTTTTCATCTTTACTGTTCGTTTAATGTGTTACGATTAAACACAAAATAAAGTTTAAGAAATGAACATAAATATGGTATGAAATGGAAAATATTTGTAATGTAATGAAAACACGCCAAAACTTATTGTACTTTATAAAGGGCTACAATCATATATACAAACATGTTAAAAGAAACTACACTTTATTAATCTAAACGAAATGTACTCTTGTAACGTCTGTGGACTTTGGACTGCAGAACAACGACCGTTGATTTTACCGTTCTTTAGCCTAAGAATGTAAAAACGCCCCACTTTTTTGTGTTGAATTTTACAAGCATTTATATTTATCTTTTAAACTTCAAGAACACCAAGTTTATTGACAATTAGTATTTGGGATTATGATTATTGATTTTAATTGAGAAATTATTTTATACTTTTTAGTCCCTTTTAAAAACGTGTTAAAAAAGAAGTATTTAAATTATACATATTAAAATTTATATTATATATTTTAGTCCGTTTTAAAATTAATTGTGATCAAAAAAATATTTATACATTTTTTACAATCAATTTGGACCATTAATTTTGTTGTATTTTTCAAATTGAAAAATGTTTTATTATACGTAAGGAAAATTGGTAGGTAGAAAACAAAAGTAAATATCGTTAAATATTCGTTATGTTTAGGATATTTACTTTTTTTACACCGTATAAGTTTTCACTCAATACAGCATTGTTATGCAACATCACAAACCTGTATGATGTGAATGCTGTTCCTCCTTTATGTTGATGTTGTTTGGAGCGTAACAAAATAATGGGCTAGCTTTGAGTTTTGAATAACACTCTTCTAATCCTTTTGTATTTTTTCTTTCATTTATTTTTTATTTTTCCACAAACACAATTCTAATAATAAATTCAGCAGTGTTATTAAGGACTGTCGTTTCAATAAAGGGTCATGATTTTAGGAAGTTAATTCTTTATTCACTACATAGTACTGAATAAAGGAAGTTTTATAATAAATAGAGTCGAAATATTGTTGGCTACAAATTCTTAATTGTTCTGTTAATTGGTTAAAGATATATTATCACCTACGCATTATAAGTCTAAGTGATGATATGAAATTTAATAGGTAATCTATTTATTGCGAATCGAAATACTTATTTACTGTCAACTTGGCGAATCTCCATCAACTACTGTAAACCCTGAATTAATAGCGGCTTAAATTAGATGTAAAATGAGTGTCCTCATTTGACACATTAACTATTAAGTACAAAGACCATTATCATTTTAAGATTCAATCAACATATCGTCCGAATGGTGTTATGGTAAAACAATGGTATGCACTATACTAAAATTTTAAATTTAGTACATCCATGAGTAACAATTAATAATATTTATTTCAATAACTGTCTTCAGACTTCCTATAATATATAAGCATTGATATATATATATATATATATATATATATATATATATATATATATATATATACATATATATATCAATGATTTATTGGCATCAAGAACAAGTCAGTTATATTAAATAAGGCTACAGTTGTTTCATCAATATGATAACATCATCAGGCCAGGCAAATTAGAACATTAAAACATAATTATATTATATACACCACACATCGTAGGCATACAGTGCACGGTAAGGATGCAAACAGTTATGTAAGGGTTAACATTTAAATTATAAAAAAACACACCCTCTTCTTCCTAGACTGACAGAGGATAGTTATCCTGGAAGAAGAGGATACGTATTTATAATTTAGATTTCGATCCGTGGATCACCGATTTAAATTATGTATTGTGTATTGTGTTTGCTTTAACTCAGTGTATTGTGGGTGCTACGTATATAGTATATAAGTTTTAATGTTGTAATGTACTCCTTTATTCGATACCACTGACTTGTTCTAGACTCCAATATGGTATTAATATACATCTATATAAATAATATTGAGATTTTTCTAGAAATCATCTCATCATAAAGATATACTGCCTACGACAACATTACAGGACCGATAAAAGTTGTTATTTATATTTAAAATGGAAGAACACATTTCAAAACCTCATACGCATTGTACATAGAACTGCTCTAAAGTGTTACTAATAAAATAAAACCATATATATTTAATGAATGAGGTGAAAAGGGAATTTCAAAGTTCGAGAGCCTGTAACAAAATCAAATTTTTATCACGACACTAGTTTTATTCAAAAGCGTCCCTCCAAACACATTGAAAGTTGTTAGTTTTTAATATAAACATCCACCATCTATTTGTGGATTCTTGTAAAATTAATTTGTCAAACGGGTTGAACATATATTATTTCATTATAAGTTAAACATGTAAACAAAACACAGTCCAGATTTGTTTTTAAATACATGTTTTCTAAAGTTATTTGTTTCTTATTAAGATCATCAAATGTGTGTAATGTGTTAATTTCTTTGATGTAATATGTGATTGTGTTTGAAAATTTCTACCCAACCAAGCAGACAGCCTAATCAGCTATGCTTTTAAATTGCAATTATAAATATTTTAAGTTTATGGTGTAGAACAAGTTTAGTAATATAAAATTTAACAAATATTGTGATGGAATATTTTTGTTGCGAAATAAAGCATTTTTTCATTTCATTTCATATAAACAAAACACAATAAATGTAATTAATCTTTAGAGTACTTGTTATACAGTACAGACTTAGCATAACTGATTATAATTTAATTGTATTAAGTCATATTATATCTACTTTATTCTTTGTTGACAGACGCCTAAATAAAGAAAGATTTTTTTTTTTTATATTTAATACCTATTGTTAATAATATATATGTTCATATTTTGGTGAAATATATTACACATAGTGGCTGAAAAGAAACCCCTCCCGTAACTTTGTTATTCATTAAGATATCTAAACAAGGTTTACGACAATGTTCTTTGTAGTGAAAGGCTGAATATATTAGCCCATATTGTTTCTCTTTTTTACTTAAGAGGGTGGAAATAGAGGAGGTTAGTAAAATGTTTTAAGAGAGACTTATTGTCACATGATACCTACATCATGTTAAACAGATGGATAAGTCAAGAAAAATTACTTGTAAATTTTTTATTTTTTTAACACCGTAACTAGAATGTCGGCGGTTAAGGCAATTGCATTTATATTGTTAAAAAGGGAATTGCATCTCACCACCTTTATTGTTATTTGAGAATGTTCTTAAGTATTAGTTTACCTCTTCTTATGTTATTAATACGTCGAATTTGTTGTAGATAATAAAAAATTTAAATACCTTTTTGTGTAGCAACTGTTATTGTACGGCATGAATACGCAAAGTGTAAAATCATGTTTAATAATTTCCAGTAATTGATGTAATAGCGTGAGTGATTTCCAGTAATTGATGTAATAGCGTGAGTGATTTCCAGTAATCGATGTAATAGCGTGAGTGATTCTGTCCAGTATTAAAGTTTATAAAACGTGAGCATGCACGTAGTTGGGTGAATTGGTAATACGGAACTTGAGTTTTCAAATCCACAAATCTGAATAAATTAATGTCACAAAGAAGATTATGTATTTGTTAACGATTACAATTTTAGTCCTAAAATATATCAAGATATTTGTTATCTCAATTACATAGATGTGAACAAATTTCTCTTTCAATATTAGGTTCAAAACATGTATATAATTTAACTATCCTGTTGGATGGGAATCAATTGTATGTGATAATTAATATTGCTCACTTAAAATTCAGAAGACTTTTTCTGAAACTTTGGAAAACAGTTAGATAATTCCGGATTTTAAACCACTGCACTTTTACCGGTTGAAAACAAAAACAAAAGTTATTTAGAGGAATTATTCTTTTTTCTTGTTATTTAATTAATAAGGGGATAACCTTTCAGTCAAAGAAGAAGAACGTTTGGCAGTTTTTGTTGGGGAGAGTTAGACAATAACGGGGGAAGGTAGTCGCTTTACGAGATTAACTTGTCTGGGAAAAGACACCAAAAGCTTTGTTTCATTTCATTCTCGGCTGTCAGCTATATAACGGCTTGTTATCTTCTTTAAAAACTGTCAAGGGAAAAGTTGGCCTGAAAAATGTGTCAGGGAAAGGCAATGATAACAATGCTTTTTGTGTTTTGACAACGCAGAGACAATGAGAATAAGACAAGCGGGTTATGTAATGAATTATTTCTGTAGATGTAATTTTTGTCGGGTTTTGTCTTTTGTTCTATAACGAAGGTGCTCAAGCAGAAATAAAACTGTTCATTTAAGTAACAAGTCACAATTTAAATTAAAATACACAAGTTATTGTAGAATTTTCTTCCCTACACAGTAAGTATGATTTTTATTTCTAATTCAGTGTGCTTTAAGTAAATATCACGCTTTTCTCAATATTTTAATACATTGTTTTCAATACACACACATTTTATTTCTTATAAAAATCTCAATATATTTTGTAGACTAGTTTAGGCGATTTTTAATTTAATTGCATACCATTATTGATAGTTTACTGTTTAATATGAGTTTATTTTATTAGATTATTTATTGAGATATTTAAAGAAACAAAATTGATCTTGCTGTAGTAATGTAACTGTAACTCAATCTCTTAACCTATTACTCATTTCATTTATTTGGTGTCGTATTTAAATATATTATGACGGTCAAATAGGTAGATAGACGAATATTATGACAGAAATTCAGAACTCGAAGTGTCAAACGGACTCTGGATTTTTGTTTTACGAATAATTAAAAAAAAAAAAAAAAAAAATCAATCAATTGGAATATTTGACATATATAATATTGAACAGTTTTGGAAAAAAATCGAATTTTAAAAAGATGTACGAGTTACGTATACATTGTTTTAAATATAACAATCAACTTATGCTCAATGTATATGTATTTTGAAATAAACAATAATAAATAATAAACAGCTTAGAAGAAATTGTTTTTAATATTTTTGTAAAAATTTTAATTTTCGAAATTAAAAAAAAAAGAAGGTTTTTAGGTACCGTAGATGTAACTAGTGACCCTTATGATTTCACATGCGTGTCCGTCTGTAAGTACCAGTCTACACAGAAAAGACAATAATTAATACTATTTATTTTAAACTTTACATTTATATTCTTTGTATTTTCCCACATATAGAAAAAATATTGTGGCAAAAAAAATGATCCTAGGGTAGTTTTGAGGCAAAAACTATGGAATTAAAATTTTTGTTTATATTATTTTATATTATGTGTGTGGTATCAAATAAAATTAGAAGGTATTCCGATTATGAATATGTGTTTAATTGACGAAATATATTGATGCTTGGACAAATTTATAGTGTGAAATAACATGTCCTCCCCCCCTTTAACTTGATCTAGAAATCTTAAAAAAATAATAATTTGAAAATAAATTGCAGTCTGAAATCAAATTTTACAGTTTTTGTTTGACGAATTCAACTTAATTTAACTACAGAATGAGAAATTCTTAGCTTATACGTTTTAAAGTAAGTTTTTGTGAGATGAGAGACAAACAATTCAGTATCCATTAAAAGATGGATTTCGATTGATTCCATTGATTTCTTTGTATTAGGGTCAAAAGACTTCGACTTTATAATACAACTATCCCTATATGACTAAGAACCCTAAATCGTGTGAAATAGTGTTTTTAATTTCAATAGTGTCTCTTTTATTTTTCTGATAATTTTCCCGCATATAAATCTGTTTTGTAATTTTTAACTTCGCTTAATTGTTGATTCTTTAGAAGCATGTGCGTAACCCAATAAGCGAATAATGTTCTATAAAGAGGAAAGATTAAAACATTTGCATCAAGTTATTTCGATTTTCAAATATTAGAACTAATCGAAACATAAACAGATATGTTATAAACTACGCACACTAAATTACAAGCTAAACAGGATGAAAAGGACTCCACATCATATGACAGTTACACAAACTTAAAATGAAGTGTACAACATTGAACAGCAATTTCTTCACTAATTTATAAAATTCAGTCTGATTACTACCAAAAAAAAAAAAACTCTTTTAAAATTTAACGAAATGGTTCGTTAATTTTATTGATCGTTGTCAAACAAAAGCAAATAGCCTACACAGTTCTCTGGGATGGATAATATATCTCATGTTTTTTAATATGAAATTATATTGAAATTCACCGACATGTTTTACTTTTAAAACAGTATTTGGTAATGTTTAAGAATCTGGTAATACATATTTTTCTTTGGCTTCTTCTTCTATATCGTGAACAATACGACAAAAAACATATGAAGATAAGTTAAACCCCAACCAACCCGTTAATAATTTAACTTCGAATGTTCTAAAGTTGCACAAAGGTTCAAAAATCTCGTTAATTACGAACATATGGGTCGTTTATCAGATACCTTACACCTCGTTTAGTTCACTGAATTGAAGAAAGAATGGATCGCCTATCGGATACCTCACACTTCGGTTAGTTCACTGAATTAACGAATGAATAGGTCGTCTATAGGATACCTTAAACCTCGTTTAGTTCACTGAATTGAAGAAAGAATGGATCGTCTATCGGATACCTCACACTTCGGTTAGTTCACTGAATTAACGAAGGAATAGGTCGTCTATCGAATATCCTCTAGTGTCTTTAGTTAACATATTGGAGAAATATAAATATCCCCATTTGAGAAATTGCATTTTAAATTTTTTATTAATTTTATTTATTTATTTTTTCCATTTACGTATAAGACACAACTGTTTTATTACATCTCAACTAAAATTTGTGTAAAAATAAAAGTCCTATTGTATTTGTCTATCCATATTAGTTCGCAATAAATATACATTTCCCTTAATAATAATAATATTTATTAATAATAGGTCTATTAATAATAACTGTATCCAGGAACTAATTAGAAGTAAAAACTGTTCAACATCGGGCAAGGTTTTCAAACTCAGAACGTGTTAAATTTTTTTTTTTTTTAATTGTATTCAAAACAGATTTAACTTTAAATCAAGATTTATATATATATATATATATATATATATATATATATATATACGTAAAGTTACCCAATAATCATCTTTTAAAATAAAAAAGTGTATTCAAATTTTGTTTTTGTTGCAAGTTTTTTTCTTGAGACGCAGGTATGAGGCGAGTCTTAAAGGAACTGGGTAGTTGTAGTTTGCTATTAGTATTACTGCAGTTATGATATAACTATAGTTTACTACCAGTAGTGCTGCAGTGATGATAGAGCTTTAGTTTGCAATCAGTATTATTACAGTGATGAGGGAGCAATACTTTGCTACCAGTATTGTTGGACTGATGATGGAACTGTCGTGGAAAAAATTGTCATTTTTGTAGTCAGTGTTACAATCTCATTATTTTTATAGTTTAATCAACATAACATGAGTGCAATGAAATGTGATCGTTTGATATAAAAGATCCCACTGCACTTGACGCCTCGTGTAATCCCAGGTTATACTACTTCATATATTTTACTGCTAACTTTATGGGAAGTAGGTTAAGGTTTTACGTTGAACATTTATTTGAGTTTTGTAATTACATACTTGGGTTAATAATGTCATAGATGATACGTCCATACAACGAAAATATTATATGTTGATTATTAAACATACAAAACCAAAAAAACAATTTTCTGCCACTAAAAATATCGTATTCAATAATTTTCTGTCAAAAAGTGAAAACGAAACATAAACTCCGGTTTTGATAAATTTCATAGTTTTGCCAATTATTACTGAACCGAATTACTTTTTACTTACGTTGTTGAGCACGGATATCGATACTATTTTTCAACTAAAATGTAAACGAAATCGGTAAAGCCAATTTTGAGAAATTATGTATTTTGGTATATTTTTTAGGTTATTTGATTTAATTAAAATCGGTTCAAACGTTTGGGTTGTAGAACACTGTTCAGATGTCGAACAACATACAAACGACTTCTAAAAACACATTTCTTTGGACTCTAGCGACAGCAAAATGGTTGTATCAGAACTGGATATAAAGATGTTTTGAACTATAACATAACTTCTTCTATTGTACGTATATATGAGTTCCACGGAAAATGTAGGAGGAAGAATATTTTTTGAAAAACAAGGAAATATACTAGCTTTTAAAACAAGGAATAATTTGAGTAAAATTACGCTATAACCTAAAAGTAAGGAAAAATGCCATATTAATGCAAGCGAGATATTTTATATAACCTGCGACAATTGCCCTAAATAATATATTGGCCAAAACAGGAAGATCATTTAAAATCAGATTTAATTAACACATAGCCTACTGAAAATAAAACTTAACCCGATTAAATCCAAATTTGCAGAACCCATTTTAAAAACAAGTCATAACTATTCCAACATACAAAGCAACATGAAATTATTACAAAAATGTTCATTAGACATATTATGAATATCTTAGATGAATTCTAAATATATAAGCAAACCATTTTCGACCCGTCTACATTATTGAACGAAAAATCCACTTCTAGTTAAACACCATATTTAACAGCATTCTTAGATTTAAAACCCCGTCAGAAAGAAGACACAAATCTCGCATCGCAAAGTAATTCAGTACCGAGCAAGTTATGAAAGAGTAAAGACGTGCATGATTTATTAAACATTTTAATAGCATGATGACATTGCGAGTTATGACGAAGGTTGTAATAAGTGTTTACGTGCAATGCTGTGCAATGTTTAATTTAAATATGACGCGTGTAAAAATAGGTAAAACGATTTTCACCGAATATGAAATACAAAGCACGACTGTGAGCATAATCCAAAAAATAATTTACTTTTACATTTTACTACTTAGTTTTATTTCTTGACTTCTATAGACTAGTTGCTGTAGATTTTAATTGAAGCCGACTAAACAAATATAGCCTCAAGTATTGAAGGGTTGTTGATTGAGCGACCTTGAGCGGTATACCTCCCACAACCCTCTATCCAGCTTTGTACAAACTAATGAGCTCGATTAGTTCATTAGTGATGAAACAGACTCGCTAATTTGGTTATTGCTCAGAATGCTGCTCGTTTGTAACCACCATTACGGTAGGCTTAGTCAACTAACACACAAATATGGTTACTGCAGCCTGTGCATATTACATTTACTTATACAAGTGTCCTAGTCTGCTTATGAAGGCTTATCTGTCTGGCTGTTAATTATAATACGTAGATGTTAATTGTCAATTTTATAAGTTGTTCCAAAACTCAAAATATATAATACACTTGATAAGGGTAAAAATGTTTTATTGTTTTCACACTAAGTAACTTTCATCGTCGATAGCCACTACTCCTATATATTTTACAACTAATAATATGAGTTCACTATGTATTGATCTCAATGTAAGTTAAAATAAAGATTATATAAAAAATATATTCGTAAATAAATATAAATGTTTGTCGTTCTAAATTGTAAGTGTTCTAATAATCTATCTGTGTATTGGAGATACAAGCGGAATTGTTTAAAATTTTATAAATTGTATTTTAATTTTTATTTGTTTATTTTTATTTTATGAACCATTCTACAAGACAGAAAGAGCAAATTTTATACAGTTTGGGTAAATAGAGGTGAAACTTCTAACAAATGAAGCCAATTTTCTCATTGGTAGCCATTAAAAAAAAAAAACTCCTGTTTGTAGAGTTATCGGTCAATAAATTAAATGAACCCATAGGCACTGGCTGCAGAAATGGGGGCTGGCACTCCCACTAAGACCATAATCATTTGCGGCCTTGAAGATGCTTATTTTAGGGAGGTGCTAAGGAAATAAGAAAAGGCCAAGTGAGCAAGCCTATAGGAAATATTACCTAGGGGAATACAGGCCAAATTACTCTTGGAAAATGATAACAGGGGGTGATCAAGTACAAATATGTTAAAAACCTAATGTGATCCTGACCTCCTCCTGTTACATTATCCAGGAATTCTTTGGACTGTCTTAGCTTAGGTATGTTTGACATGTTTTTACATTGACAGGGTTCTTATAGAGGTATTGTAGACTCAAGAAACGATTTAGAAAGATGGAAAGTAGAGAATGATGGAAATGATGGGAACTGAAAATTCTGCCAAGAGGGGAAGGAGAACTCGAGAGTGATAAAATTACGAAACGCAACGTGTAAGGTATGACTGTATCGTAATTTGTAAATAATATATGTTAAGTATATGTTGTTAGTGTTTTAATAATGTATTGCCGACCTTAGTAGAGCGAGGATTCTAAAGTTGGAGCAGATAATCCGAAACGCGTCAGAAGCGTAAACAAAGTCACATGACGAATACGGACAAAGTAACTATAATGTTAAAAACTGAACATAAAAGTAAAGTAAGGTTAGCAAATAAATTTACAATGGTTAAACAAACCCTTACCATTATGAAGTTTATGTTACTTAATTTTTATAATTTGCAAATTTTTCCGCTTTAGATTTCAATAATGTAAAATAATACCCGAAATATGCAACTCTAATCATAAAACATTTCTTGGTATTAATGAAACAAAAAATGTCAACAAAATTCATTATTTAAGTTTAAATTTACTTGTCTACTACCGTACTTCCTATTAAACTTATCGTTCAGTAGACCATCGGAAAAGTTATTAGTTTTCGTACCTTTAATCATGGTAATCGTGTTCTTAATTAGAGCTATCCTAGAAGTGGAATTAATTGCCATTTATAGTACAATTCATGACTATTTCTTTTATACAAAACTAGATGTAAACTTAGCTACAAAGAATGTAATTATTATTTATAAATTATGTACCAACTTTTCGTCTATAAAATGAACATACTTCATAAAAATGAGAGGTAATTCCAAATTGGCTCATGTGTTATTAATTTGTTCAACGTACTTTTGAGTTATTTACAACCGACGCAGGAGGGCTTGACACTGCTTAAGGGGTAGAGAGGTTAATTTAATTTATTTAGGATCCATACTGGCAACAGGGGGAGATAAGTTCCTGTAATTACTGACGTATATTTTGCTCCTTATGGTAATTATCAAAAGTCTGTACCACTAAATTGTACAATCCTTTCTGGTTATAATGACGATATTATCTTGAAATAAATAACTAATATCATTGTAATATCTTAAACATGATTAAAATGTCTACAATAAAAAAATTTAGACATCGGGGCGTACTTAAAATATTGTATACATTTACTTATAATGTTTTAGCTCTGTTTTGAATTGTCCAAATTGATCAAATAATATACGTGAAACAATAAAACACAGTTATGAAGAAAAACAAACAGATTGAATACAATATTACACAATTAATTTTTATTCATCATTAATCATTAGCTAGAGCCAGAATAATACTTTGGTTGTTTTTTAATGCGATTAAAAATCTGAGTAGTACAGTAATTTACAAAATTCTCTAAAACCGATCGAAAATTTCAACTATATTTTTTATTAATCGATTTTAATTATACTCATGATTCAAAATATGCAGAAATTACATTCAGTGTTACTTTGTCCCGGAAGTAAATATAACAGCTTAGTAGAGTATTACATATCTCTGACAACAAGGAATCACGGTGTCCATTTTGTTGGCAGCTGTATTTCCTATGCCAAAAACTCGACATGATTAATGATCTATTTGTCGTTGACTGTCATTACAGCGCCTTTACTTAAACTTATTTCATGTTTTCCTTACACAACAGGCCTCCTTTCCAACCCCTCAACAAGCTTTTCAAATGTCTCCTGCAATACTTGCTTACATGTCAGTCATTTCACAATGTGATAAACGCAATTTCGTAAACTCTTTTGCTGTTTACGATTTGTTTCTCTGTTTTTGACGCTTATAACAATAAGAATACATAAAACTTATTATTTTCATGTTTTGTAACTCGTTTTATAAGTCTACACCATAGAAAATGACATTTGGTAAGAGTTGAACACTAGTTCAATGGATACGGGAAAAGGACGATTGCTGTACTTTAGAGCCTGGACTGTGTAAACCGGACTCCTGCTTAGAGCCTGGACTAATAAACGAAGATCGGAAGATTGCAAACACCATAAATCTTGAAGATTGAGACCGGACTGATGCTGTACCTTGGAGCCTGTACTAAGTATATAGCACCTTGAGTTTGGATTATGGAGGTCAAACGCGTGTAGTATACTAGAGCCTTGACTATGGAGCCGGACTGATGCCTGGACTAATAAATGATGATTGGAGGAATACAAACACCATGAGTCTTGAAGATGGAGACCGGACTGAGTAGATGGGACTGATGCCGATTAACAAAACCGGACAGATGCAGCATCCTGGAATGGGGATTATAGACGAAGAGTGGGTGGATACAGTCACCTTGTGTGGGAATCTAGATCCAAACGGGTCTAGAGCCTTATGGAATCCAGACTGATACTGTAGTTGATTCAAATGAGTGTTTTATAATGACGACTGTCAAATTTCATTTTCACTTTTTTCATAAATTATGTTACTGGTGATTTTACACATTATTTTGTGTCACTCATTTAAAAAAAAAAAAATTGATAAAATGTGTAGTACCTCTTTTAAAAAAATTCCTCTTTTAAACATCTCAATCTTTTAGGGGTAAATATCGATAACTAACGCATAGATATTTTTGGAGAAATTTCAACTAATACATTTCGTTTAAGTTCTAGGGAAAATATATAAAAATAGTTGGAACCCGTTTTGAGAAAAAAATTACTTACTTTTCATTTTCTCTGTTATATATGTTGTGATCTAAGATGATGGAAAAATAGTTGTTTAAAGATCAACATTAGAAAAATAATTGTAAACATGGTTTTCTGTAGTGAGTGATTAAAACAAAATGATCCGTCCAACATCGTTCTATTTCAGCTCAACTGTTTAATCTCTATTCTATGCAGCTACGGCTAAACGTGTAGAGTAATCGTTATGCAATTTAGGATTACATGCAAATAGGCTGAACGCTGTTACTACACGAGTGTAAAGCATTGATGACAGTGCACTGACTAAGAATTCAGCGCGCTTACCGATAAGTTAAATACAGCTTTATGAACTAAGTATAGCGAACAGTTAAAATAAAATAAGAACTTATACTGTTTCGATAACTTTCCTGTACGAATTTCTCACCTAAACGAAAAATATAAATATCCTCGCTTACTACTTCCTGATTTTATAATAATTCTTATAACTTTTCATTTTTGAAGGGTTTTAAGAATTTGAAAAAAGAATTATTTACAAAATATAATATAATTTTCATGTAACTTGTACATATACATTAAATGTATACATGTAGAGTACAATATAAACAGTTGTATTCTTCTTTAAAATTGTGTCACCAATCACCTAAACCACCAATGGATGGGTAATGGTCGGTCTTACAGATAAGGCAGTCAGTATGTCAGATGGAAATTAACATCAGTACTACTTCCTAAGTCTAAAACTGTGTGGTGGATGTGGAGTGTTACCCTAATTACTTGCAAAATAGTGTTAAAATTTTGGAACTACAGTACCAATATTAAAACGTTTTTAGATCCAATATCACTTATTTTTTTTATGATAGAAAAATAGTTGCTGAATTATTATTTATTTAAAAAATAAAACACACACACATACATATACACATACACATACACATACACATACACATACACATATATCGTACACACACGCCAGTTTGTATACACATACATGCGAGGGACAAAAAACAATTATTATGTATTAAACGTAACTATTAAAGGGAAACATAATCGTATCTCTTTAGTACTTCTATATTATGATAACGGGTATATAATCAATGGATAATTCTTAAAAGAATAAAAATATAATTATACACATAGGTTTTATAAACCGATATACAAACAGGAGTTTATATTGTGGTGAGTTCAAAACGCTGTGAATTTTACTGACCAACAGCCTTTTCACGTCACTTACTAAATCCAACAGTGAATCCGAATTGGCGTGGAGGAAGAGGAAGTGGGTTCAAAACGCTGTCAATTCATCCTTATGCATTCCATAATATATCTATTTTTAACCTTTGGATAAAGGTCACCCCTATCAGTAGCAATAGATCACCCCTTCTTGTTACAATAGAAAAAAGTCCAAGATTTGTTTTTGGAAGAGGGGAAAACATTAAAAAAATAAATAATCTAAATCGACATGATGTAATTACCTATTTATAATATTTTTGTATTTTTTACAACTATACAAAATTTGGCTATAATTTACTATTCTTTAAACATTTTGTTTGTGGGTTTCGCTATTATTCTTTTGAATATTATTATAAATGTTCGAGAGAAAAGAGTTTGTCTGAAATTTTTTCTCTTAAACCTTCAGATATAGAAGAGTGATGTATGATGAAGGCTATAGCCTACTTTCTTTGATAATATTCACAAAGGAAATTGAATTATATTGCGAATACAATCGAAAGAATAGGAAACGTTTGAATAAAGTAAGAACTAGCTTTGCAAGAGAAGAATGCAAAATGAAAATAAAACTCTTGTTGTTAATATTGTTTATTCGTAAATTTCTTTTCATTTTATTTACCTTAACAAGACTATAATAGTTTTCAGTCAGTAAGAACTAAATCTCGTTATATAAATGACTGGAAATGAACAATTTTTTAAAAAAAGTGCAAAAGAAGTAGAAAAACCTATGTTAGAGCCAGCGACTGAGGTATCTGAGCGAAGGAAAACAATCGACTCACTCACTGCCTGTGCAGTGAGAAAATATAGAAAGTTGTCTGCGAGTTTCCTGTTTGTACACTGATTCTCAATAAAACATTAGTTCTATCGGGTTTAATCGTTACACTTAAATGTTAAAATAGATGCAGAGTACTTAAAAACATAAATAATATTTTGTAATAAAACTATAAAAAATGTTGACGAATTCACACGTTTATATGTTTCTGACGTTTAGATTCACAGTATTGTTGACCTAGGATTTCGATGACTGATTTTTCATGAGGTTCTATAGTTATAAGTTATTTTATGAGAGATGATGAAAAACTAACGATATACATAGTTTTTTTTTATTTGTATTTATTTATATAGTAAGGGGTGACACTACCATAGAGCTAAAACACCAGAATTATGAAGGTTTCTATGATGCATCAAACACTTGATATCTTATTTCTGGCGACATAAGTTTTAATTTTAGAAATATGTATCTTAATGCAAATATTGACGAAAACTTCAATATAATTCTTAGGAAACTAATTTAATTGAGACGACGATTGGTCATATCCAATTACTATAGTTAAAATTATTGTTAATTATCTATTGAGATACAATTATAACTAGGCAATATTGACGTTAAAAAAATGTTCTTTCTACAATTAATGGTGTGGACGTTAACAAACATGTCCGCGTATTGCGACAGTTTATTTTAAAGTTTTTTAATTTCAAAAATGTGTAAGATTGTAGACAGCAAAGCATTGCATTACATTTCATATTAACTATGATTTCCGTGATCATACCCAGTAAACTAAAATTTATTTAATTCAAACAAATTGATCAGTTATATACCGGCAACCAATCTACAAAATTGATAAGATTTTTATTTTCTAATCCACTTTATTACTCACCTGTTCCATGAAAAAAACCAAAACTGACATCTTAGTTCTCAGTAGCAAGTACTTTTTATGTAAAGCTTACTTGATCGGTAGTCGGATTTGTCCCGGAATCTATCATCATGTTGAACGTAGAAGAAGACAAATAAAATTTATTGATCAATGACATCAAACTGTTTTTGTTTTACTTCAAGATTTATTGCCACATATATGTTGTTCCTCGATGTTTAGGAATTATAGATTGAGCAGTTTTTAACTGATTCCATCGTGACTATACGTTGCTCTTAAACAAAAATTAAAAAAGTATGTAAAAATTTTACCAAATTTTATCGCATAAAATTTCGTTTAAATTAACTGATTTTTTTTTTTAAATAAAGTTTTGTAATACTAATATTCTTAAAAGAATGGTTTGGTCAGAAATTCATGAAAAATTGTTCATATTTTGATTCAAAAAACAATAGTTCTGTTGTCGATTTACTTTTCATCTTTTATACATAACCAATGAAAACCAAATAAACTAAAATCTTTGAGAAATCGGAAACTAAGGTGTTTATTTCTATTCCAGTACCTTACAGGCCCAATTTAAAAACAATTTATACCCCGTCTGACGCTTAGAACAATACATTATCTGTTACGAAGTGTATATCCTCTCACTTTAACTAATGGGAGTATGTATCTCTCCATCTTTGTCTGCGATGAGCACTGATGCTATCTAGTCTACAATCCGAACGTATTTTACTAAAAACTAAACACTACACTCGCTACTTGTAAATACAAATACAATACTTAGATAGTACAATATTTCTTCAAGTAATAACTCAATGAGTAAAAGAAAATACACAAATTTCCACAGCAATCACTTTATTTTTGGATTGTGTAATTGTAACAACTGAAGATGATGTCGTATTCATTGAAAAGGCGTCTTGTTATAAATAAAGTTCTTGTCATAGATTTTCAGTTTTACGGTTTTTGTGTATTTTTTTATATTTGATGACATATGTTTCTACAATTAATATTAAATGAAGAACTACAATTTTATACCAACTTAGAAATTGCACGGCATAAAGTTTAAATATTTAGGACATTGACAAAATTCCAGAGCTTAAAGAGAGCGTGCAATTTATATAGAAGTAATACATAGATGAACTTCTGACTAATAGTAACAAAAGACGATAAAAGGAAAAACACATTCATGGAATTGTGACCGATAAATCGCTATAGATTGAGAGCGGCTTTCACTATAACACACCAATTAATTTTAGAATATAGATTGAAAATGCGTTATCTTTATTGTTTGTTTTTATATATAACACATCCGACGTAGTTGATGCAATGGATAATAATAGCTGTGAACAATTATTCACTTAAAGGTCTCACGACCATCCAACCAGATAGGAAGAGACAATCCCTCCATCACATGCCAAAATTTGACGCACTGACAACTTCCAAGCATGGTGCAAGAACCAAATCGCACTGTTACTGCAGTAAAAAATAAACAACTGAACAAAAATATACATGAAATGCAATATGGTGACACGCCAAAATAATTGAAATGAAGTGTATTATATTGAAATTAAATAAAAATACAAATTTCAAAATCCCGACTGTGGAAAGATTTAAAAATAAAATTTTGATACTGTCACAAATTAAATTGAAATAAGTTCGTTGCTGAAGCTATAACAGTTGAATAAACAATTGGTAATGATATCACCTGAAAGATGTTTCGAGAGATTATATAATCCACGTGATTTCATTTTCATCATAATAGTGTATAATATTACGGATGCAATTATCAGTATGTAACTGATAAATGCAGCCTTCTGCAAATATTACTAGAGACTTATCGATGCTAAACTGACATATTAATATTTAAATCAAAAACTCAACCTATAACTTAAAGCGTATTTTCGGTAGGCATCACGCAAGCCTCCCAAAACCACCCTCAATCATCATAAAGGGTTAATTAATTTTGGGTTGTAATGGAACGTACAGTATTTACAATCTTACGATAAATAAACATATACAAAACTAGAACTGTCAAAGAAATCGATTAGTGCTTCTTCTTGTGTGGTAAGTTACACAGGACTTGTTTGACAGATTTAAAATAAATAAAATGTAGGCCTAAATTAAGAATGTGAGACTTTTTATTATTTATTTCGGTCTAACTTATTGGTGGTACAATCCAAATAACGTTTCTTAAATCGATCAGTTTTTTCGTTTACTGAAGAAAGTGGTGTCATTGGATGCAAAGCGACAAACTGCATAAAATAAGTTTTAGCATGTCATGTTTAGAACCGCAATTAATATATGTAGGAAAAACCTATATTAAACTATAGGCCTACCTATTTTTAAAAATGACTCAAAGATGTTTCAATTTGTAAACTCATTTGCCATAGAAAATCTACAACCGACTTGATTGAAATGGGCTCCGTTTTCCCCCCCCCCCCGAGACAAATCACTTGTTTCTTGTGTTTAATCTAGCATTTAAAACTTGTAATAGTTTCTTTTTCAAAATAAGAGTCGATGTATTTTATTAAAAACTTATTCTTTCAATAAATACAATAAGGAAACATGAATTTACCGTAAAAGATATTTATCGATATATTTTTACCACTGAATGTTTTTTAGTACTATAAACAATCATTTAATTTCCTGTGTGAGAGAAAATAGCTACATTTTTTTTGCCAATTTAGAGGTTACCATCTTTGAAAAGAAGAAAAGAAAAAACCCATTTAATGAGTTCAACTGTTGTATACGTACATGCCACCACATCTAAGACTAAATTCAAACTAAAAAGAAAAAACATATCAACTTTAGTGTGTAAAAAAAGAATAATAAAATAGAATAAAACACTTAATGGTAAGAACAACCAAATAGTATTTTATTTAAAATTCAAAGAAGCAATGTTTTAAAACACGTGTACTCTCTTTCTCTGTTCATAATATTGCATTTGTTTCTCATATCTTGTTTCCTCTGTAGTCTAATTCCCTTTGCGAATTTTGCACAAAGACATAGCTTTTACAAATATGTATATATTGCTTTGTCTTACAAAACAACTCAATATTCATACGTTCCATCTTTATCATTCCATTTACATTTTATTGTTCTACAACAGGTTGGGATTCCTTTCAGCCACAATGTAGGTATGGAATGTTTACTTTCACTGTGCAATATCCATCTGAGACATTCCAAACTTTGGAAATTGTGTTTTATGTATTGCGGTTAGGTTGATTGTTTATTTATTCAATAACAGTCTCGTTAACAACCATATTGTATTTTTAATTCTGTAATATCTGTATATATTTTAACTACTTTTCGTTAATAGAATATACTTCTTATGAGGTTAAAAATGTTTCAAAGAACTTGATTTTTAATACCAACTAGTGTATGAAAAAAAAACGTCATTTTTTCCCTTAAATTATAATTTTGAAATATAACCATTAAAAAATTAATTGCTGATTCATTGTCACAAGAATAGCAATATTGAAGATTAAAAGATTCCTTTAACCTGTACCAGGATGTTACTTCACAATATGTACCATGATGGTTCGCATTAATCTAATAAAAAGTCTATTAATAAAATTCCTTTCAACCAAGCGATTGTATCATAATAAAAAGTAACATAATTTTAATGTAACAGCAGATATTTCGTGTTGAAACTCCATATTCAAGGATTAAATAAAGCAATAAAGCTAAAGCTTCAAAATTATTTTAATAATGTAAATAAGCTACAATTGTTTCGCCTTGCGGCATCATCGGGCAACTGATAATTAACAAGTATTGACAACAATTTATACATATTAGGTTTATACACTTAGGCCTTATTTCAACTTAAATGACCAAATTGTATGAAATTCTTCACCCCTTCTAAAACCCAACTTTAACATAGTTTCATCGACCTTCATCTTCCTGCTAGGATATTCCCCCTACCCTTCCCGATTTCTCTATTGTATTTCAGTTTCCTGTTACTTGTGTATGTATAAATAGTTGTCAATACTTGTTAATTATCAGTTGTCCGATGATGCCGGAAGGTGAAACAATTGTAACTCATTTTTGTTATTAAAAAAATTTGGAAACTTTAGTTTATTGCTTTATTTATTCCTTGAAAAAATAACTTGTTGGTTGGAGACAGGTTATTTTGCCTCTTGAGTTACAATTTTCAGCTTGTAAATTATTACAAATTACAATTACCGATGCAAATTTTGAGCTATGAAACCAGTAAAATAAAATAGGAAATATAGATACAACTCAAATAAAACTTATTTTAAGGATCTATCAAATCATATGTCATTCAGTTCCATTTAAATTGAAGATTTTTTTAATAAGTTTTATTGATCAATAAAAACAAACAATATCAAAAGAATCACTATTAAATAATCATACAAAGTAGAGTATTTGTTATTTTAGGTTTTGTTTTTTAGAGACTTGGTATGTCAACCTAACCGCTCAGAATACAATTTTAAGTTATATCAAATTCAGTATTTTATTATTTTGTATTCCCAAACAGTAACTCAATTTCCACTGTGAATATTATTAAAGAAAAAGCTTATTGTTGTGCCTTTCACATGGATGGACTAGAACGAGTAAACATCAAAAGTAGTTTTTACCTTTTCAAAACATCCTATAACAAGTATGACCCGCCTAAGTGGTGAAATAATATTTCACAGTAATATATTATTAGGCGGTTAAAGAGATATGTTAGGCCCTATGTCTGTGTGTTTTACAAACGTTTTAAGCGAATCATAAGTTAAATAAATTTTACAGTAAAACTTTAGATTGAACCCCTAAAGATTGAACCCCAAAACATTAAAGAAAAATAGCAAAAAACTTTCGAAAAAACACAAAATAAGATGGTATGGGTTGATTTGAAATAACTGTTGTATGAAGTGAGCTGTGCAAAGAATGGATATTTTTTGGTGAGCGGAAACTTGTGTAGTTTTTTTAGTTGATAGTTTTCTCTTATCGTCATGGACTAAGTATTCAACAATAAGATGAATAGCCTCTAAATACCTATTTAGAAATAGAGAGCAGTTTTCGTTCATATTTAACTATATTAAAGTTAGACTAAACAACCTAGCAAGTTTCGTGTTAGTATCCACGTCTAGCATTAGTCGTAGTTAAAAAGTTCTTATATTTATTTCATAAATCTGGCTGCCGCATTTAATGTTAGTTATTTGGAACGATAGCTAACAAATCTCTTGCATCACAGGCCTCGATTATACACGACATAGAGTGTAGGCTGTAACGCATTCTATACACACCCATTAAAAAAGTCTACCTTATTCCGTTTTTCATTCCCAGCCATGAAAATTTGACAGAAATTATTTTCCTTTGCCTTGAATATAAAGGTAACATATTTTTTTGAAGAAAATCTAATATGTTAAATGAACATATGTTACTTGAACCATTATGTCACAGACAAGAAAGTATTCTCGTTTGTCTGTGATTATGCGTAAGATTATTCAATTTAATAAACAAACAATTATTATAAGCGATGCGTATTACTTGCGGAACTTTTTAAACAGACTGAATCATAACCAACTGCTTTTATTGCTTTCCTTCAAGCGACATCTCACATCTGAAGAATAACTTAACCATTTAGTGATCGCGTGGATAATCCTAACCCTTCCTTTGAAGGGATGTTGGTACAACATTTGTATAGACTATGTAGGAGGTTGTCGTTTGAATTATCCTCCATTAGTATCTTTCCCAGGAAAAAAAAATAAGCTAGAAATTTCACCGCCCTTCCTAAATTATTACCCTAAATTAACAACTATAGGTAGTACGCGAATGATTAATACAAGATATATGATTATGTGATTCATGGACAATGACTTTCAATTCTTAAACAAATTAGATACAAACAAATCATATATAGATTCAAACATCCTGTATTCATATTTAAAATAAAATTTCTATTTTGAGGTAAAATTATACATAGACTATATAAATTTGAAATAAAACTGTTTAATAAAACGAAATTGCAATCGTTGTTTACTGAACACAGGCAATAATAAGTTCTAAAATACGAGATACAGTACCTATTTTCCTTTTAGCGAATTCAAAATGAATATATAAATTAAATAAGGTGGCAGTTCGCATGTTGTAGATTTATCAAAGCCAAAGAACCTTGCATCTGGAACGTGAAGATTGTAAATGAAGTCTAAAAGTGTTTTGAGAAAGAGGGAGACATGTTGTGTGGGACTTTTAATCATATAGAGGGGAGTTGAAACCTGTATTTAAACTGAAATATCTACAAATCATTTCGTCTCGAATCGTAGACACTGAAATTAAATATAATGCAAAGTTGCAATATGCCTTTTCTTAAATTTCATTGTTTATTTGTTATCAAGAACTACATCAAGACTGTTGAGGTCTACCAACAGTGAGATTTGTGAAGGTTTATTATGTTTTAGTGATAACGACTTCCATTGTAAATCAAATATGAAATATTTGTTGTCTTTTTATGAAGTACATTGTCACGTCACATTTAATAAAAACTTAAAATTTTAGAAATGTTAAGAATGGTTTAATAAGTTTCTTCTTTTGTCAAGAAACAAATGTGTTTAACACACCAATGCGGTATAATGTTAGTATATTTAATGCAGAGTTATTATAATAAACACAAAATAATTTGATTATTAAAAAATGGTTTAAAATAGTTTTACACCAAAAGTTTATAGTTACAAAATTAAATTATAATATATTCTGAACTTAGCAATTCAATGGAAAATAAGCCTGATCACTAAGAAAGTATTAGGAAAAATATTTTCTGATAGATGTAAAGTTCAACAGTATTCTCCAGTTCAATGATTTATGTACTTTAACAATTATTGTAATTGAAAATTTTATTGGTAAATTTTATTTGCGTCTAATTTCTTTAAAAGTATTTAAAAAAGACGAATGAACATATTTTACCGACCCTCTTTAGAAGTATCTACATTAATTTTATTTTATTTTCTCCTTACACAACAGGTCTTTTTCACTGCTAGGGGAACACCCTTCAGGAGCTTTTCAGATGTCGCTTGCAATGTGTACATACATGTCAGACCTTTTAAAACGCGATAAATTAAATAACTGACGTAAAGCACAATTTTTTTCTTTATCGGAGTTGCCTCAGTCACTTACTTGCTTTCTATAAATCGTAGATTCTGCTATAAATGTAGTTTGTGCATTAACATTCATTTATGACTAGGCAACTATAAAAAAAAATATTTTGAGCCTAAATTTCTATTATATACAAAACTTGATTGAACAGTTTTTGGACTACAAGAAATGAGACAACGCAAAATGCATAAAAGCTGTTTTTTAATGTTAAATTGGTGTTCAATGTCTTTACCATGGAATTTTAACATTAACATACACAGTAATATGGAACTCGCTGGAAGCAAAATACTGGTCTAAAAATTAAATAACACAATAATCATCATTTAATCGTGCATTTTTAGTGATATCGTTTCAATTTTAGAATGTTAATGAGTCTTTTTATTTAAAAAATCAATTACAGTCTCCGTTATGGCAGAAAATAAAGGAACCCCAAACATGTTTAAATACTTAAGATACCATTAAGGACTTTAATCTTGGTAAATCAATTTTATTGAACAATTGATTGATCAAGCGAAGCGAAGACTTATTTTATCTTGGTCATTTAAGATTTAATCTGTATGTTTGTTATTATGTTTATTTAATAACTTCGGCTTTCGCGTATACTAATCGTTGTGGATTTTAGAATTTAGTTTCATTAAAACATAACAGATGTAGCAATGTATGTACAAAGTTTTTTTTATAAATTTTACTTTCCGTTTTTAATTGGTAGTAATTCAAAACAGTTAAAGCGTTATTCCATGGGTGCTCTGAGTAGAAATGCTGTGTGACCTATAAAGTATTAAATATAAGGTGCAAACGACGCATACAAAGCAGTCATGTAAAACACCTTCAAAAACAAAATCAAATATTAACTATTTTCTAAACATTTCCTGAAGGAAGTTTTAATCTAATCATTTTCTTTTTAAATATTATACACTTTCCTGTTTTAGAGATTTATTTCATACGAATTTAAACATGTTCGAGCTAAATGTAGCAACAAAAATATCAAATAAACATAGCAGTTATACTGACGCCTTTTCTGATTATGTTTCTAAAACTTTATAAAAGTTCATGTAACACTGCATTAACGTGAATTAGAGTAAAATATGAACAGTAGCCGAATCATTTACGCTACCATGTAAACGATACTTTTCCAATTAAGGAAGTCACCATTTCAGGTTTCATGCACATTGATAGTTACAGAATAATTTTGCTACTAGCTTGTGCCTAATGAATGGTTAATCTCAATCACAGTGCAAGAAACAAGTAACTCATATAGCACTTAACTTTTCTTTTTTTCTCACTGTGAGTAGTGCCTCTGTTAAGGGTAGCTGTGGTACTACTAAATATTATTGTATTTTTTGAGTTATGAATATTTTAATGTTCAACTTGGCGAGCTAGGCAGAAGCCACATTGTGTTTACAAGAACCATTTATTGAATGCATTAAAATATCCAATGAGTTTGGTTTACCCTCCATACGTTCAATAAAAATATCAATGCACTTTATGATATTTTAATAAAAACAAGATTGTGTTTACATTTTTTAAATGTATATACAATATTTCAATAATTTGTATTATCTTAAACAGATAATTGAATAAATACGAACAAATAGAAACTTAAGAAGTAATGCATTAAAAATAATAAGAATATGTATTATTTTAGTCAACAAAATAAAAATTTAATAAAGGGTATTTAACTATTGTATACATCTTACATATATTAAATTATCTGAAATTACCATATAATTAACACATAATTAATGTGACTAGAAATTCGATTAAGGACTAACTAAAGCTGTACTTTTCATCTTTTTTTTATTTTGATTAAAAATAATCTTTGTTGTGGATTCGTTCAATTTTGATATTCTTTCAATGAAAAGATTTCTGAAAAATAGTTTAATATTCTATTACATGCAGTGAAACAGGTCTGCCTATTTTTTTAACATCATGAAAACAGTGACTTGCCATATTTAAGACCAGTGTACTTGTTTCCTCAATATATCCTTTGACATAAAATTAGGCCCAAAATATAGTGAATAAAATAGGTCGTTCGGTTTACAAGTTTCAGTAACATATTTTACATGTACCACAACAGTTTTTTTTTACAAAGTTTGTAACCTTTGATCCTCCCGTTCTAATTTTGGTGGATTTAAAAAATGTTGATAGTCCTTTAAATATTGTGATTAATTTTTGTGTTTCAGGCTACAAATAATTCAAATTTTGGAGTTGGAAAGAGGTATACGCTTTTGTGATATTAATATAATTTTTTTTATTCACGAATTTATTACACATGTATTTGTTAAAGTAAAACTTTTACAATTCCTAACTTTACAAGCGAGTCTTTTTGAATATCAGTCTAAATTATATTAATTTGTTGATAGATTTTGTCATGTTAGTATTGTGTTTCGATACAGCATGTAGAGTATCCAATACGTGGAGCTAGATTATAATTAGTTATAGTTGTATTTTTTCTTTCAATTCACTTTGATGTCTGTTAGTTGACCTTACTCTGGTTATTTTTACTTGAAATTAAAGAAAAAAAATATTAAAAAATATATTGAATTATCATTTAGGCCTACTATCATTTCCATTAAAAAAACTAAACAAAATAAAAATGATATTTGAATCATTAAATGAATTTATATGTTTTTATGTATCTTCCTGCTGTGTTGCAAATTGTTATATTTATAACAATTTTCAAATTTATCAAAAATTTAAATATATGTTGCAGGTCGATCTAAATCTGGATATTTCTCCAAAAATAAAGTCATATTCTATAATTAAATATCCTCTTCCGCCTAATCTTCTTATAGAAATTATCTAAATCCTTGGGGGGGGGGGTAAAGGAGTAATTCAATACTGTTGAAACTTACTATTACGTTAACTGATTTGCTACTTCAGTTTGTAGTTTCAACATTGCGATTAACTCTTAGACGTATTAAGATGTTTTAAATGTATTACAAAGATTAATTTAGTAAATATTGGAAAACAAAGTTTTAGTGGTAAATGAAAATTTACTTTATTTTTTGACGAGATGATGAAAATTTTATGTGCCGTGTGTAAATCAGTTTTGATGGGATAGATCTATTTATATATGTATCCATAAGAAAGGTTTATCATTTATTAAAAACCAACGAGTTCAGTTTAAATTCTGCACATCTATATTGTTGCTCATTTTTGCTAAAGTTCTTAGCACCTACGTATTTGCTGACGGTCCCAACTTTAATAATAAACTCAAAATGTAACTCCATGTATTTAACCCTTATACAGCGTGGAGTCTATTTGCTGAGCAAACTGTGACGTAATAAGTTGCTATTTGTTCACGATGTGGGGAGAAACACTAAGCAAGGAATTTCCCAGTGCAATGTTGAGTGAGATTCAAATAATTAATTTTTATCTAACTTACATAAAAACAAGGGAGTTTGTAATAATGAATTTTGCAACTATTTTTTTTAATGAGTAAGGAATACTGGAGGCTAAATTTATGTTCATGTACGAAAACACTTGGAAATATTAAGGGTTCGAATATTCCAGAAAATAAAATGATTATTTTTTTATTTCTGTATTTACCTCCTTGTCCTTCTTATATGGATAAAACGTCGGTAAATAACAAATTCTTTTTTAATATATCTTGACCAATTGTAAACGTTTTTTAAAGACTTACAGAGATTATTATAAAAAATCGAGGTGCACTACTTAAAACTATATTAGCAACTTTCATATTTCAGCTATTGTCTATTTAAATTTCTAATGAGACAATAATGTAGCAATATCATTTTAATATCCATAACAAAAAAGCGTAAACATTTTTTAGTATTTTTATTTGTTTATTTTTATCACATAACAATTTTTTTTTTTGCTTTTAAAGATGATCTTATTTTACTATCAAAACTTTTTGGAATGTAACGTGTACGACGGATAGATTGAGGGCCAGAAAGGTGTTATCAGAAATGTAATTTTAAAATAATTCACTTAAGCGAGCCTAACCCACCCTAACTTTATTTTTACAAAGGAATTCATTAATTACTTTTTAACAATTGTATGTACAATTTCTTACATCCGGTATTAGTTGTGTGTTCAAATGTGCATAATAATGTGTTCAAGTTTAAGACATATTTAATTAATTACATTAATTAATTATTTACAAAATAAAAAAATAGGTAACAACGGAAATATAAAAGTAGCAAATCTGAATCTCTGATATTGCAGTGGTCCTGGAATATTAATCACCTAATACCTAATTGTAAAGTGTTTGTTTCGTTTTCATTAGCCCAGGTGATATAAGTTTCTCATTTGGCATAATAAGACAAACAAGACACTTCTAGTATACTGTATCCGCAGTCAGTTCAGTAATTTTTTGAAATTTATTAAGAAACATATTCATGGAACAATATCTAAAACTAAACGAATTAGCCTAAAATGTGAGTATTATGATTTTTAAATATTGTTTATATTTAAATAATATTTAAAATTTATTTTCTTTTAACTCTATTTAGTGAAACATTATGTTAGAAACTTATCTAAAAATTATGTTTATAGATAACTTTAAACACTGTCCGGCTCAATATAGAGAGCTTGGTTTAATTAATAAATTAAAATATTGATCCAAACTTGATAGTTATTTTGTATTTCAGTTTCCGTTTTAATTAAAACTATCTAATTATATTTGGTGTTTTATAAATATTATAGAAATATTCAAATTAACTTAATAATGAAACAACCATTATGTACCGCTTTCATGAAACTTTTTCACGAAGTATTGTTAAAAAAGTAAAACAAATGTCTTTAAAACAGTTTGTGTTTTGTAGCTATTGTTTTCTTTGTCATTGTAAATTAAAATAAGTTGGTTTTAGTTTTGAGATTATAAGTGACTACAACTACTATAGAAATTAAGTGAGAAACATATTTCAATAACTAAGATCCTAGAAGAATCTGGGATGATTTACGCAGGGCATACAAATGTATAGCCAGCCAATCCCTTCATTAGGTGTTAAGAGGCTGAGGAGGTGATACTCAGTTATATGTATGCTCATTCCCCCAATCTCAGGGGTACGGTAATACATACTCATGACCGACTGATTGGATCGCACAAATAAGGCGCGACCCTGTGCAGTAAAGAACTGCACCCTGCTCGTGGCTCTGCACTGGACATAAGTTTAGACTGAATCCGTCCGATCTAAAGTAGTAAACCCTAATCTCAAGGTATTAGATGCTCGTGCCGAAGAGATGAATGGCACAGGTTACGTGTATCTAAAGGATAAGCCATCTGAGATACAAGACGCCCTATCAGAGTATTTAGATTTACCTGGGCATGTGAGGTTCTGTCCAGGTTGACCAATATTTCCCTAGCCACTTGTGGGATTTTTATGGAGAAAGGTTATAAAAACCAAAAAACAGCGAGACCGGAAACCAACAGCCGAGGTCCAACATTTGATTTTAACCGAGGGCTCCAGTTCTTGCACTAACATAACAGTATAAACCAGGACTGAGACGTCTACTGTAACCCCTTTGTACGAGAGTGTAAGGAGGTCGCCTCTTCTAATTAATATGGAGGAGGAAGATCTTATACTTAACCCCATAAGCGACAACAGTTCGCAAACTCTCCAACCAGTGATCGATCAGGCTACCCAGCAATTGGTCGCCATGGCAATCAAGGATAGGATGAAGAGGGCCAAATCGGTGCTCAAGAAGGCATTTAAAGAAGGATTCTTTTTACCCCAGTCCAGGTACAAGACTGGGCATAGCACCAGCTCCGTGAGCCAAACTGTTAGGCATTCGGAACGCGCCTCCACCTCCGACCAGCCCAAAGGTAATGAAGATGGGAAGAAAAGAATGACGGATGAATCCTTTACCCCCTTCAACCAGTTTTCAAAAAAACAAGGCAGCAGAGGGTAAGACGGATGGGGATCATACCACCACAAAGACTCAAACGTTCAGTGAAGCTTTGTTTTCATTAAAAAAAGCAGTAGTCCCAAGGAACTACCCCGGTCACAAGTTGACTGAGGACCAGGGACTTAATTTGCAATTGAACATCGTGGTGGCGTTCCAAAAGCTTGCTGGTGGTGCCCTTCCTAGATTTTCGAGTTGTTATATGGAAAGGGGCGCGCTTGTTGTAAAATGATAATACTATAGAATGGCGAGCGGAAACTATTGTCAGCAAAGAAAGATCAGAGAGACTAACTTATGGTCTTTCTTGTAGATGATTCGATGCTGGAAGCTATCAGAGCTTCCGGACATAGAGTTCATAATGGTTTATGGAGGATGTCTCTGATCACTACTGTTGGTAAAGAGAGTCGAAAACCAGGAGATGTACCGAGTAATACAGATAAACGTACAAGACAGTAGGGTTTATTAATCGGTTTACCGAATCCTAATAACTATGGAAAATTATTATGGTCATATTACAGTAAACTCATTAGTAATTTCAGATATTGTTTACTTGTTAATAATAATTATTGTAGCTTTTCTTACCGCCATACGTATCTAGTCTATTCAACACGAACTATAGCTGTTAGGCGATTGATCGCATTAAAACACTAAACACAAAACGTGTTTTAAAACACATAATTACAAAACATAAAAAAAATCCTGTTGTCTTAGTCACTACGATCGAAATTTTTACATATTACAATCATGCATCTTAGTCATTATAGCAGGTAAAATCGGGTATATAATTTTATTAAATAAGTTGTTCAAGATAAAGCTTTTATTTTATTATTATTGTTATTAGTTTTTAGTTTTTTAAATATCCCAAACTTTTAGAGACCACGTGAACAATTTTGATTATAGTCGTTATTTACAGTAAAATTATTTTGTGTCGGTAATGTGGTTATATTTTGATATACACCTACACTCAAAATAATTGTACTAATTGGTTTATTATTTAAAAAGGAAGCAAATTTGCTATCATTTATTTACTTATTCATAGAGTTTTTATTTATAATTCAGTAATTATTATTACTGCTGAATACGATTCCTAATAATAATTTAAAATATTTTGTTTTAAAAAGTTCAGGTACACCAGATCTAAACTATTAGTCTATGATTATAACAGTAACTGATTTTGAAAGATATTTTTTGAAATTTTTAAATGCTATTTTTTAAAAATTAAACCTGTTTTAAATCAAGACTCTAAGCCCAAAACACGAATAAAAATCATTATTTAGTAATTCCAATTGTTCAAAAAATTAATTTATCATTGATATATAAGTAGTGTAGTCATCATAAACGGGAGGACAATTATTGAACTAACAACCACAAGATTGTATACCTATGGTGTTTTGCGCGCATTAACGTAACGAGAGGAAACATATAAACGTTGTCGTGTTTATTGAGTACTCATAAAATGACGTCGTAAAAATGTTGAAGTTACACATATAGTCATGATTTATAAAAAAATTAAGTTTCTGAAATATTTATAAAATATCATACTTTGATTAATACATACAGTAACCATGTACACATGAGAGTGTCGTCTCATTACCAGACCATTTAAATAACTGCACTTTCCAAGACATTCAATATATTCTACCGTAAATAATAATCAGTTTACGTAAAAATTGAATAGACTACGTCGTCATTCACGATATGTTCAATGTTACAGATTGAGGCTCTTACAAAATCGAAAAACACGAACTGTAGATGCGTTTCTAAATAAGGAGATTCCAACCTGTTGTAGAACAATAAGACGGTATTATCGTGGTAAGGACGGAGTATTCGGTTTTTGTGTCAAACAAAGCTATAAATACAGTATTAATCCTAATGATGGTATATGTGGTTTGTTGAGCTATCTTCAAAATTGACGTGTAATTTTTGATAAAAATTGACCACATACAGACATAAATACATTAAATAAATAAAACAAAAGACAAGTATTGTATCAGTAAAGTGCATAATATTAGTCATCGTAACTTCCTACCGTTGTTACAACAATCTTAGTAGGAGTGTTGTCATATTACGTCACCGGCACGTGTCAATGCAATGTAACCTTGGTCTTCGAAAACAATATAACGAAATCCAATCATGGAAGTGTGAAATGTGTCCTAATTCTGAAAAAATAGAATACATTGAAAAACTTGTATATATACTATATAGCCTAAAAATAACTTTACATTATGTACACTTTACCTTACGGGTTGCCACTCTTACTATGATAAAATTTAGTACAGATATTGTTTTTAGCATCGTCTTATATAACCTTGTTACCAGTAAAATCATTAACATATTTAGAAAATTGCGTCCATTAAAAATAATCTCTCTCTATGGTGGGCTATGATTCAACTACAAATTACCGTAACTAACGTTAAATTGTGATTCTGTAACTATATATCTTTCAACTTTGTACTATAACAAAATCAAATCGTATAGGCAAAGTTTAAATTACGAACTTGTTAATTGTAAATAGTGTTTATATAAACTAGAATCTAACTATAAAGGAAGGGGATTTGGTGAATTTTTAAATTACGAACTTGTTAATGGTAAATAGTTTTTATATAATCTAGAATCTAACTATAAAGAAAGGGGATTTGGTGAATTTTTAAATTACGAACTTGTTAATTGTAAATAGTGTTTATATAATCTAGAATCTAACTATAAAAGGAGGGGATTTGGTGAATTTTTAAATTACGAACTTGTTAATGGTAAATAGTTTTTATATAATCTAGAATCTAACTATAAAGGAAGGGGATTTGGTGAATTTTTAAATTACGAACTTGTTAATTGTAAATAGTGTTTATATAATCTAGACTCTAACTATAAAGGAAGGTGATTTGGTTAATTTTTAAATTACGAACTTGTTAATGGTATATAGTGTTTATATAATCTAGAATCTAACTATAAAGGAATGAGATTTGGTGAACTTTTAAATTACGAACTTGTTAATCGTAATTATTAGTGTTTATATAATCTATAATCTAACTATAAAAGAAGGAGATTTGGTGAATTTTTAAATTACGAACTTGTTAATTGTAAATAGTGTTTATATAATCTATAATCTAACTATAAAGGAAGGGGATTTGGTGAATTTTATTATATGGTTGTGGAAGGTAAAATGTATTCGTTTCTGTTAATCCTTATTTAGGTAAATCAATGGAACTATACCAGATCAAAAAATGAACATTAATCAATGTAAGCTAAAACTAAACTTGCTTAAATCATTCCACGTTACAAATCAAACGATTTCCTTTCTAATATAAATTTACAATCATTCTAAATGAAGTTAACGAATTGTCAGTTTAATTCAATTATTTAATAATAAAAATCGATGTGTATATACAGAGCAGTTAAGTGAAAAATAAAAAATAGATTTTACCAAGAGTGATGGTGGTTACGGGTGGTTTAACAATATTTGTGCGATGTACGCTTTACCAATATTTCAAGTGGTACGTCTAAACCATTAGCGGTTCCATTAAGGGACATGCTGCCGCTATGGCTCGGTGATCATGTAATGTAGCCTGTTTCCCTGCACGCGAATACTCGACAGTCGAACACAATGGTATGACATATTGTAAAATAATCTAATATTATTATAGTTAAATATACAAAGATAATCAATGTTATAAAATATTAATTTTATAGATAATGAAGTCGTCGGTAAAAACTTGGATCTTTTGTTTATCCATAAATTACCATTTCGATATATCCAATTTAACTTCCAAAATTGCCCATGCGTACTAGTATAAAATGGACTAACGGTATACATTTGTTATTAATAAGTATAAATACAAGAAATATATAAAACTTCATTTTGTTCCAGAAAATATATCATTCATTAACATAAATAATTTTTCACAAAATAATACAAACAAGATTATCTTTTTTTTGTACAATAAAGAAACTCCCGTCCATCGTCATTCGTTTGGTGGTTAGGTCTATGAAACAAAATCTCTAAAATGTTGATCATGGATTTGCCTATAATAGTTTCACTAGTCAACTATATAAAACAACATTTCCATGATTGCAAAATTTTGATAAAAATAATCCATATGGTAGGTGAAAATTATAATTTTTCAATTTATGAAAAGTTACAGACTTATTTGTAAAGTTCCATATTTATTGTTTGTTTTGTTTAACTTGAGACACCACTAAAAACTTAAACTGACAAGAAATAAAATATGTTAACAAAAACGTTTCACAAAATAGAACTATGTGTAGTATGTAAGCTATTTTAACCAATATTAAAAGCATGTTAAGAAGTAACTTCAATAGTTATTATCTGAAAAAATTTTTTTTTCCCCTTAAAACAAGATTATTGTGTAATCAGTTGTATTCAAGTATAAATAATCAATCTAATTTTGTTAAAGATGTGACAGAATTTTGTTAATTTGTTTTTGATTTGCTATGCGTTTGAAATTCGTTACAAAGCTTCCATGTTATAAATAACTTCCTGACAAATTTTAAAACAAAAACACATTAAGCGAGATATTATTTAATAAAATTACTTTTGTCAGCTAACATAAAACATGTTCCACATCGAATATAGCAGTTGGTTTCTTAAATTATGCTAAGAAATAAAATAAAAAATAGGACCGGTAATAATATCCTTGAGAAACCCCAAGAAAAAGTTCTTCGTAAGCGTCATTTTATAGCCGCCATTAACATAATTGAAGTTGTGACGCTGGAACTGACGGGTAATGTCGTCTCTCTCCCGACCATTCATTAGCTCGGAGTGGACATTTCTTTCTTTGTCTCATTTATTTTGAAGCTTAGTGGTAAACAATCTTTTAAAGCTCATGGAATCTTTTGTAATCATTTTTAATTGTAAGTTGATCAAAAAGTTGTATTTCTGTTATAAAACATAAAAAATATAACAAATTACGCGAAAACATTGTACAGACTTTCTCAATCACCAATTCCACAAAATTAATTTTAAACGAACCAAAACTAATGGACACCAAAAATGTTTAGCTCAGTAGTTCTCAATCAAGATGATAAAATGAACCATTGAAAAAGTCTTGGAACAAAATGTATATATTTAAATAAATGTCTAATTTTGATTCAGATATACCAATAACACGTCTGCGTAAATCGTATTCTTGACGGTGGTGGTGGTGATATATACTTTACTTGTGATTTTGCATAGAGATTTGCTCATTAATCTTCACATTTCACTAACATTTAAACGAAATCGGTGGAGCCAATTATGAGAAATTATGTCCTTTATAAGAGGTAAATAGCCGATTTCCTTGTTTTTACCGATAACTCAGAAACAGGTATTTTTTTTAAAAAGATGATAACCAATGCGTATTATTTTATTCCCTAGGCCTAGAGGCTACGTTTGAGCAAAATTTGATCAAAAGTTGCGTTAGCCACTTTATATATATCAAATTTAATTAAAATCTGATAAGAGTAGGCTGTAACGCATTGAACATATGGCATAATACCGGCGACAAACCTAAATACCTATCATTAAAAAAAACACTATTTTTTAAATTTTTCACCTACGAGATAACTTTCTCCAAACTATTTACATGTGAGGGAAAAAAGCGAGTAACATAAAATAACCTAATACATAAGACATTAAATAGAATGTTTCGAAATAATAATGTTTAGAGTAAACAGAAATATTTCTGTGATTCTACAACAACTTAGATATTTTTAATTAAACATGTGTTGAGAAATTGTTATTATTGAAATTGAGCATTATTAAAGTAAGGTATTATCGAATAATTATTATTCGGTATATATAATGACCAGAACTTTTTGCAAAATAATTCATTCTCGAACCTACAATTAGACAAGAAAAAATATAACCGGGTAGCAACTTATGATTAAAAAATGTCTGAAATATGGTTTTTTCGACTTTTCAGTATGGATAATGTCATTAATATTTAAATATATCTAGAAAAGGAATGTTCTGAAAATATCTAAGTCATGCTCAGTAATCATCAGAACTCTTAATACTCAGGTAAACATAATTTTCAAAGCATTTCGAGCAATGAGAGAGATGAGACGTAAGAACTAAACTACTTTACCAAATTGCATGCCATATAAATACTTGAGAGTTGTCGATGATTTATTTTACAACTTTAATTCTATTACAGTAGTACATGAAAATAACAAATGAGTGATCAACCTTTTTTTACGTACTTGTACTGCAACCATCAATATTTGAAAATATTGGGCTTTCCAGTTACCTCACTTTTCGATTTATATTGACAAATGACCAAATGGAATATTTCTGTGGCAGATCAAATTCAGGACCAATCGCTCAAATATCCCATGAAGTAAATTAACATGATTTATAAATAGGCTACCAGTACCAAATACTACTATGCTAGTCAATGTTTAAAAAAACTCATCATACAAAAATAGACTAAATTTCAGAAGATGTAAATTTCACAGTACGCAAAATAAATAGTATCTACAGCATTCTGTGGTTGTCAAGTAGTCACCTCTCGGGAGTTCATCATACGAGTATAGTGAGCACAGGTGTGACAATCCTGAGGTCCTAACTGGATAACAGCTTTGACAGTATAATCTTAGCTAGAAAGGAAAACATTCAACTGGCACTAGACCACCATAGAGTTATCGCTGACCGCCGCTACAGACCACGTTCTGTGTGCCGAGGTCTCAACTCCTAATCTCACATATGTTTCTACATTTTATAGTTTGAAGTTGAAAAGTTAAAAGACCGCTCTAACAACATACACCATTTACTACCATTAAAAACCTATTAAACTTTATGAGGTTTTCCAACAAACATTTACTGGTAAACAAAAAACAATATCTAACATTATTTTCTTTTTTCATCTTTGTTTTTTATCTTTGTATTGCAACTCACAAACTTCAACCACGATTCATGTTTACTGAAATTGTCATGAAATGCAAATAAAAATAATACTATTTCAAAAAATACTTACTAGTCATGTCCAGTTAGATTGCAGTTTTGTTCCATGCCTCTGATTTTTTAATTCAGTTTTTATAGTCGTTGTAACTTGTGTACCATGTGGGCCTATAACTTCAATAATTTTAAAATAAATTTATTTTCGTTTTGTTAATACGCTAAAGTAAAATGACGGATTTGACATAGTTCAATAACATGTTTGGGGGATCCCCCGAGGTGGGGGTAGGTAACGGGTTTTCTTTGGGTTTATATCGACCGATGTCATGCTGGACGGAAGCCTCCTCCTGCTTTGTGTGGACCTTCATTAGTTTTGAAGTTGGTTGAATATGATAATCATTTTAGTTTTCTGTTTTATTGTTGATTATTATAATTTCAGGTATAAATCGTAAAAGAATTATTGTATTTGAATTAAGTATTTCTTATTTTATTTTACACTGGGATCACGTGAACATGCACAAGTTCTCGATTCTTCGAAGATCCCTTAAAAAGTGACTGAAGTTGTTTCTTTTATTTTTATTTTTACGTGTCGGTTGTGTATTTTGAATAAGTGTCATTTCAAAGTGAAACAAATTAATAAATTGTAGTAAACTTTACAACTTGTGTTTATTAGCAATAGTTCCTATAAATAAACTCCACTGATAAAACCTTGTACCCCAGTGATGTATTGACAGTGGACAAATACAACTACTATTGGAAATAAATTACTTATTATTTTTTTATATATTAATGGTACACTTATGTCATATAAAAGAAAATAACAAACATACTCCCTCACTTTATATATTTTCCCATGATTTCGTTAGCCATATCACTCTCTCCGCGGGATAATTTTGTACTACTGTATTGTTCGTCGCCTAGACCTATTGACTTCAATATGAGGGAGATGATTCTACATTGTAAATTCCAATTATTTTACCGCATACCCGTTGCGATACCGTAGATAATTATTTATACTTAGACTATAATGTCCGTAGCTTTTCTGGCAATATTTTATTATGTGTATTTGAGTATTATGTACAACTTCACAGAGGGCAATGTATCTTCTATATCATAATTAATATTTATAGCTGTCGTAACCCGTTGCTTTTGCTATTCACCAGGCACCCATTATAACTAGGAAATCGATATTAACCTAATATCCTTCTGCACCCCGGATTTTAATTTTCGTAAAGTATAATATCGGATTACACCATCGCTTCCTATACACATTATTATATTTTATTTATTAAATGTGTAATCTAGTTTATAAAATTACAAAGCCCTAACTAACAGTATAAATAATTTATTACATAATAATTATAAAACAGAGCGAAAACAAGATGCAAACTGTTTACTCACCCATTCACAAATCGAAATAAAACTAATTGCCCATAAAAATATCTGTTGACATTCAAAAAGTTAAAATGAAGTACCCTAAGGACGACGTTTTGATCAAAGATATTTATATATTTAAACAAGAGTCTAAACTTGCGACGCTGGTCCTATAAACATGTGTTAGAGTATTTGATTAAAATACATTATTAATGACGGTGTTCAATGTTCAATTCTCGTACTATACTAATTATTCCTGAAGAGTAATCTTTTTCTTCACAATTTTGCACACGGGTTTGTGTCATTAATCTCCACATTTCACTAAAATTACATGGTAAAATTGGATCAAAATCAATCTTTATTTTTGTGGGTGTTTTTTTGTGATAAATACCAACAAATTTAGAGTTATAAAAAAATAAGATAAACATATATCCCAAGATATAGCCAAACCTGAACATCTGCGTACGGAAATTAATTAAACTCTGTCCACGCGTTTTTGTGTCCACCTACTTGAGTGTGGTCCATTTTGATTTGTTGTAGGAAACAGCTGATCGTAACTGGGTTGGTAGCTATGTTCAGCAGACCACGCTAAAATTAGATACGTAATCCCTCCACAAGAGTCAGGCAGACATGATGGTGTGTAAAGGGCTGCGTCGCGTCGTGTCAAATTTTGTTTCTATATTTTATTCGAAATTAAACCATGGCTCGTTAACCAATTGGGGGCGTGGCATTTGCAATTTTACCGGCTTAATCCCCAATTCAGACGGTTATTATTAATTTAAACTAGAGGAGTTGAGAATGACCAACGCCCAATTTCAGCTCATGTCTCAATTAACGAAATTATTTTTTTATTAATAATTAGTTTAAATTCAGTAATGTAGTATTAATCAGATTACCCTCTTCAAACCTGGATACTCTGCAGTTTATGGACAGGCCTATAGTAAGCGACTTAAAGCTCGAAATGGGCATGTGTCTAAAGAATTATCGTAGTGTAGGGTTAGAATGTAACATAAAAGTTATAAATTGTTAGCATACTCCACAGTTTGGAGTTTAAGACTTAATACGTTTGGGCTGAGGTGTAGAAAGACAGGGATAATAATTCCCAATCTACCTTTTTGAACCCAGTGGATCTGTAAACAGTTATTTCCCAAGAAAAATCAACATTGATTTGTTGATGGATAACATAACTTTCTCTGTATTATGTATTGCCTTGAGAAAGTAATAACATAAATATATTGATATTAACAATTATATTTGAAAGAGTCGGTATAACTAATGCCACTTTGGAGTGTGACAGAACTAAATCTACTTCGAAACATTGAATTAAATTCATTGATGATTAATATTATAACAAGTTTAAATCAACAATATTAAGTTAGTGTTAAATCGTGACTATAATAAAATAACATCTTTTATACTTAAGGTTGTTGTATGCCGTCAATTTAAGTATGCCGAAATACTGGGAATCTAACATTTAAATAAAGATTGGTAAAGTAGTTTTAAGATTAGATTTTAATATAATTATTTTTATTCCATTCGTATAAAAATATTTTATTTGATTGAAGGATTTTATTTCATCATCCATATCAGAAACCTACTTCGTTTATAGTCAATAAACATATTTTTACGGCTTCAATTTCTAATAAAAATACGTCGTGCACAGCTATAACAATAAAGTCAACTTTCGTGTATCTTAGTGAAATCTAGAATTTACTAGGTCACTAAGACGCCAATTCGCCTACAAAGCTAAATATAAATTATAATAAAGGGTGAAAAAATATTTCACAAACTTTATCACTCTCACATAAAAAAACCAAAAATAAAATGGTATAATAGTATTGCATACAAGTTTTTACTCATTCATCTCCGAAAAACAAATAAAAACGAACGAAAACCAATCACGAACAAAAATGGTTCACTAGTTTTCAATCTAAATGTGTAAATGAATCATCGACGTCATTATTTATATTTTTAAATAGGGACAAAGCTTGCTTCCCTTGAGCCATGAAACAATCCTTAGGGTAAATTGTATTTGATTAAAATCGAGCTTTTAATGAACACGGCACTCATTTAATTTTTGTTTTAAGCCAATTATTACTGAAGTGTTTTATTTTATTTTTTACTTAAAATTTAATTTTGTACACAGATTTGGGTAATTAATCAACGCTTTTTATTCTAGTTTGATCGAATTTATTACAGTGAATTAATAGTTTTAGTGAAATTGCGTCTTTAATAACAAACCACTTACAATGATTTTGTTTTTACCGATAGTTCAGTTCAGATCAGTTATAGATAGTTCAGTTAATAAAGAACATTTGTTGTATTTTTGTTGATTTTGTTCAGGTCCTCAGAGGAAACTTTTTAGCAAAGTCTAATGTATATAATTTTAGATAATTTTGAGAATATTATAATTTTTTTTTCATAGCAGTCCGCAAATTTTAAGTGATAAAACAAATGAAAAAATCCTCCGAGATGTGGCGAAATATACCCACATAAAACATTTGATTGAACTCTACACTATTTTGAGATGTAGAGCTTACGCCTACAAATGATTACAGACAAACAGACAAAGGACAGATATATAGACAGACATTATTCCAAAAACCACTCTTTCGAACCTAGAGGACTACAAAATGAATATATCGGTTAAAACTCGACAACGATTTTGTGACGCATGACAAAACTTTCGCTACAAAAGTTACGACAGATATGTAAGAAAGTAAAGCTAGACAAACAAATGTACTCGACGTCATCAATAGATCATGGCAGTATTCTAATAAGGTCGATCAGCCTGTGCTGTTGCGCTTAAATTTTAGGGTAAAGTGATTATTTATTGTCCAGACCTAAAAACTAAGCCGTACTTGAAAAAATTGACAGTTTAAAGAATAATTTGAAACAAATATGAAGATGAACATTTTACGGCTTTTCTAACAATTATAGATTTTTCCTTTTGTCCCAAGCACCACCAAACGTTGAGTTATTAATCAATGAAGAAAATCTGGATGTAGTAATATGCAAAATTAATAAACTCCTACAGGCTGTAGAACACCAAGAGGACAAATGGTTAAACACCTAGACATCATTCCAAAAGTCACTCTCTCGGACACCGCGAACCACAAAACTAAAATTTTCATGGAAAACTCACATCGATATTGTTATTTATTACAAAACGTTCTTTAAATTACTAAATTTAGAGAAAATAAAAATATCGTTTATTGAGTGTTCTCCATGTCTTAACTTAGGTAAATGGGTATAAAAGGTTCCTCTTTTCATCTTTTCACGAAATATTTTATAAGAAATAGCTTTTTCAGTAAATGTCAATATATTTTTTTAAGGTCTAAACTTGATTCATTCATGTCATAAACTCGTCCAAAGCGTACCCGAACATGATAGGAATTCAGTTTTTGTAACTATGTTCAACACTTATTTTAATTCTTCCCCAAATACTACTGAGTTATAATTTTCTCTGACTTGGAATTTAGCACACTTCACAAAAAAGAAATCGGTATTACGTTTACAATAAAATATCTGTTAAGATCCCTTCAGATGAAAAAGTATTTTTTTTAATCTGTTTATTTGTCGTCTGTCCGATGCGTTAGAACCCAAACGAGTGAACCGATATTTATAACATTTATCACTTGGGGGTAAATATAAATCATATATTTTTTTAACTTTAAAGTTTTTACTTGTCATTTAGAGTTACACTTATGCACCCCCCCCACCAGTATTGGTATATCATATGAATATTCTCAATTCCTGAGTTATTAGGAAACAACTTAGAGATAAAACCTTGAGAAACCTGGAAGGTGGGATTTCCTACCTATTTTGGATGTGACTCTCCACATTTAAAAAAAAAATCTGACCAAAAGAATTTTATATTTAAATCTTAGCAACGCACATTATAAAGCACGCTTTGTTTACTATTATGAACAAATAAAGCTTTCCCCAGAAAATTGTTACTTTAATTGGAGTTTATTTTTGAACAATTCTTTGAGACCAAACGTTTATGAAACTTATAAATAACTACCTAAGAAACATTAAGGAACATTCGAAACACTGGAGTAAACTTTGAATTGCCAGAGTTCATGAACAAATGAATAGACGCGAATACAAAAGAGCCCACTCGTTCTCCAAGTTATGAGTTACCATTAGACTTAATATTTAACAAATGCTACACTTTTCACAACGAACACTGTAATAAAATACTTTTTCATTTAAACGCAAAGTAAAATCCCCTTAAGTGTAAAGCCGGCCTACTTTAAATAATGAAAAAGTTAGAATAAAATACGAGTTTTCATTTTGTCTGCTTGGGCTAACAAGTGTACTGCAGTAGCTTGAGACTTTGTCTGTTATAATATGCATTGCGGCAGCTAAAACTGTTAACCTGTAGTGGGGGTGGGGGGGACTTGATTGGATTGGCAAACATCCCTTTATTATCAGGCGCCCTTTGAGCGGGTTGCAGGGGGTGGCTTCAATTGATTCCCCTCCATCCCACCCCCAACTCAAACTCAGTCGGCAATTACTCACTATCCTATACAATCGTCTCCACTCGATGTATCCATCTAAATGCTTTCACTTAGCTATTCAGCTCTCACTTGCAGAATTCCATTAATTAAGGGAAATATCCAGTTGTTTATTTAATGGATTCAAAAATATTTATTCGCAAAGTAAAATCAATTTCATTCGAAGGATTTACTTAAGCCTCGTGGTTTTATACAATTTCGGTTGTCAACTTGCCTAGAGATTCTTTTTTTAGAACAGTAATTAATCTCTGCCCAGTCTATTATTCTAACCAAATCTACAAATATATTTGGTTACATATTTTCAAATCTCATATGAACGTGTATGTTACGAAATAACTTTAATTGAATTCCTTTAAAGTCATGCTAATAGCTCGGTACATACAACTAATTACTTTGAATTTTTTCTGCTCATTTACAAAATGGTTATTACATAAGCCCTATTATAGTTTTGTAATTCTTTTGACATTTAGTAATTGCTTCTTTTCAATAGTTATAACACATTAGAGCTGCCTTTGATTGCAGTTATAAAACTTACATCATAAGCCAAAAAATAGCTGCCTCAATTTCAATTATAAAAGTTTAGTTAATCCACACCAAAATTGTTTGCAATTGCTATCGTTAGAGTTAAGCCAGATTATAGAGGCAGATCAGTAATTGCAATAGTTAACGTACATTAAAGCAGCAATGTACGTAAATTTTAGTCATAATACTTATGTCAGAAGTCACAAAATAGGTGCCTAGTTTACAATTATAACTGTTCGTCTATACCATACTTCTTAGCAAATGTAATCATAAGAGTGAAGACACAGATACCATAGACATATTATAAATGTAATTTCAATAGATACTGTTATTGCTCGTTAGATATGCCATTATTTGTAGTTACAATAATTTTCGGTTTGCAATATTAAGAGCTAAATCTCAACCTATAGTAAATAGTTGTACTATGCTGTTTTAACAGTCTAATGTTTATGCAGTCGAAATAATCACGCCATAAGCCACAACTACATAATATTTGTCTTATTGACAATAATAATCCACGAAATAGTTGCTTTCAAATTATATTTTATTTTCAAGCTACGTTAATTATTCATTCATTTGTAACAGTTCTCATTATTCTACATCGATGTCACTTTAAATAGCAATTGTAACTGTTTTGTTTTCTATTTGTTTTTTAAGAACGAAAAACTTAGCGGTCATCATCATCTTGAAAAAAGAAGAGAAAAATTATAATGAAGAGAATCCCTAACCTTCAAAATACTCTAATAGTGTCAGCGTCGGAAAGGAATAAGAGTTTGTTAAGAGAAAACTTATATAGGAAAAATGAAAAAATAAATAAAAATCTAACCTAAAGCTAGATGGAGAAATGTGTAGATCCAGCTAAGTTACCTCTGGATTGTCACATCCGTAGCCTCTAAGGAGACTTGTACTTGTTAAGCTGTATCATAATAATTTTACTTCTTTATTTTTAGACAGTAACTTAGTTGATTTCATTTGAAATCATATTAGTTGAGCCAAATCTCTCTTCTCCCTTTTCGAGGTGATAATGATAGAAAGGTTTTAGCCTTTAAACAACAACAACTCTATTTGGAACATTAATAATTTATCCAAATTGTGGTTGCTTTGGGATGTAATTATAATTGTTTAGTCAAGACAGACTTGCATTTATTAGTAATCTAATTTATACGTAATAAATATTTATTTATTACGCAAAATAATTACCTATTTTTAATGGTGATGATCACAGTTGTTTTCAAGCGTAATTGTGTTATCAAATTATGTCAGTTTTGCTAAGCCAAATCTTATTAACAATAAGTTGTTCTGTAGTAAAGCCATGCTTCAATCAACACGGTGCATAATAGTTGTCTCATCAATAATAATAAGTATTCATCATCACATTTGCTCTGTCGTAAATTCTGTATTAAACCTGACCTTCATCTGCTGTTCGTAATTGTTCATCTTAACATGTTTGCTTTAAATGGTATCCTTAATAGTTAAGCCTTACTTCACTGACAATTGGTTGATAATAGTCTCCATCTTTTATAAAATGATATAACAGTAGTTAAACCACACCATAGTAAATAGTTATACCTTAAGCCACATGCCATGTAATAATTACAATACATGCAATAATAATAGTAAATCTCATGAGTTGCTTTCTCATATAATATATATTATTAACACCATTTGAAATTGTAATAGATTTGCTACTACGTTTGTAAAAAATATTTTCAACTTCACACATACAAAACAAAATATAAAAGTATTTTTTAACAAATTTCTTGAATACGTAAATGAAAATGACACGTCCAACCCCACAAATAAGAATATATGCAATTTATATAGAGGCAAGTCTGGGCCTTGTTACCGACATATAAATTACATTGAAGTAAAATACCCAAGGCCTAAGATTGAGGTCTTACAGTGACTTTAACAAATAAATACAAGATTTTTTTTGTTATATGTGACATAGGAATAACATTCAAAATGCCCTGAGTAAGTTGCGTTAGAAATTGCGAGTAGTTATGTGTCTAGGCGTGTATTATAAGTGAAAAAGGATTAAGGTATTTAGTGGCACCTGTATTACTTCTTTTTCTCCTTTAAAGCAGGGGTTATGGTAGTAAATAAATATCTTAAGTTCCTTCTTTTGAATGGAATTTATTATACTCTGTAAATTTCAGAAAAGAAATTACATTTCACAAATATTACACATATTCTCTTGAACAAACAAATTCACTTAAATAATTAAAAACTGAACAAGCTGCTTACTATACTCACGTTATAAGACGCAAAATTTGATTTATGTGATTTTATGTGCATTGGTGTCTTCAACCCAGGTATCAAACAGTATGTACGAATTGTGAAACTGAAAAAAAAAAAGTATTTTAGGAATATTAAAAATCTAGTCGGAAGAAGAACCTAGTAAGGAAATCTGTAAAAAATTTGTTTCAAACTGCTCACATTTAGAATTTTGAAGAATTGTATTACTAACAAATATTTTTATCGAATAGCAAAGCACAATATGCCATATTGTATTGACATTTTACTAAAACCCCGGTTTCTAATTAGAATATTATAGATTTTCTTTTCTAAATTTATGTTACGCAGTTAAAATTTAAATAAGTTTAACATAATACTTAATGTTTGTAAAAAAACACATATTGTTATCAATAAATACAGATTTGAAAGTTGTAACATAAAATTAGCTATCGTGAGACATAGTAGCAATTACAGATGAGATATTATAATTGTTTGAATATTTTAAACCTCCCACAAATTAAAAAATTACTGAGTATATAATAAGCGGTTTGAATTGACACATTATACGTGTCCTTGGGTTTAAGATCTATGGTCATTTCGAATTAAACTACACGGTTGAAGAGGCAAATAAAGTAAATTTGCTAAAAGAATCTGTATTTATACGTTAAAATTGCAAAAAATTAAGATTTGAAAGAATCATTTTTACTTCTAATTTATAATTAGATTACTTATAGTTTTTTACCAATAACTGTCAAACCGTAATTTCTCTTCAATTTACCCTTCTTTTAACACTTATGTCAGAGAAGATTTGAAAGATACTATGATAAAGATATGACGTATGCTATGGTTATTATTCTTTTTCGGCAACAAATTCCGAATGAGAATTTTCATGGTAATAGTAACAAAAGCTACAACAATTAAAATTAATAATGTTGATTTTAGAGATATTCGTTTTATTCTGTCTTGTCAGTTTCCTTTAAAATATTCATATCTAATGCACGTGTGTGCATGTACTGGTGTAGGCGTATGTAAAAATTAGATATTTTTATTTTTAAATATTATTTATTAAAGTATATTTAAAATAAAACATAATATCACAAACGCGTTTCATCAACATTGTCGCCATCTATAGTGACATGTGCTACAATAATAACATACTATGATTATTTTATGTCATGGATCACTGAAAATGGCGACATTGTAGTTGAAACCCGGTTTTTAATAAGCGTATTATTTGTTAGAAATTGTATTTAAGTTTTAATTTAATTTTAAAACAATCTCACAAGAATCAGCTTAATATTTATTTATGAAAATTTAGTGTATTAATAAACACTTACAGTAGATTCTAAACTATTTATATCATATATTTTAGGTGCAGACAAATGAGCGTAACAAATGAACTTATTAGCTATTTATAATAAATTAAATTATTTTATGATAAATTATATTATATTTTAAAAATTAGAAGGATGTTAGTGCCAAGGGGTCCCCAACTATATGCAGATTTATACAAATTAGAATATTATTTTTTTTAATTTTACATGGTCGAAATTCGTACTTATAGTGAATGAGACATATCACTTCTGTTATATAAATATTTAAATTTGAAGCAAGCAAAGTACGAATTGCACAAAAAATCAACGAAATACAGAAATGTAGATACAAATATTGCGACGTACGTTACAATTAGGTTACGATTTGTGTACTTGAGTGGGTAGACTGGACTCCGATTGCTGCCCCTACAAGAGATGGTACAAATTGACGCTGGTTTTCACCCCAGGCCGACGTTAGGGCGCCGTTATCAAGCGTCGAGAGTTGGAGTGAGATGTAACAAAGAGGGAGAGAGAGAGAAGCAGACAGAGATGGTAGATGCCTTTCCATTAGTGCCCATTTCATTCCCACGCTTCAACCTTGTTACGTTTTATCACAAAAGATCTGTAGCTACTCATATTTTTATTGTCCACAGTGAAATATTCGAGCCGAGTCTACGTTACATGCTTTTACAATCTAACTTACATCTGTACAAAATGGAAATTCGTATTATGACAATGTAAACAAACATCTTGATGGCTGAATATGTTACTTACTGCAAAAGACACAAGTTTTATTTTATGGATTTATTATGTAATAGTCTACTAAATTCTGGTATTACAATATATTTGTAAATGTAAAAAACATATTAAATTAACTGTATTTTATTTCCATGTTATATTTTTAGAAAGTTCTGGCAGCCAACTATATATATATATATATATATATATATATATATATATATATATATATATATATATATATATATATATATATATATATATATAAGTATTTATATAAATAAATTTTCACCATACTTTATACAATATTTATTTGTTTAAAAAAAATAATAAATTTCACAAATTATATAATAGAAAATATTCAAGAACTAAAACTAAAACTTTAAAAAATGACGTCTATGACGACGTTTCAACTATTAGTTCGACATCCTCAAATGTACAGATCACATATCAGTACAGGAAAAAAAATCCTCAAATCTAGAACTGTTCATGAATAAGAAGGTACATTCTCTGTTAATGAGTTAATTGTACGCCTACACACTTTATGGTACATCCTCTTCGTCTGACTATTACGTGGCGCAATTGTCCTTCGTGGTTGTAGGGCGTAACTACCAAAATGTATTATCCCCCACCCCTTGGACAGATTACACTTCTTGGAAGTAGAGGTTAACTTATTTGTTAATTTCCATGATTAAAAGACCGCACCGAGATATGATAAGTGTGTTAGCAGCTCGCAAAACCAAACAAGCACAATTTGCTGCAATTGTGTATTATCGTTTTAAAACCAACCCCATTTGTTTTCTATAAGTTAACATTAATATAATTGCAAACGATTTGAATATTTGGCAACCATCTTATTTTTCCCCACATGGAATTGACATCATTATTATGTTAATATATTACTAGACTATATATTAAGCAATTATTGATCACATAACTTTTTTATTTAAAAGGTCTATTCATATCAAATTTTCATTTGTTTAAGATAAAACGTATTATAGATTTGATCATTTAATCAAAAACATCAAGAAGTGCAAGATAAAAGTGACAACTATTTTCTCCTTGTACATTATTATTACCCACTGCAACATGTACTACAATTGTATACCCCTCTTATAATAAACCGTCTTATATATAGGTTTTAGTATTTTATGTTTTATTTAATTTATCCTTTTTTTTATTTTCTTCCTTTCAGTTTTAGATTGCTGTACTTCTTACGTTTCAGAAGATCTAATGATTCCTTTGAGAAGTTACGACTTGTGGGTCAGAATCCTCATCTGGTCATGTGCGCTTGTGCAACTGATTATTACTACCTAAACTTCTAAGCCGAAATAACATGAATTCTGCAAATAACGTAGAATATACGATAATACTTATAAGCAAAAAAAAAAAAAAAAACCAAAAACCAGAAGCTCAGTTATCTACCAGGGACGTTTTCGTCAGGTGTTGTGTTGTGTCTGCCTATGCGAAATTTCGCTCTACATAGAACAACATAGAGGGAAAACATTGCATTGCTCCCACTAATTGATATAACTGCCTCTACCGCATTGTGACGTGTAGTTATATAGTTTCATTGTCTCTGACAAAACTTTAAATTCATTTTTATCGATTACTTTTCACTGAGTTATGGTCTCCTTTGATTGCAGACCAGATTAATAAACTTCTGCAACAGCTGAAAACAAATGGTCATTAGTAGAATGTCTTCCAGGTTTATGTTTTTTGATAGACTGAGAAATTCAGAAGTTTTCCAAAGTATTCTTTATCTAGAAGTGAGACAAGTATGCCACGCGTTAATACACAAAACAGTTATAAATATTAATAACAACACGTAAGTGATACAATAGACTAGAACATTTATAAGTCCTCTATACACCCATCCCATAACAATCTAACGACACCTCTTCCTTGTAGTTGAAAATAATATATTGTGAAAATATGTGTGTTTGTCATGTAGTTAATGTACATCTTCTAGAGGAATTATTGTTACATATATCGTTCCTATAATATCCTATAGGAACGATATATATATATATATATATATATATATATATATATATCGATAACAATATCTCCGCTACATGTAAATCTGATTTGTAAGAATCGTATTGTGATACAATACTTGTATTGAACCAAACAACTGTGCTCAGTGGGTTAGACAGAACAACTAACTCCATCTATTTATATAAAGTGAGCTAAATTTACTCCGAAACCCAATTGAGATATTATATAATAATATAGGAGGTTTTTGATTTTGTAAAAAGTTTTAGTTAATCGGTGATTGTTGTTTTAAATGTTTAAAAATTGTATTAAAGGGTTATTTTATTCAATTATCTGTCATTTAAAAATAAAAATATGATTTTAAATAATAATCAAAAAGTAATTTAAAGTGTGTAACTTATTATTACACAATATCAATAAATGAAGCAATGCATTTAAAACATCGCAATAAACACAATCACACATTCAATAAATGGTGAAAAAATATTTCATAAACTTTCTCACTCATCCATTCCAAAATAACTAAAAAATATCAGAACCAATGGTCAACAAAGATGTCATTTCACAAGTTATAAATTAAAAAGTTAAAAATAAATTTGATTGTTTTTCTGTTATAGCAGCTACCCCCAAAATATAAATTAAGAAATGTCACAGACAAATATGTCCATATACCAAATTTAATTAATCGGTTCACTTGTTTGGGCTGTAGATCGATAGATGACAGACTACGCACAATATACAAACGACAGACTGGTAGCATTCTAAAATTCACTTTTGACTTGGTACCTGAAAACGGATATTTCCACAAAAACCTACATATCACATAACTTTCTGTGCACTACATATATGTAATATACTTAAAACTGAACAATGTTTATGTAAAAAGTATTAAATTTGGTAGAATAAACGTTTTTAAATATAGTAAGTGCTTTTGCTGATCGATAATATTAGAATAAATTGAATGGAAAGCTGAATTATTATAGGGAAATAAGTCCATGCATGAACTGGAGTAGGTCATAGAGAGCTCAAAGTAAAGGGGTTGGAACAAGAGAAGGGAGACCTAAGCAGTGAATGTACCCAACAGTGTTTCTTTCACAAATTACAACCGTAATGGAATATCTCTGACAAAACTTAAGATTAAAATGCTAGGATAGGGATATATGTATATGCACAGACAATTAAGTGGCTTTGAAACCAATGGATTGGAACGAATTGAGCTCTATATTAGGACCTGGAGGCTCAACAACATTACACTTTGCTGAGATGAGATTTGTGGGAATGAATATGCGAATATGCCGGGTGTGGCATATCCAAGAGGCTGGTGATGCAAGTCTCAATACTTTGTGTCAGAAAGAGCACGAGAGGAGGCGAAGAAGTAACTCAGATCTAAGAATGAGCAAACCTTCACTTCGTGCCCTCTATAAGCAAACTGTAGAAGACCTCCTGTGTAAGAAATGTGGCCAAAAAGAGAAACTGCAGAGCATCTGACCTTCGAATGCGAATGAATCAGTCTGAAAATAACTGAGACCCCTGCATCTTTGATAAATGTCAAACACTCCCTCAAGTAGCATTGTCAGAATAAATTCTGAAAGGCGTGGAGCTTATTGGTCCTCCCGAGGATGACTAAGGGCATTGCAATATCTATTTGTCATTTAGAAGCACAATATGGTTACGTGACTGATTTGCAAAACAAATAGATCGCTGAACTGACGAAGTAGAATAAATGGAAAGTTAGTTTTCGTCTCCTTGAATAACAGTGAGAATTTGAAGCGTCCTCTATAAAATACAGCTTCTGTATAAGCCAATCGACATTACAATATCATTGACTAATAAAGATGGGGAAATAGCGTAACTTAAGTAAGTTTCCAACGTCAGTAACTGGGCTCGAACCTGTATCTCTTGGCGGCGACAGTGAGCTAAATAAATATTTCTTAGGCATCTCTGTTCCCTTTTTACCTGTTTGTGTAGGCTAACGAATAGCAATTTATGAATGTGTATACTTTCGTTCTACAGAAGGTAAGATCTAGAAAATACTGCGATGATTAGGGGGTCGAGGCGTATATTAGAATTTATTTTTGTGCAACATATTTCTACTAGGACCTAAAAAAATTTATTGAGTAATCACACCCAGCTTTGTCTAATCTTCTTCTTCATTTGACTCTTTTCAAAGGAACTCCACAACTTCCTAGGAAGACAGAGTGCAATAGGAAATTGAAGACAATGTTAAAGACAGATTAGAATTTCTGCTGTCATCTTTTTAACAACAAACAGACAGATAACATTACAAAACCAATTAATTATTTTTACTCAGGGGACCATAAAACGGATATACTGTATCTGCAAAAACTTGGCATCGATTTTTTAACATATCACATATACGAGTATATGAGAAAATAAAGACGAACTTATGGAAACCGATTTCAATTAAAACAATTTATACTTTTCTAATGATCATAAATTGTTATGAAATTGTTGTAATTATGTGAGTACCAGATTGTGTATGCACCAAAGGTTTTCAGTATTCATTCCAGAAATATGAAATTTTAACCCGTCTCCATATGGGATTTTCCATTGAATACAAATTAATCTTCACACTTTTAAAATGCATAGTTACATTTATTAATTTCCTTATTTTATAAAACATACATGTAAAAACATGTTCAATCCTAGACGTTTTTCAGTCAATATTCTTCAACGGAAACAAACAATATTGTCCAATGAAATTCCACTTCCTAAATTTATTGTTTTTTGCTTTATAATCTAACTAACGTGAGGACTAAAGCGTAAAAAACAACAAACTAAATCTTTTTGAAGCATCCCTTTTCGAATTTCATGATTTAAAGATTAGCTAAGCCCTCTAGAGCGATTTATAAAAAGTTGAAGAGATGCGTGAGTCGAGCACTGCTGCCAACTGTAGCTTCCCACGTGTCGATACTTGAGTAAGTACTGCATTAAACATACACTATAGTGCAATCTTTGTATTGTAGGCTTCAGCCAATTTGAATTGCAAACTGTCCTGTGACCCTTCGGTCTGTCAAGTTGGCACTACACAAAGGAATAAACAACCAAGCTTGTACGTTTGTGAATACATTATTTTTAATACAATGTCACTATTTACTAAATGGCATTTACAATTTTTTTCGCTATGTTCATTCTCTCGCCGATACCAAATTAAATGACAACACCGCTTTAAATTAAATTATTCAATTCACATTATTATTTTAAAATTTGTAATGTATAACAACTGTTGGAACTATATTATCAAATATTAAATGTTTCAAAATGTATTAGTTTTGTTACATTTTAATGTTTTTGTAATAAAAATACCAAAAGACATAACAGCAATTTTAAACAAAACGTCTCTACTATCTTTTTATTTGTTTCTCAAATAAATAAGGTATTATTTAAATCAGTAAAACTGTTAAGGCTGCCTCAAGTTTGTAGAAAGTTCTTGTCAGCTGAATCCAACTTTATTGTAACAAATATTATAAATTCTATCATTTTATAATCGCCAATTCGTAACACATACATTTGTAATTAAATTCTACCTCTTTGAAATATAGAACTCGTATTAAAATTTTAATAAATTGCTTTGTGTTTGTATAAGTTAAACAAACAAAAGCAAAAAGTAATACGTTCTCTAGACATATACTTTCCCTCTCTGGCAACTGTTGCGACGCCTGGGGTGCGACGCTCCCTACTTCCGGCCTATAGAGGCGTCAGCTGCGGTCAGGGGAAAATCAATGAGTTATTCTTATGCGTGGCAGCGTCTTGCTATATCTCTGGGCGATCTTCATTCACCACACCCTCCACCCGCTCGGTAGCACAAGAGGCCTTGATTTCTTTTAAAATAAAAATTATCTGGTTTCGAGGGGAGGGTCTGTGAAACATTACTTATTCCTAGTCTCCAAGGACTACTTATAATATCCTGAAAGATGGGTTTTACTATTGAAACCTGTATAAAATCTACTCCTTCTGGTTTGAGGTAATGTATTTATATGGAAATTTTACAAGTTGGTATTCATGGTCTCATTGCTATCAAAGTGTGTAATAATGAATATATTTAAGAGAACTACTATTATTATAGAAATCTACCTTTGCATTTTTGTTAATAAAATATTTTCAATATTAAAACGAAATTGTAACTCTAAAGTATGTTAATATACACTGTAAATTAGTTAATATCCTTTAATTTGAACCTTGCTTTAAATCTGATATATACAAATTAAATTAAATTATTCATACTATCCATATTGGAAAATAACCATCACTATATAAATTTTGTTATTAATATAATTGATGACACAATATTATATATATATATATATAATTATACATCTAATAATAGTTAATAAAAATTATTTAATCTTAGGGCTAAAAGTATGTACAAGGATTATGTTTTGCTGTACAAAATCAAAGTTAAATACACACTCGTCCCTTCATTTGCGTTTTAGTAAATATGCATCTAAAACATTAACTAGTTAAATTTTTATTCTTGCAAGTTTATTTTGCACAGTTTGTACAATTTTCATCAGAGCACACATTTATTTTTGTTTTAAATGATTATATCTACTTTGCACGTTAGTTGTAGGTGACAGAGTACACTTATGTAAATAACAAATTTCTTAACTTTTATTATTTTGTGACTGAAAATTAGTATTTGGTCGAAATATAACCGATTGTATTACGTGTTTCATTATATTTTCGAGTATTTTTATGAGGTACTGTAAATCCTTTTGAAAAAATAAAATCTATATACGGTATAAATAAAATAAGACTACTTTGCATGAATATGCTTTTTATCAGAATTGAATTACATTTACAACTTTCAAGATAGTAAATGGAAATTAACGGTTCGTAATCTATCGACCTATTAAAAAATTACATTCTAAATTAAGTAAAACATTTATATCTCTAGAAAATACAGTAATTAAGATTAAGTCAAAGTGCAAACCATGAATTATTATACTATGTTGTGATGAACCAATTGAACTGAAACAAATAATCTATATGCTTTAAAATTGCAAAATAAAATACATCTAAAGACATGTACATTTCTAATTCTCATATATGGTAAAAAAAGTGCTTAAACTTCCTAAACTAAGATTATTTTATTTTATAATACATTTAAAGACTGGACATTATTATGAATAAATCACGATTCCTGATATAATACAATTACTGTCTCTAAACTTTAACACACAATATTTAATTATTTAAAGTAGTAGACATGAATAGTATTTGTTTTTTTTAAATTTTTAGCTACGCATTTTTGCATAATTCTTGAAATGACTTGGTGGTTTCATTGAGTAATTTATTTTTTAAAATATTCATCTCCGAATTATATACAACTATTTAAATAATTCCGATCAATAGAAATAAATTAACAATGAAGTGGAAACTATTCACTTTGAAATTTAAATTTCAATTGTAAAGCAATTTCATCGTTTTGTACGTTGATTGTTTAAAGGGCGCGGGTATGCTTGATTGTTTGAGAGGTAAGGTGTAATTGATGCAGGTCTAATAAAGAGAATCCTTAGGGGCATTGAAAGAAGGGGGGTGTTGATATTCCGAGAGGATAGTATCTGCTTCATTGGGCACTGCAGGTCAGGGGTCAGGTGGTCTATCTCATGCAGTACAGTAGGATATCCCCAGGCAGAGTAACGTCACATTTGTATTCCACTCGCTTACTTCAACTTCTAGTTGCCATTCCTGAATGCAGTGATAACTTCGATCTCTTTCCAACTTTCTGTCTCCCTTCCACATTGACTTCACGTAATAAACCATCATTCCTGTTCAAAATTTCAGCTTTCTTTGAAATAAATACTTTAGTTTTTACCATTCATTGTATATTATAACTGTTATGTAAACATTATTTTCTAAGCATTACTTCATCCATAAAAAAATATTAATTAAAATAAAATAAATATATAAACTAAAGCATTAAATTGATGTAACTGTATTTGTGTTATGTTGTTTATATAAAAATATAGAAATGTGAAGGTTTTTATACTATTATTAGTTTATATTTAAAACCAGTTTTATCAATTCGAATAGATGAAAATTTATTATTTTCCAATAATGACAAAACATTTCCCCACCCATGAACGTAGTTTCAAAGTCATGAGATAATGACGGATTGTTTAATAATCATATTATTGATATAGTTTATTACGATTTTGATAACGGGAGATGATTTATATAACGTCATGTGTTATATATATATATATATATATATATATATATATATATATATATATATATATATATATATACAGGGTGTTTGGTAAAAGTGTTCCACTAATTTATGATGTTATTGTACACATTAAAATAAGCAAAAAAGTTCCTATAAACATAGGTCCTAAAACCTATAGTTTTCCGTCTATCTGTCTGTATGTGTTTTTTACATAAAATTTTATAACTTTAGAACCAATTATAGTACAGTTATGAAATTTTGCAGTTATGTTGCCTTTTTGTATCCTCACTTGAGAAAAAAATGTAAACAAAATATCTTTACCCTTTTCAAAATGGCGGCCAATCGAAAATTTTGATGTTTAATTACGCAAAAACCACACCCTGTACAAAAATTTTACAAGAATAATAAAAATTTTGAAATGTTTTTCTAAAACTAATGGTGTTTGTTTCATTCAAATCTAATAAAAAACAACGGAGCTGTAGTAAAACACATAAAACCATGTTTTACATTAGTACATACTCAGGGAATATGAAGGTCAAATACAAAAAATTAAAACAAATAACATTTATTAATAGTAAATTTATAACATTTATAAAGTTAATATTATAAAACTTATAAGAATTGCTCAAAGTGGCGTCCACCGTTGAAAATGCAGGCATCCAAGCGCCTCCTCATTGACTGGCGGACTCTTTCAAAAATGCCAGGTGTCTGCTGGATTGTAGCAATGCCATTTAATATCCTTGCTCGCAACTCTTCGATGTTATCTACAGGAGTGGAATAAACCAGTTGTTTTAGGTGGCCCCATAGGAAAAAATCTAAAGGATTAAGGTCGGGGGACCTAGCTGGCCAAGGAACTGGGCCTCCACGACCGATCCATTTGTTGTTGTACGCTCCATCCAAATAGTTTCTAACATTTAAACTGAAATGGGCTGGAGCACCGTCTTGCATAAACCACATTCTGTTGCGGGTATTCAGCGGCAAATCCTCAAGAATAGTTGGAAGGTCATCAGTCAAAAACTGTAAATATGTCTGGCCGTTAAGAATATTCGGTAAAAAGCTTACAAACAACTTGTCACCAATTATGCCAGCCCAAACATTTAAAGAAAACTGATATTGGTGATTAACCTGTGTAATTGCATGTGGGTTATCGATAGACCAAATGTGTGAGTTGTGAGAATTAACAATCATGGTTCTTGAAAATTTGGCCTCATCCGTGAATAACACCTTATTCAAGAAATGTGGGTTCACACATTTTCGAATAAACCACTGAGAAAGCTGGATTCGGGGATGGTAATCACGAGGTAACAGTGAGTGTACTCGTTGTACGTGGTAAGGATGAAGTTGTTGTTCACGTAGTATAGTCCAGACTGTTTCACAGCTAACATTGAACTGAAAACCAAGTTCTCTAGTACTTTTGTTGGGGTGGTCTGCTATCTCATCCAATATGGATTCTTCCAATTCAGGTGTTCTTACTGAAACCGGTCGGCCAGAGTTACCTGTTTTTTGGTGTGAAAAGCTTCCAGTCTCTGCAAGTCGTCGATGAATCGTTGAAAATGTTTTATTACAAGGTAACACACGATTTGGAAAACGTTCCTGATACAGTCTTCTTGCCTCAGTACCACTACAATTAGCAAGGCCATACATTAGATGAATATCTGCCATTTCTGAATTGGTAAAATAATTATGAATTTCATTATTTTCCATTTCTTGTTGATAATGAAACAAAACTAAACCACAAACACTAACTAATACAGTACAGAAGAAATAGGTTATTTAAGTTACGAGTTAATGCCAACAATGACAGAAACATTCTTTTATTAACTTAAATAAACAGATGTTCACATTAATTAGATCATTGGCTTTAAATCTGCTGTTCAGAGTACAACAGTAGAGAAAACTATACTTCCTGTTGTGTACTAATGTAAAACATGGTTTTATGTGTTTTACTACAGCTCAGTTGTTTTTTATTAGATTTGAATGAAACAAACACCATTAGTTTTAGAAAAACATTTCAAAATTTTTATTATTCTTGTAAAATTTTTGTACAGGGTGTGGTTTTTGCGTAATTAAACATCAAAATTTTCGATTGGCCGCCATTTTGAAAAGGGTAAAGAAATTTTGTTCACATTTTTTTCTCAAGTGAGGATACAAAAAGGCAACATAACTGCAAAATTTCATAACTGTACTATAATTGGTTCTAAAGTTATAAAATTTTATGTAAAAAACACATACAGACAGATAGACGGAAAACTATAGGTTTTAGGACCTATGTTTATAGGAACTTTTTTGCTTATTTTAATGTGTACAATAACATCATAAATTATTGGAACACTTTTACCAAACACCCTGTATATATATACATACAAATGAGTCTAAATTTTCTTATAAATTATATCAAAAATGCCTATGACCATTTGTTTCATTGTGTATTAGGATTATTATGTGTGTGGATAAATAACACATTTGTATATAAGGCATATACTGATATTCAATACTTTATACTGTAAAGATTTTTATAAATGTTGTGATGAGAGATATACTTTGAGCAATGAGATCCGTGAAGAAAAGAGTCTGCTTTACGGAGGGGGAAACAACGCGGACGGGGACGTAATGTAAATTCTACTTCCAGATATAAACATCGCACGTTGTCTAGATTAAACAAATAAGTTGAAATAATGTAGTAAAATGACAAAAATAAACCTTTATAATAATTTAATAGTAATTAATTAAATGAATTATTTTGTTTCACCCCTCACCATCACTCAAACCTAAAATGAGCAAACTGTAATTATATTGCGTATTTAAACTTTTCTGTAGTATATTTTCAATTATTTTACTTTTTTCCTGTTTGAGATCCTGGAGCGTTTAATATTTTAATTTATTATTATTACTTGACGTAGAAAGTTGGTTATATTATAAAATATTATTTAACAAATTTACCCCACTCAATTACCTATTGGCCATTCCAATACCATTGATAAATGAAGTTCACTACTATTCTGTGAGCTTGTACCAAAGATATCTTTATTTTCAATAAATACCTTTTACATTATTAATTTAGTTTTTCCACCAAAATCTTAATATACTTTAAAAAACATTACTTTACGTCCATCAAAATCTATCTTAATGGTAAAGAATTAACTCAAAACTGTTTTCCTTCTTTTAAATGGAATTCCCCTTATTCAGATAAATAAAAATCTTGTTATTTTTGTCTCCTTCACTTATCGCCAAAATTTCATCAACATCAATATTTCACATATATAACATAAATATAATTGTTCATGCTGCTTCCGTAATTTCTTTTCTTTTGGACCAATATAAATTCTAATATTGAAATATTTCGAGAGATTGTGACAAATGCGAAACAAGGGAAATGAAATGCTACATTTAAGGTTGGGTATTTTAAGATAGAATTTTAGAAAATAATAATTTAGGGTTAAACAATATCATTTATATATAGATAAAAGGTTTTGCTAAATTAAGTTTCTAATCGCTTTATTTTAATTTTACTTAATATACTCGAAACCTCTACTGATTTTAATAAAACTTTGTGAACATATGACGGTTAATGTCCCAATTTAGTGGTGCAAAACTAAGTAAAAGATATTGAGGTAAAATAATTAAAATAGATAATGTCAATTCGTCATGAAAAACTCTATTTCAATCAATCAATAATTAAGATATGGTCTGTTTAAATATAAAAAATAACTAGGTTCGATTTGTCGGCACGAGCGAAATGAGTGGACATTTTACTACGAAACATGATAGTATTCCTTTCTGTTAAGAACAATACAATTGTTGAGGTCAACTTTAAGACATACGAGGCCCGACACGATCACAAAGACTGGAGACTCTACTAGGTAGTTTGTTGTGTTTCGGTACTTGTGTAGAAGTAGTTTATACCATATTGTTTGTTCCATATTGTGTATTTCCTTTGTACCAATCCCTGACCAAAAATACCAAGAAATACTATTTTTTGAAAATGTACTGGTAGCAGAACAGGGGGTATTGATATAAATAATGATTTCTATTGATAGTATTAACATTTTTATAAGTTTATAAACAAAATAACTTGTGTACTAACAACAGGACTAACCGTATTGATGTAACAGTAAAAGGATAGGGTCACCAATATCTCACAAGTAGGCTACAGACCAGTATTGGCGTGTGTTAGAAATTTTAAAGAAACATCAGTAACATAAACATTACGATCAATATATTATTTGTGTAGTACTGTGATGTTAAAGAGTAAAATTTAAAATCTCTGAACTCCTTCTCCCAATTCATTCCACATTTATTGCATGTACCTACTGCTTTTAATGTTACGTTGCAAATGCTATTGTTTGGTTTAATAAATTTAACTGCTTTTCAATACTTTCTAAACTAGAGATTATAATTTTTTTTCCTCTTTTTGTTTAGTTTAATAATTATAGTAAAAAAAAATATATAAAAAAAACGAGATAAAGATATTCTTAGAGATAGATACATTAGTCAAATTTGATTGATCTATCACTTTGCAATATATATGTCCAGAATTATAAAATATAAGTTAGTGTTCGTTGGAAGTTTTTAATAATACACATTAAATGATACAAGTAACTTAATGTACATTATCTTATACACCAGTATTTGCAATTGGAGGAATGGTAGTAGACTGTTATCTTTGTAATCAACAGGCAAAAAACTAAATACATGGTTAGTTTAAAAGAGGTGCGTAAATACAAAACTAAAATCATTAGCTTTAAGTACAAGTAGGATTAACAATAATCAAATTGTTATTTTCATTCCTAAAACTATTGAGATCAAATCATTTTAAATTCTGACTCTGTTTAAAAACTTAAATTATTAGCTTTAAGTACCTCTACATTGACGTAATTATGTACCTCTCCTAAACAAAATAAATATTTAGTATTGAGTCTGTTGACTACCAAGCTAACAGTTTACGACCATTTCTCCAATTCCAAAAAAGTCATGTAAAATAAAGTAAAGTAGGTTACTTGTATCATTTAAGTTGTCGTATTATTGGGTTTATTGTTGAGTTATTTAAAACTCGCTATGGATTCTAACTTCATTTATAAAACCGTTCAAAACCAGTGGTAAACCTGAACTCTGGCAACTGAACTTTGTAGTAGTTTACAATTAATTAATTGATTTTTTTATTCCGTTATGACCTTACCTTTACAAACACGCATTCCATATATTCAGTCTTATTATGAATGTGAACGAAGTTTATTAGCCGAGTTAAGAAAACAATCGTACAAGCAAAGGTTTAAAGGACGGTCTGAGCATTAATCGCTTATAAATAGGTTGTTAGTAACTTTGAAACCACCGGGTCCTTTGGAGACATCAAGATAAAATAAAGTTCCTTTGGAACAATCAGTCGTAAGAGATGAAATTGGTGTTGCGAAAGTCTTAAATGGATTAAATGCACAAAACCTTGATGTTAGTCAGGCAAAAATATGTCCGAATGTAATTGAAAAAAATCCCTACAAAATACAATTAAAATTTAAACCGAAAGAAATACATAAGCTATTTGTTAAGAAATTCGCACACAGCACAGAGGAAAAACTTTTCCTTCTCCAGGAAGAGAACACTTCTGTTTTAATAATCCTAACAAGTAATATTTTGTTTAATTTTAAGTTTTATTAATTAAATCCCATTTCATTCCAAAGGAATTTGTGTATTTTATCTTGTTCTTTGTTATAAACAAATAAACTATTGACAGTTAAATTTTTAATTTAGTTTATTAAAGATTTTGTATGTTTTACTGTTTATTTCTCGTATCTTCGGTTATTTTATCTTATAGTTCACCAAACGTATTCTGTAAACGTAAACATCTGTATAAATATTAGTCTAAACATTATATTCTACAATTTTTATTATCTTTTAAATATTTTACAATGTCAATACTACTACAGAAACCTACGTAGTCAGTTTAGTTCTACACCCTTCCTTTGTTTGTGTACATTCCATTCCCCACCTCAACCCTCTATCTCTATTCACCACACAGCTATCCCTTTTCTTCCAACAAACGTTTTTTTAATACTTGTAAGTAAGTAAATGTTTCGAACAATGAATATTTAAACTTTAAATTTTACACCCAAAAAGGCGAAAAGTAAACCGCTCAAACAAATAGTGTATCCTGAAAATTACAGTGTAATTGTTTAAACACCTTAATAAGTACATATTTCTATGACCAACATTTTTAAACAAATTTTAATCAAACAATGCAGATTTGGTTGCTCTCCAGAAGTCAATAATTAACTGTTACAAATAATTGGATTATCTTGTCAATGACATGTGTTACAACAATCGCACGTAAAACGTTCTTTATCCCTGTTACGTAGAAAGAAATTTTTTATAATTTAGAGTGTAAACAATGTTTTAGTTGTAAATTAGAAGAAGAAGAATTTGTTGTAAACTTGGGAAGAGTTCCTTATTTACGTAGTATTTATATTATTTCCTATCGTATGGTTATACCAAAAATAATCCACATTGTTAATTTAAAGACTAATATTACTAAAACCTTCCAAATCGGATATATTTACTACAATAAAATGAATATATTTAACATAACAACTAGGTTTTATTGAAAACAATATTTTTATGTAGAGTAATCGATACTTAATCACTCCAATATCAATCAGTACTCTTATCTAATAATACTTATATTGATGTAATTGATACATTCAGTCACAAAAGTATTATTAACGTCGTCAAAAATATTGCTTTTTATTATTTATTTGGAAAAAAGTGGTGCCTAAATAATAAAATAAACACTCACTCACACGCACGCTCGTGCACATGTTGATATATAGTTGAACTTTCTTGGCCTGGAAGAACCTAATGAACGGCAGAAATCATTCCAAATACTACTTTTTTTTTTTTTTTTAGATTCAGATAATTTCAAAACGTATTTCAATTACGATTATTTCGTTTTAGCCATCAAATTACTATCTTTGTCCTGTGTTTATTAATAAAATAAAATAAAATATTTAAACATAAGAGCTGGCTTTTACGTTCTGTAAATTAGTCAAAAATTAAACTTCATAAATATATGATTTTAAATTAGAGGTCAACATTATTATTTGTCAATTGATTTTATTTCCACAGATAAATATTAGATACAAGTTGAAGTCGTTTATTCTTCTCCGATTTAAATTTTGTATACACCCTTCTCCAATGTTCTGAGAGTTGAATCCAAGACCTAGAAAAGTTAGTTCTCTTTAATCAATAACCATTACCAAGTTTCATTTATCAAAATCTGTATTTTAAAAGTGGGACTAAGCACCGTGAATACACGTGTCTGATGAGACAGCATCTCTGATTGAGATTTGACAAGTCTGGAATCCCATCACAGTGTAAAAATATTTAAATATCAAACAACAAGTAATCATTCCTTTCAGATATTTATTTTTACTGTAAACCATATTAATGAAAAAAATCAACTTAGTTCAACTTAACTTTATAATAAATAGGCCTACTGATTACTTTAATATATATATATATATATAGCAGTTTATTCAAACAACTTTTATTTATTTTGAAGTACGTAATGACCAATTATTGTGGAAACTATATTTTTTAAACAAACCATAGACTTTCTGTAAAAGCTTAGTTCTTTTGGTATTCTTGGAGTTTTAGAAACATCTATTAAATTAACTCATAAACTAGGTTAATGAAGAGGTATATTTCTATTTCTTCACAAATAAAAGACAGGTAAATGTAATATATAAGACGCCTATACGTAAGTGCATTTAATATATAACAAACTTGAATGGTAAGTTGCAGAACAAACAAGGAAATGGTTTTAATTAATGTGTTCAAGTCATGTGAGCACTGCTAATCAATTCCAAGCCGACGTAAATACTCAGATTGATTGCGAACACGGAATGGACTACATGTGGAGATATTTTTCATCATCTGAGCAGTAACTAATTGGCGGTAGGGAGTAGCTGTTGGTAATTTGCCATAGTCAGACAGAGAGGGAGAGAGTGATTGTGGTGGCTCGATCACGCAGCGAGAAGTGATTAAATCTAGGAAGCCACGCCAAACACTTCGCCATAAAACAAGTGTTAGCATCAAACTCGTCTCTTGTTTATTACTGTGTCTTGAGAATGTCTATAACTTAATTTGATTATTTTGTAGTATTTAGATTTTAGGTTATAAATTTTTAGTTTAAAAAAAAAAATTGCAAAATAAAATTGTTTGATATGGGATGAAGTAATATTTTACACATAAAATTCACTCGTATACATAAATAAAGAGTGTCTTTACGTAGATTTACTTTAAATATATTGCTTGGTATTCATGTTGAGTGAACTTACATAATTACTATTTTCCTACTTAAAATAATCATATTTAATATTTGAGGCTTCGTCATTACCCACCACTGAACATCTGACAAGTGCTTCACCACTTTATCCTGTTTTGTTAAATAGTTGATTAGAAATACGCTGAAATAGTTTAAGACCAAAACTTAGTATAAGCTCCCCCTGCTACTCCACCCTGTATTTATTTCTTGTGTCAACATGCGTTATTAAAATATAAAGACATGGAGAGTAGGTTGGATTAGGTTAGGTTAGGTTAGATTAGGGTTTGAAAAACTACAGAACTTACGTTATTAAGGTTTTACGTATGGATGATTTTTTCTTTCTCTTTGTCGTGAGATAAATTCTTTGTAGTCATGACCTTAAAATACAGAAAACAAGAAGAACGTAGAGACCCATGGCCCTCGAATATCCCAATAGCATCAGGGTCGGAAGAAAACAAGAGAGACCTGATAGAAAAGATAAAGAAAAAAGGATTAAATTCAAGAGTACTTGAAGAAAGGTGTAGTTACTTCGGGATGGCCACAGTCTTACGCGGATGAATACAAATTCATGGTCATTTATTATAAATAATATTATTACACATACTTTGGTGTTTATTGATTTGAATAAATATTAACAAAATGTATTACTGTATATGTGTATGTGTATATATATAGGCTATACATTCAAATATGTATATATTCTTTAAACTTTTAATTGTATGTATGTTTTGGTTTTAACTAATAAACTTATCGATTACATTATTACAGGAGAAATATGTTAGAAATATTTTTGTGCTATATACACGAACCTGTTTGCTTTTATCATAGAAAATAAAAGCATTTATTGTGAATTTTGATTTTTTAAATAATCTAAACTCTGTAAAATATCTTTCCAAATAAAGAAAGATTTTAAGTAATTCACAATAAACCAACTTGTGTAAGTGAAGCTTTTCTATCGAATGTTGTCAGACGGGTGTAAACAAAACTAGGGTTGGATATCGAATTTCGCCGTCACTTTTGACTTTTCTTCGAGATGCGTCCACTTGCCTATTCAATAATTCACAGTGTTGACGTTCGCTAGCCAATTGCAATGACATGTTGTGACTTGGGGATTGTCATCCCTTGTTTGTTTTGCATCCTTGTCTTCACTTCAACTTGTTTGCTCAACATTCTCGTCTTACGTTAGTTGTGGGAATTCTCAGCAGGCGGCGCCACTCTTACTCGATCTTTTCTCAAGTACTCCCAACCCCTCAGCCTCCCTGACTCTCATATCCCCTTCTAACACACCTTCATCCTCCTAATCTGCTTCTTTACGACTAGTTGTGCTCCTTCATATAATCCCCGATCTGAATATGTTAATAAATGTTAAATATGAGTTGAAGTCAAGATTACCTATCTGATATATGTATATTTGAAATTGTAATAGTAAGAGAAATTTATATGGACCATGAATGCCTTAATTTCAGTATAATCCTCATATAGTTTACAATTTTCATTACTTTTTAGCTATAAATAAAACTTCCTAATAGTTACATTTGTTTCAACTATATGAAGCAACGTTAAACTTGTAAATATTTTCAATCTCTCATTTTAAAGATCTTTTCACCGTGGCGTCGAAAAATGTACCATTTTCCGTAAATAAATTTTTGTACAGTTTGAATTCCTTAGAGGCTCACTTATATTGGGAACAATCCCTAGAATCCAAGCTCAATCTACACCTTTCTTCATCTAATCATGGGTTATATCCACATCCTCCATCTTTCCAACTATGGTTCTCTTCCGACCCTGCCGTTATTGGCTTACTTAAGGGTTAGGGTATTTTTTTTTTCTTTTTTCAAGGCGATGACGACCGTAAGGTTTTTCGCTTTATAGTCACACAAAAATACAACAAAACAAAAAATTATGAAATTTGAAGACAAAAAATTTATGAAGAGAAAAATTGACAAAAAATGGCCCTACCTAAAGCGTTACCAGAGTGATCAGTATACTACAGAATTGTTAATTGCCATTTTATTTTCTACATCAGATTTTATAAATTTATTTTTTGCTCAATTTGATTGTTTTTATGTTTCTCAAAACAGAATTTCTTGCATAGTTTGAACTAATTTAATAATGTAAATATATTCCCTACACCAACTATGCAAAGTCTCCCATTGATTTATCCAAAACTTTATGTAATACAGTTTATTCTCAAACAGTCTTAATTTTGTTAACCAATGTTGACAGATATTCCCAAAGAGGCTCGTTTGACAGTCATTTGTGACGCTCAACTATTAGTAAAAACCTAGTAATTTTATATCTTTCGTAATGTGATAGTCATTTACAAATTCTGAATATTCACTATGTAGGCTAATAGTTATCATAATTTAATCATTATTCTTGACTTTTAAAGTGCGTCAAATTTCGTGTACCTAGGTAAGGATATTTGTTTTATATAAATACCAAACAGTTTCCAGTAGGTCATCGATATATTTTTTGCAGCTGAAAACTTCTAGGAAGTGCCACATAGCCAAGAAGTACATTATAAATGACAAAATTTAATTAAATTGGAAGGTTTGAAGTGTACAATAAAGTTACGAGAACAAGCGTTATATTAAGTGTTGTGTAAAAATGAGTTTTTAAGTGAACATAAATAACTGGCCTGTGGCAGTGAAACATGTATCCTTAATTATGGTGTAATAAATAAAACAAAGACTACATTTGACAGAGAGTAAATATTGTGTTATATAATATATGTAGATCTAAGGGTTACAACAAATTATTTAAAAATTATATACCTCAGTATCTTAAAAAAGATTGTTTTACCATAATTATTGGACTACATTTGTTTTCCTTTTTAACGATATTGAAGGTGATGTTGGTTTTTTTTTTCATGGAAAATAAAGGATAACGGATAAATTAATAGAAACAATCATTATTGGTAATTGATTAGGACACAAGATCTTTTCCACGGTTTATAAAATGTTTTAGTTGAAAAAACGTATTAATAAAAAAAGTCCTTTAATTTATAAATTATAGATGTTTTAAATGGCGACATTCGTAAAGTATTGTCTATGAACCTATTTTAATCAAAGAAACCAATATAGTTTTGTCATTAGTCTCAACTTATAAGATATGGTTTGATTACTTATCAACGTTCTGTTGAAGATTAAAAAACTTTAGCGGAAAAGTTGTTGTGTGTCCTGCTCAGATAATAATTATAATTTGTTATTTCTTTGTTAGTTATCCTTTGAGTTAGAGCAAAAATATAATGTTATGTTTAGCGTTGAAAAGGCAAACAACAATATATTTGGCATCAAACATTTCAAATGCTTGTTATTATGAAACAAAACTATGTAAAAACATATTTTCGTGGATTTGACTAAATTTTTGTACACCTGGTTACAAAATAAAGACTCGACATTTAGGTATATGAGTTTGTTTATTTGTTTTTTTAGATATTGGGTTAAAAAACGCAACGTGGTAAACAAAAGCAAGGGAATTCCTGACAGATTTTCTCTGAATCATAATATCCTTAAGCGTGGTAAAGTACCATAGACTTTACATTTATACGTATATTTGTACTTTTTCACATAGGCTATATATCGCAGCATGGAGAGAGTTATGAATGGGTCGAAAAACTATATCAAGCTTTTAACGTAGATAATCGTTTTGAAGTCCAATGAAGGAAAAAACGTGTTTTTTGAAATATTATCTGTCGCTGTCTGTCGTCTGTGCAGTGATCTGCAGTTCACTACCGAGGAACGATTTTGTTTGGTAGGTAGGTATGGTTTGGCGATATCTCAGATTTAATGATCTATAACTCAAAATTTGTGAATAGCTTTCATAAAAGAAACACAAAATTACAATTTTCTCTAAGTCGACTCTAACAAATTTCTCTCTAAGGACCCCCCCACCCAAATGTTTGGTTTCACCTCACCATAAGGCCAATTCCCTAAATCTAAGTAAAAAACCCAAACAGCCATGGGTCTGTTATAAATGAAGTAATTTATCAAAATCGACTATACCTATTTCCTTTAAATTTTGTGAGAACACAAACCCGTGTAAAAATCGCAAATAAAACAATATTACAATTCAGGAATAAATGAACCTACACCGCCGTCATGACAAATCACGACTTTAATCAAGTATATTTTACGATACAAGTGACCCAAACTCAGGCCCTATTTAAATAAGTATTTTTTTTTTCAATGATGGCACGGATAGTCAATTTTCACTTTTTAACTAATAACTATAGAAACACACATTTTTGGTAACGAATAAATGAGGATGGTTTTTATTTAGTTTGCAGGCTGTGTGATTGAGAAAATTTCAGGAAAGTTTTTTGGCCTTTTTTAATATGGTCAAGTTTTGAAGTATTTTCTTGTAATCAGGAATCTCATAAATAAATAATGGTTAATCAAATGCATTACGATTGAGTAATAAATATCGTCAAAATTCGTTTAAAGCAAATAAACTTTCAGGAGTTTGCTTATAGTGAGTAGAGACGTTGCAATCCCTAGCTGGATCTACACTTATTTTTATGTATTCTTTGGTTAGATCTACCTTGTTTATCTATCCTCTCTGGCATCTCTTGACCATCTCTTGTTCTCTTCCGATCCTTTCGCTATTAGAGTATTCGGGGCTAAGGGTCTCCATGTTCTGTCCTTTTCATTCTTTTTTTTTATAAGGCGATGATGACCGAAAGGTTTGTTTCTATTAAACAACAAGCAATAGAAAGCAGACAACTTTCTGGTAAAATATAACGCATTATTATAAGCACGTGTTAGACTCCATATCTGATGGAATTGGAAATATTACATGACAAATGAAAAGCGCAGCTTGTATTTGATTTTAATGCAATTAATTCCCGCTGTAAGTACAAACAACAAATATGTACAGAGAAGCTTTTAGCTGATTAGAGTTATCAGTAGATCCAGCAACAAAGAGAGACGCTCTTTAGCGAATTGAGGGAACAAAAAGGGAGAAAGGCTTTGAAATTCCATACCCCTATTAAAAGCGTTAATTTTAAATAAACATAATAAAAAGGAAAGAATTTGAGTAAATAAAGTAGAAAGGTTTTAATGTTAAACTCTCCCTAATAATTAAAAAAACAATCAAGCTGGTGGTAACAAAAACAATATTTTAAGATATTAATAAATAACTTGTAAGTGTGTAAAGTAGTCTAAGTATACACGTAAAATGGGCACACTCGTATTCTTTTATATCATTACTGATTATATTTTTTTTTTTCTGTAAAACTATGTGCTGGAAATATTAAAAACTTTAATGAACATGAAAGGAAATATTCAGTTACTTTGGTGTTACTATTGAATCTAACCAGAAACTAAATTATTATATTTACTTTATTATTTTTATATAGGCCTGAAAGTCGTATACAATTTTATCAATTCTGTACACTGTATAATGTTACTGAATCAATATGGATTGCTTATAATGAAATTGTTTACCCGAACATTTACTTGTGAATAGGAAAATTAATACACCACTTTTTATCAACTTTCGTTATCGTGTGATAAACCTATAATATGAGATGAGTGAACACACCAGCATAGTCTAGTAGCATGGGGACACGTTCGAAAATAAAATTAAACTAGTATCAAAACTGGCCTATTAGTCTATGTTGACGTTTTTCATTTTCCGCGTGTTCCAGGTTTATTACTTGATAACAAAAGTGGATTTATACTCTCGAAACGTAGCATGTTAGTTTCACAAATAGTGGCCAAGTAAACTGTATACATAATTCTGAGAAGAATCCGATAAATAAAAAGTATGACAAAAGATGAACAATTTTATAACACTTTTTTCACTCATTAATTCTAAAAAAGAGTTTAAAGATAATAAAACACAATTATTTATTTTGTAATATCCACTTTTAATTAGTCTAGCCGACCAATGGTTTCGCCTGCTAAGGCATTGAATAAAAAAAAAAAAAAAAAAGAGTTTCTTCGCGTAAAAAACATAGTAGCTTAGAGCCATGTTAGAAACTTAAAATAAAACTACAGTTACTAATAAAACTGGGGTACTGGGGCTATGTTGACGTTTTTCTCTTTTCGCGTGTTTTACGCTTATTACTTGATAACAAAAGTGGATTTTTACTCTCGAAACGTCGTCCATCAGTTTTTTTTTTATAGTCAAATAATGACAATTGCCCGAATAAACTATATAAAAAATTCTGGGAAGTATTCGATAAACAGGAAATATGACAATAAGTGAAAGTTTATTTTACGTAAAAAACAGTTCCGTTTTACAAATGTAGACTCCAATTCGTAGGTATATATTTACATAGAAAACTTACACACACAATATATGTATATTGTAGCAATATTCTTTATTATTAATATTTTAATCCGTCTTTTTAAATAAGAATTTGAATAAGCACATTCATCTATGAATCATTTCTGTGAACGAATACAAGAAGTTTTGATGAAAACTCATCCTTTGACAGATGATTAAGGCATAAAAGTTCCTCGTTTCGTAAAACGTTTGCATGACGTGGATTCAAAGTATTTTATAAGAAGCCAGATGTGCGTAAAATCTCCCAACCCTAATTCTTTAAAGTTCAGTATTTCTGGTCACATTCTGCTAGCAGCTTTACATTTTTATTAAATAAAGTAACCATTTTAAAATGTATACCTTAAGTTTTAATTGTTTAATTGTTGTTAATTTAGATTTCCAAAATTGATTTCTTATTGTCTATACTTTATGTCTATAGTTTATCCATTTAACTATTTTGAGCCAAATTTAATTAACCAGTGGAACATTACCCAATAACAAACTGAAAATTGTGTAATAAAATTCTTCATAAAATGAATAACAATCGCATTTCATACTTGTCCTAATAATTAGAATAATTTCTTAAAATCTAATCGGCTCGTGGAGACCTACCCCGTATCAAACTAAAACTTTGGTGTTATTCTCACTACCCATTAATTTGATAAATTACATGGAAAAAATGTCACAGGTTCTAAAACAGACACGTAGACAAAGTTTTCAAAATTGTATAAATATATTTCTAAAGGCTCAAACCGTCAATAACGAAGAAAAACAGAATATCAAAATTGTAATACAATCTTTTTTAACTCCCTAATTATTTGTAAAGTATAAGTGCGAATAAAAAATATAAAACACTTCTGGACCATATGGATGTACAAGTCAACGTTAAAATGAGTTTTTCTGTCATGAAGCTCTGCGTATAATAAGAACATATTCTACAATCGATGATAAAAAAGGCCTTGTTAATATGAGCTTTAAATTGTAGGGTTATAGTTGTGCTTAAGTTTAGGTAATGTTTGTGACATTACAAAATGTGATTTATGGTGATAAAAGTACGTCTTTATGTTCAGATAATGTGTGTCACGTTATAAAACGTAATTTAAGGTGTTAAAAGTAAGTCTTTAAGCTCAGACAAAGTGTGTGACGTTATAAAACGTAATTTAAGGTGTTAAAAGTAAGTCTTTAAGCTCAGACAAAGTGTGTGACGTTATAAAACGTAATTTAAGGTGTTAAAAGTACGTCTTTAAGTTTAGATAATGTGTGTCACGTTACAAAACGTAATTTGAGGTGATAAAAGTACGTCTTTAAGTTTATATAATGTGTGGGACGTTATAAAACGTAATTTAAGGTGTTAAAGGTACGTATTTAAGTTTATATAAGGTGTGTGACGTTACAAAACGTAATTTGAGGTGTTAAAGGTACGTCTTTAAGTTTAGATAATGTGTGTGACGTTATAAAACGTAATTTAAGGTGTTAATAGTACATCTTTAAGTTTAGATAATGTGTGTCACGTTATAAAACGTAATTCAAGGTGTTAAAAGTACGTCTTTAAGTTTAGATAATGTGTGTGACGTTATAAAATGTAATTTAAGGTGTTAAAAGTACGTCTTTAAGTTTAGATAATGTGTGTGACGTTATAAAATGTAATTTAAGGTGTTAAAAGTACGTCTTTAAGTTTAGATAACGTGTGTGACGTTATAAAATGCAATTTAAGGTGTTAAAAGTACGTCTTTAAGTTTAGATAATGTGTGTGACGTTATAAAATGTAATTTAAGGTGTTAAAAGTACGTCTTTAAGTTTAGATAATGTGTGTGACGTTATAAAACGTAATTTAAGGTGATAAAAGTACGTCTTTAAGTTTAGATAATGTGTGTGACGTTATAAAACGTAATTTAAGGTGATAAAAGTACGTCTTTAAGTTTAGATAATGTGTGTGAAGTTATAAAACGTAATTTAAGGTGTTAATAGTACATCTTTAAGTTTAGATAATGTGTGTCACGTTATAAAACGTAATTCAAGGTGTTAAAAGTACGTCTTTAAGTTTAGATAATGTGTGTGACGTTATAAAATGTAATTTAAGGTGTTAAAAGTACGTCTTTAAGTTTAGATAATGTGTGTGACGTTATAAAATGTAAATTAAGGTGTTAAAAGTACGTCTTTAAGTTTAGATAATGTGTGTGACGTTATAAAACGTAATTTGAGGTGATAAAAGTACGTCTTTAAGTTTAGATAATGTGTGTGACGTTATAAAATGTAATTTAAGGTGTTAAAAGTACGTCTTTAAGTTTAGATAATGTGTGTGACGTTATAAAATGTAATTTAAGGTGTTAAAAGTACGTCTTTAAGTTTAGATAATGTGTGTGACGTTATAAAATGTAAATTAAGGTGTTAAAAGTACGTCTTTAAGTTTAGATAATGTGTGTGACGTTATAAAACGTAATTTGAGGTGATAAAAGTACGTCTTTAAGTTTAGATAATGTGTGTGACGTTATAAAATGTAATTTAAGGTGTTAAAAGTACGTCTTTAAGTTTAGATAATGTGTGTGACGTTATAAAATGTAATTTAAGGTGTTAAAAGTACGTCTTTAAGTTTAGATAATGTGTGTGACGTTATAAAATGTAATTTAAGGTGTTAAAAGTACGTCTTTAAGTTTAGATAACGTGTGTGACGTTATAAAACGTAATTTGAGGTGATAAAAGTACGTCTTTAAGTTTAGATAATGTGTGTGACGTTATAAAATGTAATTTAAGGTGTTAAAAGTACGTCTTTAAGTTTAGATAATGTGTGTGACGTTATAAAACGTAATTTGAGGTGATAAAAGTACGTCTTTAAGTTTAGATAATGTGTGTGACGTTATAAAATGTAATTTAAAGGTGTTAAAAGTACGTCTTTAAGTTTATATAATGTGTGTAACGTTACAAAACGTAATTTAAGGTGTTAAAAGTACGTCTTTAAGTTTCGTCCCTTGAGAATTGTTTTATTCCGAGTCTTATTTTCTTCGTTTAGTAACTCTTACTTTATTTACTAATACGTTGCATTTTGTAAAATTAAATAAGTAGTTATTTCAGATTAGGAGAGCGTAGTATAGAATGAATTGTCGATTTACCTCTTTTAGCTATATTGATGTTCAAGTAAATCTCGTTCATGTAAATAACTAATTTTCATTGCACTACTTCTGAATTGACCTACTATTATTAATGAATTTCAAAAGAAAACTTCGTACATATATTACATTGAATTACCCACAATCATTAAATGTCTTTATGTTATAATATTTGAAATAACTAGACATATTATATTGTTTAGAACATCTAACTTAACAGTTTAATTTTTCTTTTAATAGAATTTTCTTACTATAATAAATACACTTTAGCAAATAATAACAAAACTTGTAGTAAAATATGCTTGAAAATATTGTATGCCGTTTTGTTATTTCGTTGGTCAACACTTGCATTTTTAATTTATATTTTACAAAAAATGTCTTGTGTAACTGTGAATGGGTTCAGGTGAAAAGGTGAAAAGGTCGGTATTAGAATTCAGGATTGAGTAAAAGAATAAAAGATGTTATTTGAGAGAGTGTTGCTACTGAATTGGCTACTGATGTTAACGCTTTCTCATAACCTGCCACCACCATATGACCCGAAACGTGACCTGAAACTCTCTTGGCAGAATGACGTCATATCTAAGATTAATATTTTTTCCTCAATTTGTTTCTCAAATAAATTGTTCATTGTTACCATTAATGAAATTAGTTGATAATACATAATTCATGCAGGTATTTTTGGAAAAGTAAGAAGGTCGTCATTTTAAAATATTTAATATTATCTACTAAAAACATTTCTGTAACACTATTTTAATAAGTTGTGTACCCTTCTTCATACTTTACAAACATTAATTTGTAAAAATTTACATTATTGAGTTATACTAGAGCTTCTATATATCTCTTATAATCATAATTAATTGATTTGTATAATTCAATTGTGAAATAATGAAACATCTATGTATACATAAAAAAACAGTTTAATAAAGTAATTATCTTAGTTATAGTACATATAATTTTCACATTCCGGAAGTGTTTTCTTGAGACATATATTGAATTTTATAAACATACGTAATCATAAATGTGGTTTTCGGCTTCAAAATCAATCTCATGGAATATTCTTATCCTTTTGTAATACAAATCCAGGATACATTTTGTAGACTATAAAAGAAGACAAAAAAATTAAGTTAAAGTCTATTTTTTTCTTTTTTCCTCTCACATGTAAAAAGTATAGAGAAAGTTTCATGATTGGTAAAAATTTATGTTTCGACTTAAAGGAAATATATGATTTTTAAATCTTCTCAAAGAGGAAATGTTTTAAATTTTATCCGTGATTTGATCCAATGGTTTGATGACCTTCTAGTTCCTAAGGGTGCCTATAATTTTATGAAATTTAGTATTTGGTCATAATATATTGTTGTTAATTCGAGGAAACTTTATTGTGGTCCATAAATCAATAAATTGTAGGTAGTTGTTATAACATAAAGAAACAACAAAATTTCAATTGTCAAAAAAACAGCTCCATTGATTTGAAAATAAATTTAATTAAAATTAACCTCCTGAACTGAAACTAAACAGTTGGGTAATGGTCTTTTACAAAAAATTTATCTCTCAAAAAATAAATCATAGTCTTGTTACGTAAAATATCCCCAAAATTAAAAAAACGTTATTAAAATTTTAGTAAAATTATGATGATTGTGGAACATAACGTGGCAAACATCATGTAAACAACGATTAATTTTACAAAATACTCACGTAATGTAATTTTTGTTTAAAGTGTGATTTTTACTAAAATTAATATCTAATTTTATCTATAAAAGCGCGTTAGTCCTACTTGGATAAAAATTTCCTTCGAAGACGGTATTTATGGTTCATTTTCCCATTCTGTTCCTTGACATCCGGGTTGGAATATTTGGGGAATTGTTATAAAATACATTTGATTAGTTATTGAAAGAGTTATAGACCATTTATTTTTAAGATAATATTAACATTTATTATTAATTAAGAGTTACCTTTTGAATAATTTATCACATACAACTTTTTAGAAATAATTCTCTTTCGTCTTTTTATTACAAAAAACAAAACAAAATTGCTTTAGACTAAAATATAATAATAGAAGATGATATTTATATATACATATCATTTCTTTGATAGTCAGTTTCCTTTGTGTGATATTGTTTTTGCCTACCCTCCACCTCCTATCCCACTTCTTCCTTGACAAGTTCTTTTCATCAGAGAAAATTAAATATTGATTATCCTTATTAGAAAGATGGGATTTGGGGCTGGGTTATTCCAAAGCAACTTTTTACAAAACAAAATTTAATTTTAAGACTATTATTTGGTAAAATTAAAAATATATCCATATTTTCCTTGAAATATTAAACATCTTAATTGTTTGTAACGATCTACTTTCCAAAAAATATATCCACAAGTACTTTTAAATAGAGAGTTATAAAAATATAGATTTAAAGGATATGCTTTTATTTTTTAAATAGCAGTAGTTAATGACAAATGTTACTATTTTATTTTTTAGTTAATAATTGTAAACTCTAACTTTGTTTTAGAAATATTTCAATACATTAGTTTGTACGAATAATTCTGGGTTTTAACAAGGTAATAAAGTTTTTACATATCTGTTTTGATAAAGACGATCTTCTATAACCATGGTTAATCGAAATTTGTTTCTAGTGTTCATTTAATAATTAGCCTATTTCAATAATCATACTTATATAAATGAAAACAAGCTTTCTTCACTTTTCCCAATATCAGTTGATGATAAAGTAAAGTTTTAAGAAATATTGTTATTGGAACTGTGTTGTTCCAAACAACCAAAGACTGGCGGTTTTTGACTTCTTTTATGTAAACATTTTTAATTTATGTAGTCAAACACAAAGGTGTTCTTAAAGTAAAACTCTAATACCGCGGGATATGTTTTATATGAATTTAAAATAGACTAAATATTGGTAATCATTTTAAAATTTAAGCGGATTACTTCATCAACTAATAACCTAGTGATTTGTTTTTAAAATATGTATTCGGTTCTGCTACGTTAATATTACATGAGGTATTTAACCGTTAATTTATGTATACAAATACAAATAAATAACAAATTCTGCAACAACCAATTAAAAATCCTTATTACGGGTACAATGATGTTTTTAGGTGACAGATATTTTATCTACGACAGAAAATACGAGTAACATAACCTAAAGAATATCTGACCGGAACGTCGACAGCTATCATACTATATTATGCTAATGTACAATAATAAATAAGGGTTGCGCAGAGTGTGGACCCCAGGAAAACCGATATAAAAGTTCGTCGGGGAACACTATCTTTGGGGATGGTTTTCGGAAGTGGAAGGACATTTATTACGTTATATATGTACAAGTCAAGATATGAACTATCTCAACATTGTATATATATGGTGGTTAAAAGTAGAGTTTATCTTCATGATGTGTAGGCACAGAGTGTATTGCGATTCTTGGGGATGATTTAAAACAAAACTTGTATGTTTATGCAAAAAACGTAGTAACAATTAAAATTAAGAATGCAGAAAATCATGTGGTTATTCATCTATATATTTTTAGATACTATGCATAAATTACAGAGGTCAAGTCCTCTTGGCTTTAAATGTAGGCCAGAATCATTAATATGTACTTATTGTAAATCCCCAGAGGTCACATTTTTTAGTATAAATAGTATTGAATTTTCCAATTGCTTGAATAAGCTCTTTAGTTTACAAAACTGTTTGGTAAAATTAAAAATGGAGGTGTTTTAAAGAAATTTTCTTACCTCTTGGTTTTAGAATAGTTCAACGTATCTCTGTCCGCAGCTTTTCCCGATTATCATTAAGCAAATTTATATTCTGAGGTAAAAAATAATACATTCATCCCTAAACGTAATTTCAAACAAAAATATTCTCAGAAAATAAAACAGAAAAAAACGGTCAAAGTTTAGTTACGCAGTTTTGTCCACATTTTCCTTTTTCTGGGAGAAGCTAAATTTGTGTTGAATTATAGAACTTCAACTTTTTAAGTTTTCATATATTGAGGTGTGATATATTATAACGAGGTTTTACCAAAAAATTGATGTCTTATATTTATGTACCAACTGAATTGATTCCATTAAATATCAGTAGGGCCTATAGTCACAATATGCTACAATATCTTAAAAAGGCCTACAATATAATAAAATTACCAGAATTTAAAAAAAGATGATTGATAATTTAGTTTGGTATTTCAATCTACTGATCTTATTTGCGTAAGGTTTGTGCTAACCTTTAACCAAATAACCAACTGTAATGTGTACTAAATTATAGATCAACAATGAAAACACTAAAACTGAACTAATTATGATGTTTAATGATAATATATAGATTTATTTGTGGATTCCCCTTAGATCTAGTTATCAGTTACATAGTTCCATGAAATTTCTCTTAAATCATAGGTCTAGTCGGTTTAATGCTATAAACCCTTAACAGAGACTATAAGCCAATTGGAAATTAAAAGTAGGATTTATCATAAATATGCTTTTATCATAAAATCCATACACTGAATATCCAGGCAATTAAGAAATAATACTGGCCACACCCGCTACACGCTCCACCTCATCAATATTATACAATTTAGATTAATTCTTTAAAATATTCTATAATAATAGTTAAAAAATAATCCTCAATAATTGCTAAACATTCTCACTGGTATATATGCAGAATATGAATACAATAATATGCTTGAACACATCTATTACACTTTTCAAACTTTAGTTTTGTAGGCCTATGTGTTGTACCCATTTTACGATCAGGAATTTCATTTTTATATTTTACAATTACTACAAAACCGCGTACATTTCCTGCGTTTGAGTATATAGGGTTTGGTTATTGATTTTCATTTCGATCAAAATTCAATTGATATCAGTAGGCTATTAGAAAATAGAAACTATGCTTGTAAAGCAGCTCCATAGGGCTGTTTGTTTTGACTCTTTATTGATAGCTTCTGGTTCGTTTAGGAAAGATGGCGGCCAAGACATTTCGTTGTGTGGTTTTCAGACTACTTTTAAGCAATATTTTATCAAAAGTATTAGTACCAATTTAATGAAAAACGATAATTTTTTTACCACGCTTTTATAATACTTATCCATAAAATTTGAGTTACATTGTATATTTTTTACGTAAAAATCGTATATATCAATTTTGAACATAATCAGTCAAACATATTTTGAAAAATTTATTCCTATGGACCTACAGATAGACATTTTTGCTCTAAAAAGGGATAGAGGTAAGTCAGATATACAGTAATCTCAAACTTCTGCATTGATTTACTTTTAATTAAGTAAGTAAATAAGATTTTCTTAATGGATGTAAATTAATTTATTACAGTACTTATATAACTCGTTAGAATTACTTCCTATAATAATAAAATTTTAAGTCATATATTTTATGTAATAATTAAACAATTTTATATGAGATAAAAGTCCGTATTTTGTGAATTATTGTTATTACGATTGAATCCACGATACATCTAAAAATGTATTCCTTTCAAGTGTTAATTTCATAATTAATTACCACTTAATTGAACAACTTATTATACTTATATAATTAGTATTACAGTTATATACAAACAATAATATTTCAGTTATTAATATTTCATATTTTTATTTAATATTTCATATTTCATATTAATATAACGTAATCTTACATGAAATAAATATACTGGAAGGTTTCAAATATTCCAAGCAATGAAGTTGAATCATTTGGTTTCGAATTTTGTACGAGGGGGAGAGAAGAAAAGTTGTGTCTATCCACAAGCCCTTCTTGCCTCGACGCCGACCACATATACAAAGAAGAGATTAAGGGATTACATCGACTTCTTCCAGCGTGTGTTCAATTCAACTCAATGACGACTAATTCTGCAAAACTCGTCTTCAAAGCTTACTTGTTGCGGTTTCTTTTCACTCGAGAGACTTTACGCAGTTCTTTGATCGATAGAGAATTCCTCACTGTAAAACATCCAAGTCTTTATAGCTGTTTGGAAAATAATTGTATAAACATTATGATGGAATATTTGATAAAACAAAATTGTGATAATAAGTATTTTATCTTTATATAAATTAAATAAATATCTTATGGAAGATATTTGGAACACTAGTACCCAATTATATCTTCAAAATTTATTAACCAAAAGTAATAAAATTTATATAATTAAATCAATCCCTACTTTAAAAGAATATCATCCATTTAAAACTTTTGAAAATACGAAATACCCTATCCCTAGAGAATGCTTGTGTATATTATATTTGTTTAAAAATAAACTGTCCATGTGTTCTCACACACATATTTAAATGTAGTAAACATACAGAAGGTTTTCCCTAACACTCAAAATATTTGAATTCAGCATTAGGGGTAAAAAAGTGAAAATAAATCACTGTATTCCTTTTAAAAGATTGAATTCCTTCTACAATTAATACTTCAAAAATGCCTTTGTAATTTCAATCCGATTTCAGACAAATGATCTGAAGCTAATTTCTAACCACATTAATTTCTAGTTAGTTGTAAAATAAATTGAAATAAACAAAACAAACTCGACGAGAGCTGAACAAGGCAGCAAAACATACATACAGGTCTTGAACAGTTTATATTGAATATTTTCAAATTTATTTTATCCAAACAATCTGTATTATGTCAATTTTATTCGTATATAAACACTTTATATATAGTAAATATATTTACATTGATATAATTAAGGACTACATCCCCACATTGGCATAACCTCATTCGTGAGAAAGATGCATGAGAGTCTGTATAATCATAATAAATTTCCTTATACACAAAAATATTCAGTAGTTACTGCAAAAAAAAATTCACAAGAACCCAATTAAAACATAGCAATACATATAAAAATTATATTGAAATATAAGATCTTATAAGTAGAAAAATTTATATTTATATAGCCTATATAATATATATATATATATATATATATATATATATATATATATTTCAACATAGTACAAACCATTCCTTAATACGTTATTATAAATAAACAAAGAATTAGTTTTTAACTACTTTGGAATGTGTTTCAATAAAATATGTAAGATATATTAACATTTATGGTTGAAAAAGTTTTATTTAATTTTGCCATGCACACTGCATCAATGTTAGTTTGTTTAGCTGAGTAAGAATCTTCTAGTTTAGAGAGTGTACGATTATGATTGTGTTAAATAAATAACAAAAGTTTTCTCACCTAGAGTTGTATTAATGTTAATAGACTCCTGTCATTCAACAATCTATTTGTAGGATTGTAACGAGTTTTCTCTGAACCCGCTTTAATTACAGCTTTCTGCGTCTTTATTAAGGGCTTCAATATAAACACAAAATTCCCACCCTGTGAATTTACACTTCCTTCTAATAACGACTGAACATAAGCGAAATAAACAAAGTTGATTTCATCTAAATTAATTATATAGCCAATTTGACTGATTAAATTTTAGAATTTAAATTTTAGAATTTTGCATTTAGTGTATTTAATATGGTCTCCCCAATTACCCTGTCATTAAATGTACAAGTATTTATTGAAAATTAGGTAACTAGTATTTATTCAATAGTAATACAAGTAGTTCCATTCGACAAGCAGCTATCACACGTGTACAACATTTCTGCCCCACAACGTAGCAACGAAAATGACATATATTTAGTTTTGTTTATGTTAGGTGTGAGTAAATTTTGATCAAACTACTTTTTTTTTTAAATTCGATGATCGCTAACAGCTTTGTCATAAGTCATGTTCCAATTAATTATTCTTACCTTCTAGATGTATTATTTTATTTCTAATGTCAGCCGAAAGAACTACACCTTAATTTCAAGGTAATTTCAAGTAAATAGGTAATGTTGTGGAAACAATTTCTAGTACAAGCATTAACATGTGAAAAAATGAAGAAAAAAAATCGAAGTTTCGTATAAATCTATGAATCGTAAAGAATAATATATTTTCGTTAAAGAACAAATGTAAAATCCAGATAAAACATGTCTATGCACAAAACTAAATGCTATACTAACAATAAGTATTCGTTGATATCTTCTAAACTGGCAATTATACAGTTAACAGTCAAAAATAGAATTTACCATTTACTGCGTTGAAAAACCCTGAGGGAGGGTTTATTTTGAACTTAATCACAAATCGTAATTTCCCTTTACACAGTGACACATCAGTTTTACCCATAAAATCTCACATTTCACCAAAGTGTAATAGTAAAAGCTACAGTTACTTCTCCCTTATAAACCAAGAATTAATAACATTTTCACCCATAAGGCCTGAATTCTCATTTTGGTAAAATAACAACAAATAAGTTTAGTTTGGTTCCTTATAGCACTACATAATTATAACAAGTTTATTATAAATTGTTAGATAAATATTTGTATATATATATATATATATATATATATATATATATATATATATATATATATATATATATATATATATATATATGTGTGTGTGTGTGTGTGTGTGTGTGTGTGTGTTTGTTACCTTCTGGTATGTGTGCCCTAATCTTGAGTTTTGTTCACTAAAGCGGAGGAAAAAACACCTCGGGATGTGGCAGAAATTAGGTATATCAAAACTAGTCTACACTCAAGACACCTATAAACGAATTAAAAACTCAACGAAATTGATTTATAACCCACAAATAGCTTTTTATATTAGACTGCTATTATGGACAAAATCAAATGGATTCTTGTTGTTTTGTCACTTATATCTTTATTTTATCCCCGTTAGACAAATTATTACGGCAGGAGAGGAATTAAAACATCTCATATATTATGCTTGTATGAAATTTAATCAAATAGGAAAGAAAGAATTTCAGCCTTTGTTACGTTTAAATTTGAGTAAAATTTATTTAGGACTGCTTATCATTTAAATTCCGTACTAAAAAACAAAAGTATAGAAATTAAACAACTGTTTATAAAATAAAATCTGACATGATGACTAATAGCTGAAAATATAAGCGAATGAACTCTGATATAACACTTGATACATTACCCGAATTGAAATTAAAGTTTAAAGCAATCTTGTACAATTTATGCAACATTTAGTTCATGAAGGAGTAATAAATACAGGCTCAGATTCGAGTTTCATCAAGTTAATAGGACGAAGAAAACGTAAAGATTAGTCTCGTTTCTAGTGTTGAGTGTCCGTCTTATTGACATCAATAAGACCAATTTGAGAATTATCTACATAAAACTTGAAAGTGGTTAACTATGTTCAATCTAACTATAATATTCTAGCCTCGCCCAACCGATTTTCAAGATTGGGGTACATCATTTTGAGAGGACGGTTGAAAGTAACATATATATGAGATAAGAAAGATGTCTTGGATATATCATTAAAGTATTATCTGTGTTAGAAAACTGTGTATATTTTAGTAATTATCGAGGAATTTTTCAAAAATGTTTAATTATTAGTCATTAATTTATAATTATTTACAATAAAAAAATTCTAAATGAACCTACAACTATGACATTTTCCGAAACATTAATACTATTTATGTTTTTAATGCTCTATATTTGAATTTGATATAAGTTTCAATGTAATTGGTATCGAAATTAATTTTTATATGTTTGATTTATCTAATACTTCATGAATCTTTTAGATTACGGATGATTGAGTACAATATAAAATAAACAAGGACAAGAGTACAAGTATAAACTAGCAGAGTAAGTTATGAACACAGTAAAATAATAATTTTGATACTGAATTCCATGGAGTTGTTGTTTCATTGCCTAATCGGTAGTAAACGTTGTACTGTAAGAAAGTTTAACAGTTTTAGTAAAAATATTACTGACATTACTGATAAATCTACCCCTAAAATGATGAAAACCCAGTTTTTTACTTTGTACTTGAAAATCGTTTTAATATCTCTAATATATATTATCAAGTATGTCAAAAGTATACCCTACGTTAAACCCTAGACGAATTCTATAACCACCAGGCAATGCAAATCTCAGAGTTAGAGTTATCACGATTTCATTTGAATGCAGTTGTATGAAAAATAACTAATTAAAATTAGTTGTTTGGTTTCAAACAGATTCATTAGCGCAGAAGATCTATTACCATGCATATCTTGGTTGATGGTTGCTTTAGTAAATTGCATCGAGCCACAGCTGTACAAAAGTCCTGGTCAACAAATCCGTCAGTGTTAACGTCAATTACCCACTAACTTCAACATCAATCACTAAGTTTCTCCCTAACTCGTCTCATGGTCACTTCCAAGACAAATATTTAAATTGAGTTTAACTTTGTCATTATATTTTCATGTTCATATTTCCTGGAGATATCAATTTTATTGTCATCATTTTAAATTTTATTTTGTGACAAAGAATTTTAAATAAAGCATTCATTTTGTACAACTTTTATAATAGATATTTCTATTAAACGAACCTTACAACCAGTAGCTTTCATTAGGTTTTAATCCTGATTATTATTTGTAAAAAGAAAGGCTGAATGTGTTTTACGATTTAATTTTAATAAAGAGGAGTATACGATGTGAGGATTAATAAGAAAGTTGAAACTCATTTGTCATTTATGACAGATATAGCAGATTAACTCATTTTACATGCCCGAGTTTGCTAGTGTCAGGTCCTCAATTGAGCGAGTGGGTTTGCATCTGAAGCCTGGTTTGCCTTTCAACTAAATAAGATAGTGTAGCCAAAAACTGGATTTGTAAACCAACACAGTGAGTTTCTCTTCCCAAATATAACAACCAAGGCCAGAACGCTACTTCATTAAAATTGCGATGCAATTTCACCATTATTTTTCAATTTTAAAATAAATAAATAAATTAATTAATGTAATTATTCACAAACATTTATAATGTGGAACTTTCTCAATTTCGGGTCAGATATTTTAATTTATTTTATTTTTTACTCAAGAGTAAGTGTGTAATCTTACCTATCATCATGTGAATGTAATTTCATATAATTTATTGGTTTAGACTAAACACATTTTTTAATAAAAGTTAACTTTGAAGCACACCATGCCCAGAAACAAAATTTTGTCAATCATTTATTTATAAAATCAAATAATGAAAATGAAAATTTATTTATTTGACCCTCTTTCATACATAATTTTAACAGGAAAAATTAAATGAGTAAATAATACTCATTACTTGTTACGTTGGTGTGTTACTAATTAGTTTATCGGACTAAATCCCCTTGCTTCGGCTAGACTTGGCTTTCAATAATTAAATAAGATCACTAAATGAAAGGGTCATGCCAACAGGAGAACAACAGTCGGATTAGGCTTAAGTGTAACTTCATCTTGGTTGTTGGGCTTCTAGACAGGATGTAAGCTGATACCAGAAGTTGGAAACCTCATAACTCTTCGCACGTGTAACAAATAACGCTTCATTTCCTGTGTCCGTTGTGTTGCTCACCTAGACATGCATTTCCAGTGAGACATCCTCATTCTGTACTGGTTATGTATTTAATGGAATAATTTGTTTTGAATGGGAAATATATATTGATCTGAGATTGTTATTACGTTATTAATATTTTTGTATGCAAAATAAGTTTCAAAAGATGATTTAATTCATTCAGATTTTATTTAATTTGGAAAGGTTATTTTAATGTTATTAAGAGTCTTTACATTCACTAATCCTCAAAACAATATTTTGTTTAGGTAATTTTAAAATTCAAAATCCGGTACCGGTAATATAATTTCACCATCAAAGAAAATATAACTCCCTCTGCTATATCATTTTTCTCTCTGTGGCCTCGGGATTAAAAGTTGTCATTCTTTCAAACTACAACCATTATATCACAAGAGAGAGAGAGAGAGAGAGAGAGAGAGAGAGAGAGAGAGAGAGAGAGAGAGAGAGAGAGAGAGAGAGAGAGAGAGAGAGAGAGAGAGAGAGAGTAGCAAAATACACTTCATGGTGAAAAATACGCAACGAAGACGCTTTTACTAGCATTATATACTTCAATAAATTAGTTAATATCATAATGAATATTTTTTAATCTAAGTTCAAGCATATTGAATTTCAGCATCAGGACAGTCCACATGTGCAAATCTTAAATTGGTTTGATAATTCTCCAAAAGATGATCTTTACGCAGATTAATATAAAGCTATTGTAGTCATAGATGTAGTCATAACATTGTTTTCAGCATTTTAAGCATCGGGAAATATTAAATTTACAAAAAATACTCTAAATAAAGTACAAAAATATAGATTTTAAGTTCCTTTTATGCCATGCAAAAAAAAAAAAACAACAACAACATGATTTTAAAGTTGAAGAAACAGGCGGAGGCAAGATTGATCAGCTAGCGAAAATCTGGCACTACGCTATGCACAAATAAGATCGGAAAATGAAAATTTTGTAGAAATGGACGATTATTACAATCGTAATGGTATAAATTCAGATGAAGAATATTGCAATAATATCAGAGTAGGAATAATAAAACTAAAAGTTTTCGAAAAACAAGAACCTTCCGGAAAATTGCAAAATGTTTTTCAATCCATTTATATTTAATATTCTTAAATCCAATAACGACTTTAAATTCATTATACAATAGTATTTAAGTTTAATTTATGTAGTAGAATATGTAAATGAATCAAATGGAAGAGTAAGTCACTTACATAGAAAAATAATTTCAAGACTAAATGAACATCCAAAATTTGATATCATTGAGATAACTAGAATTATCATTTTGGATATACTAAAACTAAATGATACAGAGATCAAGCAGCTTGGTATTTACTACGAGAGCCTTTCAGTAATCATCGTATATACTCCAACAGTGTGGACAATTGAACTTCAGCGAATTATAAAAACTATGAAAATGTTGACATTCGCAAACACATGTGATATATTTAACAAGTTGTGCCGGTTACAGTTTGTGTACAATATATTTCACCAAAGTCAAACAAACATTAATCAATTGGCTTTTGCTTCAGTCTAAAGTTCAAAGTTTAAATTCTAATTTCTAATCTGTGATTTAGTGATATTTCAACTTTGGTTCAACTAAAACATAATCCCCGCTGTTCAACTAACCCTGGGAAAGCGAACATGTTGATTAAAATTAACTAATTTACACAGACAAAGTATTTTAGATTATTGTTATTTTGATATGTAAATGGGATAATTTTTAATTTTTGATTCACAAGCTAATCCTAGAATAATATCCTTTGTAAAGAATGTAGAAGGATTTTTTTTTTCGAACATCAGTTTACATTTATTTCCATCACGGGTATGTCAACTATACAGATAAATTTATTTTTGTCATACTGCTTCAAAACAGCTGTAATTTATTAATACACGCTTTGAAATGCTAAAGTTGTTCTTTTTAGTCCTAGGATCTAAAAAAATCAGCTGAGGTCGAGGTCATCAGCTGATACTTCGTTTATACAAATTAATTAACGGTTGTAAAACATCTATATAAACAACCGATACTCTCGATTGTAAATAACTGTTAAAACAGGTGTTACCTTCAATTTGAAGGTAAATAGGTTAACACATTTTTAGTTTTTGTGAAATTGTTTTCTAATATTATTTGTAGTATAACAGAAAAATATAGTTCTTCGCTTGGACCAAAAGAAACTTTTCGATCCTCGCACATTTTCCATAAAACTTGAGCTTTTATTGAAAAGCTTCACTTTTGGTCCTAGTGATGAAATATACAATAAATGTATGGTAACCTATTTTTCTTTGTGATATATTTCTAAGCCATAATATAATCACACTAGAGTAATAGTTCCAAGTCAATATGATATTGGACCTAAAGTTTTATTAAAAATTTAAAAGGCAAATAATTGTTAAAAGGAATGCACTTACTTTGAAGCCAATAAATGTCGTGAGTATTTTGAGCATCGAACACAATGGTCTATTTGCTTGAGATATTTTTAGTTATTTATATTATTACAGAACCAATAAGTATGTGTTCATAGCATACTACTGACAATAAAACACTAATTAAGGACATATACAGCTACAAACAAATTAAAATTAAGATCATACAATCATTAACTACTCCTGACAACTTACGAAATCCTGCAAATTGAGGCACTGCATTGAGAAAACCATGTGATTGAGAAGTCATTAAAAAATTAGAACATTGTGATACACAAAACTACAAAATTAAAAAAAAGAAAAAAACAGTAAACAATCAGTTAAATTGGTAATGACAAATAACTGATTTTATATGTCTCGGAGTTGAAAGGATGTCTCGGCCTCAATAATATAGCTTTATGTCTATACAAGGTGTATCGAAGCCTATATTTATTATCTAGTCTCAATAAATATCACCCATGTAACACTCATTGGTTAAATCAGTATGTTGTTTATACAAATACCAAAACTCGTAGCAAATATTTTCTTGGAAATCTACTTCTAAAAACCTTGACTTGTAAACGAATCTCCCACAACAAACAAATAAATAAAATTTCAACACAAAATGTCACTATAGTTTTTCATTTCGTTCTTAATGATTTAGCTTGACCTTATCTGTGTGGATGAAACGATCAGACTTCAAAAAGCTTGTAAAATTAACTTTTTTACCTTAAGATGGACATCGATATGATGCGCATCGCAAGTGTCGCGATACGATAAGTGATGTGTAAATTTATATTTATATGCTCTGAAACGCGTTAGTGTTTAAAAAAGAAGTCACCTGGCGGAAACCATATAAGGTAATTCAATTGTTAGTTGTTTACCTTACTTTATATTTTAACTTAATTGTTTATATCCTCCCATATTAAAAGCTTCTATACATAACGTTGCTCGTTGTTTATGAAGAAATGAAGTCAAATATTTGAATAAACTAAAATAACTGTATATAATTAACCAATATATTTAACTACAGCATAGCTAATTTAGTACACAAGCTCTTCAAGCTCAAAAGCTTTTCAAGATATTCCTCTTGTTTGTAAATTTCTTACCAACGGTTAAAGTTAACTCTCTAAACAACCTTTAAAAATAATGAATTACATAATGAAGTAAATTCTAAATTATTATTATGTAGGTAACATCAATTATTTGACTTTGAACAGAAATTAATTTTTAATTCCTCCCCACCGCATTAAAATGTGTTATTTAGTTATATATAATTTTGTATAAATCCAAACAATTTGTTTTAATTAAGACGATCTATGTCATGTTCTTAAAGAATTTAACAATGTGAATTTTTTAAAGAAATTCTAGTAATTATAATTATAGATTAACCTGCCTATGGTAAAAAAATATATAGTGAAACCACTGAAAATCTGATAAAAGATTCACAATTCTGGTCGGATGTTTAGATTAGGCCAGAGAGATGGCTAGCAAATTGGCTTTACAAACTTAACTGACGTTAACATTCACTCGTAAAGTGACGTCATTCTAAACGTGCCTTGGAATTATCAAATCTCACAAAATGTTCATATCTCAGAAAATGTCAAATGAAATGAAAGGAAAAGAAATGCCAGATGAACTTGAGGATTATATTATATGTAACTTGGATAATGATGTTGAAGAGTTAATTTGAACTTATTGAAACATAAATTATTACATATTTACATTTATTGTTATATCTTACAATCAAATGAACTGAGAGTTGCAAAGTCCCGTTTTATCTGAACTATTTGATTGTCGTCTGTAGTTTTGTTTTGCGGTATTTGTGTAGTTACGGTTAAACGCCTCTACGATTCGTTATGAAATTTATAAATAGGGATCCATTACTATTAGGCCAAATTACCTACCTTGTTTTGTAGGTACAAAGTTTTTAAAAATTCATGTTCTGTTTTAAACCTTACAAAGTAAGTTACATAGTTATTTGAAGAATTCTTTGATTATATATATTTAAATAATACCCAAGAGCAACATTATGGTCTGTCGGTGGAAAGTCGTAATGCTGCAAAATTTAATCTTTGTTTGCCAATAAAGCTGACAAAACATCGTATAATAGTCCATTGAATAAATGTTGTACATTGGGGAGTACTGAACTTTATTGGCAATTTGAACGTGTTTGGAATGTTTGTTTCGATAAAAACCGAAAGAAACACAAATACCATTCTAAAGGTTTATTTTATTTCACCAATTTTGGTATATGTATGATTTGATAAATAATGTATTACTATTTACTCATGTATTATTTCTCTTTAGGGGTTTTTTCTCACGGCTGTGTTTGTTTTTCTGTCTACCTATCTCTTTAGAAGAAAGCCCAGCCTCAGAGATTAATATAAAAATTTGAAATTTTAGATAAATGACAATGTGTGGCCTTCTCACAGAGAAAATATATGGACAATTGTTGATATTGTTCACATTGAAAATATAAATTTATTATATTTGGGGGTGAAGGAATTGTACTAAAGTATCAAAATATCATTGACTCTCAAATTACCATGCACTATGATATATTGAATTTTGATACTGCCAGTATTAAAACTTTAAAATTTATGCCATCTCCCTCACTATAGTTAGCTTAAAGGTCTGAAATATATATATATATATAGTTTTATCTTTTATTATGTTAATCGTAGTATAAAAATATTAATTTGTACAGGAACACTGAAAAGTTTTTGAATTTTGCGTTGTGACTAGTAATGAATATACTGATGAAATAATTTCATTATTAATCAATGAACGTTGTGTTTGATTAAAAATATTGCCTACCCGACAAATAAATTCTACATAACATCCTAATGAATAAATGTCCGCAAATGCTGCTTTCCAGTTAACCGATTTTTTTTCTTTCCACAAAACACTTAATATCTGTGAAGTAGAAAAGAGATAGAACTCAGAACTCAAATTTTGTTTACGTATATCGTACAAAACCCCTGCTCGAAAAATCTGAACATTATTTCGTATATTTTCGAAATGGTGACGTTTAAAATGTTTAATGTAAAATATCTCGTAAACCGCTAACATTACCAAACATTACAAGAAACCAAAAAAGTTACTTTTAATTGTAAATAGTTAAAAAACATTTTTTTTCTGTAACTCAAAAGATAACGGAATTGTCGGCTAAAAACCAGAAATTGTATTTAGGTGGAAGTTGGCTACCAATTAAAAACACAGCTGTTTTTAAGTTGCTAAAATTGTTTCATCTGCTAGATAGATTGTTATATTGTAACTCTATCCTTTGAAAAGTAAACAGTTAATGTATCAGGGCGTTCAATAAGTAAAAAGAAAATGAATATAGTTTTAAAGTGGTTAATTATAAACACGTAAACCATTACTATTATTCAACATAATTCCTCTTTAAATTTATACAATTGTCGTATCGATGTATCAGTTTGTTTATGCCTGCAGAAAAAAATCTTTACCTTTGGGTCGAAGTCAGACTTGGACCCACTCCCCTTCATATATCCATTGCTCTCAAATCTCTTCCCTCGCAGGACTTCTTTCATGACTCGAAACAAGTGAAAATCTGATGGACTCAAATCGGGACTATAGAAGAAAGAGTGTTGAACAATTTTTTTTACAGAATCCAGAGTTATCTTGCAGATGATTTGCTATGCAAGAAAACATATCTCGTACAACATTACCGTTTGTAACTATTGTATCCGTACTATCTGCAAAGTGTACAAGCTCTACTTCATAGGTTTGCATTCAATCAATGATTAAATAACAAGTGTTCCCATAACCCACAGTTTATATATATATATATATATATATATATATATATATATATATATATATATATTACGGACTGGGCGTCTTTTACTAAATATGGTATAAAAAAACTTTCAAATTGACATGTATTGTTTGGTGTGATGAAAATTGTCATACAGTATTTAAAAATTAAAATGTTGATCATCAAGGTAAATAACTTAAATTGGTTTAGCTCATATTTATGTGAGAGGAAACAAAAACTGAAATTTAAGATATAGGCGGAGTATTTGCATTGACTTGGAAATCTGTAAAAAATTATGTTTCTCAGGGATTTTTGTTGGGTCCAGAATTGTTTTTAATGTACATAAATGACTTGGCAGATAAGGTACAATGTTGTATATATATCTTTGCAAATGATACATCTGTTTTGATAAAATCGGAAAATAAATAAAAATTAATACATGAAGTTGAAGTTTGTATAAATGAGATATATGATTGGCTTATTAATAACACAAACATAATGCATTTTATGACTTCAACATCGAAAATCGATTTGTTAAATGTATAATTTAAATATAACTTAATAATTGGAAAAACTGATGCTAGATTTTCGGCTGTACCATATAAATTAGAAAACACATATAATGATTCTAATTTAGAAATGAAATATAGCCTGTGTTCAAATGATTTTTTTTAATGTCACACATATTAAAACAAAACAAAACTGTGTACTACAGTTATTTTTTTCGCAAATTAAATATGGGATTATACTCTGGTCAGACTCTAAAGAAACAAACAATATTTTTATGATTTAAAAAAATATCTTAGAATCACGTTAAATAAACCTAAATTTCACTCTTGTAAAAGATTATTTAAAGATTTCAAAATTTTAACTTTACCAACTCTTTATTTGTTTGAAGTCTTATGTTTTGTGTACTGTCACAAGCAGTTATTTGCAGAAAATTGTGTTCACCGCAATTAGGGCACAAGGAACAGAGAAGCAATGTTGTACCCGATTCACGGGCTTGCCTTGCTGGAAGGGAGTCTTTCATATAAAGGCATCATATTTTACAATAAATGAAATTCTACATTTAAGACACTAGAAATATCGCTATTCAAAAAAAAAAAACTGAAGCAACTGTTGTAAATAGTAGTCAATAATAGTAAAAGTTGTTAATTAGGTCTTTAAATTATAAATCTCCATACTAAATTTAAATTCAATACGACAACCTATTGTTAAAATAAAAATGTTTAAGTGAAAAAACGAAAATGGCAGCTGTAAGTATAACTAAGAAGTTTTGAACATTTTAAATATGATATTTTGATTTGTCTTTAGCTCAGATAAAATACCTAAAAAGCTTATCAGAGACTTCAGGGCCACTCTGTATATAAACTTTATAAGTTGACTAAATCAGCAAAATATTGGAAGATGCGTGACACGGTTTTTATGCCATGTTCATTAATATTCTATTTTTGTGTTCTAGAGTGCTATGAAGCTTGATTTTTTATTTTGTTCTATATTTCAAAATTGAAAAACAAATGTAAAAAAATTGCAAGGAAGCTTTTCTATCTACTTTTCTACCATAATGCATAGAGAATAAAACCTAAAAATATAAATAAATCTTTTTGCAGTGTTTAGTTTAAATTAACCAAACTACTATTCCCATGCCTATGACGCAATGACTAAATATTTGACACAGACTTTCTTGATGTTTTTATAAGTATAGTAGTTGTTACTACGACTAACAGGTCAACATTGTTAGATGTATCTGGTGTGAACTAGAGTTTCCAGTTTATAAATGAGTTTTTGATATCATTTAATTAGTTTGGTTAATTTACGTTTAAGGGATACAACACTAAACAACTAAGAGACAGATTTTTGGGTAAAATATTTAAAAAAATTAAACTAAGAAGTATGTATTAGCCAAATAATATCAAATTATATTAACAAACACACGACCTAGCACCTAGTGCTTACAATTCTTGTTTGGAAGACATTTTTTAACGAAAACTTCCAAAGGTCTTTTGTTTGTAATGCATCTCTCATCTTTATTTTAATATTAGGCTGTTTTTCAAAGAAGGAATATTGGTACCAAGACTGAACGTGTCCACACTAAACCCCTGAGGTGACGACATACAATTTAATATTGAGTTCAATAAATTCTCGCAACACTTGTGGGAGAAATAAAAGTTATTGGCTTAAGAGTTGGGAAATAAACCGATATTCTCAATAAATAATAACTATTTCACTTTTCCAAATATTAAAACACTAATAACTCCCCAAAAGTATGTAACGAAATTATTTCCGAATAATATTTTAATATTACTAAACACAATTTTAAGCACCATTCAAAAAACAATATATTATAAAAACAAGTGGCGCATAATTATTGAATAAAATTTCTCACTTATCAAGCCACTAAACCAAATAATGTCGCACAAAACCTAATCATCACAAAAAATGTCAGTTCTGTATTTGTCAATTAAAATGTAAAAATGAACAATTTACGACTTTTTTGGAATTTTTTTAAAAAACTTCCCTAAGATTGTTTTGCTTGTTCAACACGTCCGCAGATTAAATTGTATTTGATTAAAATTGAGCGTTTAGTTACTGCGGGTAAGTGCTTTTTTTGCACACTGTTTATTTATCTTCTGATTTCACAAAATTTATAATAGAGATGGTAGAAATTACCTGTTTTTAACATCCCTAAAGCTTTTATTTTGGATGTTTTATAGATATCACACGAACCAGCTTTTTGGAGGGACGTTGACCAATTTTGGCTCCTTAAAGCAAAATTTGAATAAAATTGTTAAAGTCGATTGTCATTATTAGGTTTTAATAGGCAGTTACGAGACTAAAATATTACCACATAACAAATTTTATTAAAACCTTCTCAAGTATTTGGGCTGTAGTGAACTACACTGTCGTATGTCTATGTCTCCAGATAGATAGGCACTTTTTGAATTCAAGGTACTTAAAAAGGACATATCTTCAAAAAGTAGTACTCATATCTCTGTGAAAAGGAAAAAAGAAAAGTTTACATATATATTTCTCTCATTACAACTCCGATCTGAAATTTTAACTGTATGAAAGTCTCATAATTTACTGGGATAAAGATAAACATAACAAATATCGCGTCTTTCAATGAAGTAATATGGAAAGTATTTGCAGTTCTTTCTTGTTCTCTCAACTAAAGAACATATTGTCACCCGCTGGCATTATCACCTTAACCAAACATAGAATTTATAATTTTTAGAGAGTAATTGGTGCACAAACTTCCTCACTCTTAGATATATTTATTACCAGAAACAAAAATACAAAATTATTTTTATTTAATTAGTTGATGGAGTAGAAAAAAATTGTAAATTTATTTTTCAAAAGCTACACTCCTGTCCACTTTCTATTCCGTTCTTGCCTTGCATATTTTTATGTAAAAAATTGAAACTTGTATATTAAAGTACTTAGTATGTCAGAACGGTACCACGTTCCTTAATAAACCACTGCTCACTTAGCTCGGGTTTGTAACTCGGCGCTAATAAATCACCTAATTCAAATATTTAAATAGAGCATTCTCTTGCTTCTCCTTTTGTTACAAACTAGTTGTCTCAAATCTCAGAAAATACAGTTTTTGTTTTATTTTATAGCAAGAATCCCCAATATTGAATTACTTCTATATTTTACGTAATTATGAAGTAAAAACAGTTTTAAACAAAATCAGTTAAATTGTTTCTGAGATGTTATTTAGGACGGACAAACACACATAGAGGTAATATTTGTTTGGTAATTGCGGACAATGTACAATCAATAATAATAAGAATATGGGACATCAACCTTTTTTAAATAAGGTATTTAGGTTAAATGGCTGTAAATTGAACCTTATTTGTACTATATGGAAGGAAATAAATAAATAATAATAATAACAGATTTTTTGACTTACCGTCTTCTACATCCACTATTCATAAATCTTGTTACAGCTATTTTGTATGTGATTACTCGCATGTGATTATCAAACACCACAAAAAAAATGTAATAAACAGCATAAATATGAAACACATAAATAGTTCTGTTACTCTTGACTCAGAGTAACGTTTTTTTTAATATTTTGTGTTCAAGAAGAGCTAAAACAAAAATCTATAGAAATGTCTGAGGACTATATAAAACTGCCATATATATTTTGAATATGATTAAAGGTTACATTGAAATGTAATTAAATCAAAATTTTTATATCTATTTATAACATAACATTATCATTTCACTGGGACAAATAATATCAAGAAGATAACTTTTACGATGTAGCCTACAAGAGTATATGTAATAAATGACCCAGAGCCAGGTGAGACAGAGTCGGGATCATTTTATGTTTCTACGTGGAAATAACCATCGCATTAAACTTTCAGTCTTGACAGAAAGGCCGCCTTCACAAGGCAGACAACTTTAATATTTGAGCATAATCCAACATTACGAGCTTTACTATTTCGCAGTAAAAATTATCAAAGGATATTTTTAGAATA